>VZSF01012080.1:238760-310730 GCA_013398295.1 Chionis minor | reverse complement strand
TTGGAACTAAGTGATCTTTAAGGTCCCTTCCAACTCTAACCATTCTATGATTCTATAAGTCTCTGATGGCATGCCTCAGAGCTTAGGACAAAATCCTTAGACACCGTCAACTTAAACTACCTCACTGAAGAATCCAACAATCTGATGATAAAGCACAATTTAAAANTTTGCTAGTTTTGGTTCCCTCTTGGTGCATGAAGAGAGCTAAATTTCTTAGAACAGCAGTCCAGTAAACAAAAAAAATTAAAAATAAATAAGATTTCTAATAAAGCATGAAACAAATAGGTGTGAGTCCTAAAACAATTCCCACTTCAGAATCTTGTTGTCTCCAAACAGTCTTNAAAAAAAAAAGAAGAAATTTGCTAGTTTTGGTTCCCTCTTGGTGCATGAAGAGAGCTAAATTTCTTAGAACAGCAGTCCAGTAAACAAAAAAAATTAAAAATAAATAAGATTTCTAATAAAGCATGAAACAAATAGGTGTGAGTCCTAAAACAATTCCCACTTCAGAATCTTGTTGTCTCCAAACAGTCTTAAATCATCCCTTTGGTATAATTATGGCTTTTCTAAAAAGGTGTTTTAAAATTTAGTTAGAAACTGTTATACAGAGACTCATATATGCTTACTCAGAAGGTAAAAATTCTGGATTCAAATCCATCCTTCAAACAGATGATATCCAGGCACTTATTCTCCCCTGACGTCTGAATGAAGAGCTTCAACTTGAACATGACATTTCTTATGGAGAGGAATCCTTTCTACTACCTCTACTGTCATGCTGTTGTCGTTTTTGTTTGGGTTTGTTTTTTCTTTCCTATCTTATTTACTCCTCCTTCACCTGAGTGCGCATCACTGAAACAACAGGATTATGTCTCTTTTCCTGATTAATCTACTGCCTGATGATAGTTATATTCATCTGGGAGACAGGGAATGATGCTCAAACTAGACTGAGTGCAAACTGTGAATTGAACCAATACTCTCAACTTCCTGGTCACGTATCCTAACCAACAGGTTATTACATAAATGTAAGGGTACTTCCTCTACTCCATTCCCACCTTTGCATGTCAACAAAAGTAGTCTGTATTTCACTTACATTCCTAAAGGAATTTCTTAAGGGGTGAATTGTTGATCCCTCTCTGTATAGGCAAGGTTTAAGGGCTAACATGCTCACACAAAGCAGGACTTACAGAAAGAAGAGTCACAGTACTTGGAAAAACATTAAGCAAAATAATGAAACACTTGTTAAAGTACCTAGTATCTGCTTGAGCAGGGTTCTATCACAGTTTTTGTGGAGCTTTGCATCAATCAAAATCAGAAACTGAAGTTTTTTGCCCAAAAACTTTACTGATCATTTTAGTAAATTGGTTAAAATGAAATCTTATTATAGTTTGAGGTCTGCAGTACAGCTAGGAAGCTTTACCAGCACTGAATCCATTGAGTGCTCCTTGTCTACACTTTCTACTTCCAGAATAGCAGGAACAGGCTAAACTCTGTGCAGATCTTATAATACGGTTCCCTGTCCATTCCCTCATTTCCCCCCAAAATACATTCTTCATAAATGCTGAGTCAATGGCTTTATGTGACAGAGACAGAATTTTGAGAACTACTCACTAAACAGAAGCCTTTGTATTCCCAGTATTTTTACTGTTCTTTTGCACAACATTAGCTGAAAATTATGGCATAATCCAAAACCAACCATCTTTTTACACAACCAATAGTTCAAAGCAAGTTATAAAAAAAGTTTGATCTTACCTATCCCACTTCTAAAGAAGTGTAAATGCACAAGAAAAAAAAATCTTCCATCTGCTGGCGAGGTGGCTGATATCACACTATACTCCCTCGTAAGACCAAATATTGGATTTGCTGTTAATCCCTGCAATATAAAAGGACTGCTCTAGCTAAATCAGACACCATTTGAAATGTCATTGAAACTCTGCTTTCCCATCAGAGAATGGCTCACGAGATGCCAAGGGTCTTAAAACTTATCTTGCAATCATCAAAAGGTTAAGTACAAAAATTCTCCTGCTACACATAGCAAGGGGGACAGAAGGACCTCCCAGGCTAACAGCTCCAATCCTTCCCACAGTTTTCTTCTCTATACACTCCCCTACTCTGAAATGCTCTGGTCGTTAGTCAGGCAAATGTTAAGAAAGAGCTGGTTTTCAGCATAGAAAAGCCTCACTTGTTTCTCCAATGTAGAAGACTGAAAAATGTGTTGAAATATACTCCATTCTTATCACTGTGAGACTGAATACCGAACATATGAAAAATAAGGAAAATTTCTAAGAAGTAACTCAAATAAAAATGGAACAGGGATTAGCCTTCTATTGTTCTCCAGTATCCTGGTTTTAATGAATTATAATCTTAGTCTACTCATCACTGTTTCACATTAACAAATGTGCTAGAACTTGAAACTATGTTCCAATAATAGTTGTGTTCTGATATCAAAGAGACAATATTTTTCCCAGTCACGTTGTAGAGCAAAACCAGTAACAGTGGTTCCATTGTCGCTGTTCATGGGATAATTTCTATAAAAGAAATGCTAAAAGATTATGTTCTTTTATAACTGCAAATGTATTTGGTTGAGTACGCTCTAATTATTGCAATAATTAAATTTATTACTTAAAAAACTCTGCACAGGAATGTGGTCTTCACAGTTTTAAATGGGGGGGAAAAAACCCCAATTTTTTTATGATATACATGCATTCAGTGTTGCTTGTTCACTAAAACAAGCAGGTGTCTATACTTATCTCAAGCTTTGAGTCAGAACTTCCTGAATGCTCTTTGATATATTATGTAAAGCATTCACTGGTACAAAACTATCATCTGAATTTATGGCTCAATTGATCATTATTTTTATTGTGAGATTTCAAGTGTAAATACCTCACTTCAAGGCAAACTACAGGTTGCCTTTTTCTACATGTTTTTATCTGCAAAGCAAAACCACAAACAAGTTGAAACCAGAGGGCTTTTCTGAGCTGCAGATTATTTTGCCGTTTACCTTTAATGGTCAAATAGTACGCAAAAAACAAAAAAGGATATATATGTGCAAGTCCTACATCCTACTGAACTACTCTTCCAATGTATGTATGGTTCCAAGGGTTAAAAACCAGTTATCTAACTAGGTAATCACCAATGTAGCAATTTAGTTTAAGGTGCTTTAAAGAGGCTCTTTGGCAGCCTCTTAAATTTACATGCATTCAAGAACTTCCACATGTAAAGCACATCATACTTGCAGAACCTCTGCAAGGAGCTGCCTGCTAGCAAGATATCAATAAGAACCATTTTGAGTGTATTTCAGACTATCTGAGAAACAGCACAGTGATTTCAAAAGTTGAGGAATGTCAGAATATATATCTGTTGTTTTTACCTGAGACAATAGCTATTGTCAAGATTTTTTAGGGTTTTTTCCTTTCTTTCCAAAATCCTCATACTCACAGTAGGGTTTCTAGTGCACCAGCATCATCACGTAATAGAGAGTAAGTATCCTTTGCTCCCTTCAATCGTTTCTCCATACATTCTTCTGTAAGACAGTGTGAAAGAAGGAGGCAAACTGTAGTTGTGCCATTTACCCTCAGCTTCTCTCTCAAAGGAAAAACATATTTCTGTAAGGTGCTAGCTACACAGCACAAGTGTTGCACAGCAACAATCCTGCTGTGAACATGGGTCACTGTGGAAGATGTCAAGTAGAATGGACTAAGAGTGCTTTTACTTATCTTGGCCCTCAGAGCTGCAGCACAACTTGACAGGTGAGTTCACAGACAGAAAGTTAATCTGAAGTAAACCTTAATACCCTGCCCATATCTCAACTTCTCAATTAAATTCACCTGGCCATTCAGTAAAAACCTGCCTGAGCCATCAAAATCCAGGGCATAAAGTTGGCTCACAGCTGGTCAGGCTCACAAATTCCTTCTGCCTTTGGAACCTGTGCACACTCTCCTTCTCCATGTAAAACTGCTTAGCTGTAACTCCCTAATATTGTTTCTGCCTTCCTCACCTACACTGTCTCTACTGTTCAGAAAACCAGAGGAAATCTAAAAAAGCTACTGATCAACTACCACTGCTTCACAGGAGCAGTATGCAGATTTTCCCCAAGTTTTCTTCTTATGAAGAAAGAGGCCATCATTTAGTATCTTCTGTTTCCCAGACAAAAGATTTCTTCCCTCAACTGGGTAGAACTCCTCAAAGTTGACAATATGCTGTATAGTACCATAAGAGCTCAACAGCATAAAGTCACTTCACACCTGAAGAACTAGCTTAATTTACCCAGCAGAACAATATTAAGTAATTATTTTTCAATGAGACTTGGAGAAGATGTACATGTAATGTACATTAATGCCCAATATGTACTAGTATGCCCAAGATAGATATTTAAATAGATTATAGCAAAAATTAGTACATGGAATCAATGGTGTATTATATCCTATGGAAGGAGTTAGTACTAATTCATTGTCCTATGTGACCTCTTAAATAACTTACCATCATAAATCCAAAATATTTTTTCAGATTAGAGCTAGTGTGAATCAGTAGGTCACTCAACTTTGTTAGACAAAAAAATCCATCCCATTATTCTTCTTCCTTCTAAAACAGTAACTAACTATAACATGATTTATACTTTTTTTTAAATTGCTAACTACACACTTAACTATTCTGCATTGTTTTCTAAAGATCACTGTGAAGTAACAAACTATTTGAAAGACCTTGACAATTTACCTTCAATAAATATAACAAACGTCTTGTACTTTAACATAGTTCTGCATGCATAGTTATACATTATTATTAAATAACAGCTAGTAAATTTTTCTATTACATATATACAATAACTGAACAATCCCACAAAATAATCAGGTAGGTTAGTTTGAATGACACTGCAACAAAAGTTGTGTTATAATGGGAAAAATAATCCCTAAAGTTCATAAATATTTGAGGATTCCAAATGACTTTCAAGTAAATATGAAACAATGTAATATTTATTAATTAAATCATAAGAAAGCAAATTTCATATAGTTTGAATGTAAGTCATAGGAAACACTAGTTACTTACATACAATAATACAAAATAATATTAAGGTCTATGCCTTATTTTACTAAGCTACTAAAATTATAACATGTATTTTTTGTGGAATTAAGATTTCAAAGTCATTGGGAGCAACAAGATACCAAAAAAAAAAGAGGTCGGCTCTGTAACTACAGATAGCAGACTGCTGATGAGACTAGTTTTGGATGCTTTCAACAACAAACTACATTTCTCATTGAAAATTGCTTCCATGCTGCATCATATGCTGCAAAGTAATGGGCTGAGTTGCAGGTGAGAATGTAGAGATGCAGAAAGAGCTCGAAGTTCTTTTCCTGACCAAAGAAATTGTGATTACTAGTACTAAGGAAGGAAAAAAAAGTGCCACAATTCAACATTTCTCAGCATTAAAAGGTGTGTAGCCCTGTAAAAAAATATGGTATTCATTCATTCATACATAAATATTGTTATGAATGTTTTAAGCTACAAATGCAAGGGGACACACTTGAATATTTGATATTTTTTAATGTAATTATTACCTCAGTTGTATCCTTTTGCATCTCATCTCAGAAAAAAGAGAGAGAAGATTTGACTTGCAATTCTGCATAGGATTTATTTTGTTCAAAACTAGCTTAAGGGAAAATGATGACTTAAAACATTTTGAAAAACAGCAAAAAGATAGAGGAGGATGGTTCTGAACATAGAGGACATTGCAGGTCTGTATTCATGGCAGTCCCACTGATACAGATACTCACTTGCTTTTCCATATTCTTGCCTAACACTATAAAACTCACAGTACAACCATTTCATTCAGACACAAAATGTATGCAGTCAAAAATCACTAATGCACTTAAATTTTAATTTTAAAATTATTAAATTAACATTTTTATATGCCGTATTTTGTTAAGAATTAGGCATCTATACTCCCATTTGCGATATTAAAAACATACTGTAAACTCAGTACCAAAGGTGCATTATAACACTTCAGTACCTGCTTCCCAAACATGGAAAGAACAACGTTGATACCCTGTGTAAAACAAAACACAAGTTAGCACTGAAACACATGTCCTGATCAAACTATTCCACAGGAATTTTCATATAGCCACCTCAGGCATTTGAAAAGAATTCTTTGTTTTCCATAAGTACAGACTTTCATACATTATAATAAAAGCATTTAAATTCTCATGCTGTTCTGTACTTCTTGTCAGTCAGAGCAAGAAAGATTTCTCAGTTGTCCATATTTTGCCCTTTTACCTAAATAATGCTAAAGTGCATAAGTGCAACTATGGTGCATTTGTGTGTGTGACTAGAATCAATCTCTGTTTAACGATACAAGTTGCAAAATAACCTCTATTTACTAGAAATATTTAAATGGAATGATTCTGTTCTGGAGTTTCGTTTTAGGGGTGTTTTTTTGTTTATTGGTTTGACTATTTTAATTTGATTGGTTTGTTGGGTTTTTTACCCTCACTCAAAAAATAGTAAGCATTATTAAAATTATTAAGCTTTAAAATAAATCAGAAAATTGTGGGCATTCAATTAAACAAACAATAACTTGTTTTGGAGGTTGAAACTGTGCAGATTAGCCTGCTAATAACACTGATTACTCAGTTTTCATATCAATGTTTGCAGACAGATATGCTTAAATAAAAATAAATAAAAAAAAAATCCCAAATCTGAATGAATGGGGTTTTATCTTCCTTCTAAAAGATTACGATTCCTATGACATTCCGGTACTCTCAGTATCACAGGTCTGTTTTGTAGGTTTGCTGATTTCCTTCCTAGACTTGTTCTGTGTATTAAAGCTTCTGTAAAGAAGAGTAAGACATTAAGTGGACAGAAGTATGCACAAGTAGAACTAGTGAACAAACTTAATCAACACCTGGTGGTTGCTTGCACTTTTGCATTACAGCATCAGAGTTAATAATGGCTGCATGCTACGAATAATGTTTTTGTTACACGTGACTTTGGTGGTTGGGATTCAGTTTACTGCAAAACTTTGGGTACACGAAAGGTATGTAAAAAGATACTTAACTAGACCTTATAACTTCGAAAGATTTTAGTTGTAGCTCTCATTTTAAAAGAATTTATGCAAGAGACTAGATTTCAACCATTTTCCAAAAGATGTCAATGAATCTTGATGTTGGATGAAATAGGAGGTTGAGTTCATTGATAGGCTCTGTCAGCAAAACACTGACATTTTCAGAGTTTCCATTTGGGACTTTCCCTTTGATCAGCATCAGGATAATTCACAGCCTGGCCTCACAAAGCCTGGGGCACCAGGGGACTCTCAAGACCCCCACACAAGTTCTTCTCACTGTTTACAAGGGCAGACCTCTCATGGACTTCTACTCATGACTTCTAGGGGACCAGCACCCATGTAGTAGCAACTTCTGCCCTGTGAACTACAATTTACAAGGAACTCAAAATTAGAAGGCGGCAAACCCAGTCCATTTCTTCTTTTTAAATGTTGCTTACATCAGTACTGTAAGAGTTGGATGAGTCATGACTCCCCATTAGTAAACATTTATAAATTCTTTCATCTGAATATTTAAGTCATATTAATAGAGACAAAATGAAAGTAACATCTCCTCAAGAAAGCATACAGGATAGGCTTTTCTTGAATATGAAAGAGCAGCTGTTAAAGAAAGGTGAATTACTTGTAGTGTTAAAGACATAGGTTTTCTAAAAAGCTATGTTTACAAAAAAAGGTGGTGTAAAATCTTCTGTCAGTGTATTGTTGTTTAAGTAAATAAATCTTAGGTTTACTAAAATGGCTGACATTATATATAAAAACAAACAAAAAACCAAAATGAACAAAAAAACCCACTGGACACATTTCATAGCTAAAAAACAAGCATCAGGATCTAGTTTTTCTGCAAAAATATTCCAGTGTTCTGATGTACTTAATTTTTTATAAGGTGGCAAAAAACATACTCCTGTTCCTGTTATGATTTATTCTCCCCTCCTCCTGCTGCTGTCTCTTCTTGTATATTTGTTTCCCATCTTCTTTAAAACTGTTTCTCCTTTTTTCGCCCTGCTTATTTCCAGCTACTAGTGTCCTACTCATCTTGTATCACTACTGACAGTTCTCCTTGTACAGTCTTCAATTATTACTTTATAAATAATCTCCTGAAATAGTTTAACAAGAATTTAGATCTTCTTGTTTTAATTATTTAGCTATGATAAATGCCAAAGTTTTACAACATACAACATTTCAAGAATACAAAAAGCTTCCTGTCTATGGACCACATTGCTTATTTGGAGTTTATTTTAAAGCACTACGGTACTCAAGTAGCCCTTTTTACTTCTATGTATAGTGACTTAAAAGTCACTGGAGATACAAATTCTAAAATCAGCAACGAATGAACTATTGATGGACACATCCAGCCCAGATGGAAGCCCAAATTTGGGAAGCCATTTCCATCTAGCCCAGGGCCCACTGCTGTCATTACTTTGGTTTAGGCAGCCATTGACATGCTGGAAGGTGAACATGGCTGCTAAAGGGATTTCAGTACTACAAGATCAGATTTTAGTCTTCCTGAAAACTGACTTGTTATTTTAGACACATCTAGATATGCTATTAAAACAACCACAAACCAGAAACCAAAACAAACCAAACCCAAAAAACCCAAACCCATAGTAGTTCACAAAACAAGTAAGGAAAAAAATAAATCTTAAATTAATCCAAAAAAGCAAGTTTAGGAAAAAGTCTTGACCTGATCAAGCACCTCATTATCTATTAAAGTTCCCAGCTGATCTCAGTGAAATATTTTGCCTGAGTTTACTCTTCAGTCCCTGACCTCAATCCAATGCTGTTAAACTAGGCACCCTTTATTTAGAATGGAATCCTAAACATGATGTTTTCAAGGCATTTCAAGTATAATCCAGTAAATCAGAAAGTAAGTTGTTATAAAGCCTTAAATCTGAAATGCATCTTCTAAAGATAAAGTGAAAGCTACATGAACTTGTGCTCCTGGATAAAACGATGCAAATTTCTGCATGATGTACTAGACACAGTAAAAAAACCACTTTAGAATTCTGTGCTTGGTACAACTGAATGCCCTTTGAACTGAAAAAAACCCAATATGTAGTTTCCATTTTAATTTCCTATTTTCCCTTCTTAACCTACATCCTTGCCGCTTGACCGCTATCTCATTAGTCTGTGTTATACTTTTGTTCCTCTTCCAGGGTTTTTCAAGTAAAATGATGAAACTGGAGGTAGAATGACCTAACCTGTTAAAGACAGAGAATGAAATGAGACTGATGGATCCTCCTGCACCAACCATTCCCACACATCATCTAGGACAGCTGATGTAGTTTGAGGTACATCGGCAGGACTAAGCAGTCGTCTCCTGCTCACCATACTGAGAATATCACTGCTTTTGCATACTCTGTTGAAAGGGCTGCTTTCCCCTGAAAATCACATACAAAATTTAACATATACAAAATTTGAGAATAGGAAATGTAATTGAATCTAATAAACTATGACCTAACCGTTCTGTAGCTAACCTTTGTTATACATTTGTAGACCTGTACAAAAATAAGCCTTTTGTTGACACTTTTTTCTAGCCCTATGAAACCTCAAATAACTTTCTTTTCTTAACAAAAGATACTAGTTTGTTTGATTTATCAGCCTCTTGTAACAGACAACAACATAATGACAAACTGCATCATCCTTTACAATAACTTGGGAAAAAGTATCTTATCCTTTTGGGAAACATTCACAGTCCTACAATACAAAAAAGACAGGCTTATTGCAGTAAAACGGTGGAGTGTATCATAATGTAGCTCATCCTTTATCTTAATAAAGATCCTACTGAATTGTTTTGGGCTACAAAAATATTCACATGTTCAAAAAAACCCATCTCTGGACATACATCAAACACATTAGTACGTGACAGCCATACAGCATCTTCTGTTTGAGGCTCTCATTACTAATACTCATGTGAAACAGATAATTTTATTATTCCCGTCCCATTACTTGATACATACAAAATCCAAGATCACACAGTAGATGACTGATGGGAGAGAACGCAGAAGTTCTGACCACCAGTTCTGGGAGCTAATAAAAGGACATTCTTCTATAAAGTAATTATAATTCAGATAGCTTCCCACATGCTTAATGTATCAGTTAAGGAAAGTTTTTCATTTAAAAAATTAAATAGTTATAGAAAAAAATAATGAAAAGATAAGTGGAGAGGAACTTCTTAATTTCTGTTTTTAACCCATAAATTCACGTTTCAAATGTCTTTCCTACTTTTTTCTAAATAAAAGTAAAACTATTTTTTTATTTAATTACATTGCAGCTATTCAAAAGCCCCAAACAAACATCAAAATGCAAAAACTTTTTGTTTAAATTACTCAAAGCTTTAAAGATGTAACAACTGGATTAATGTCACACTGCAGTGATAGAAGATCAGGAGTCTAATACACCTTCAGAGTCAATAATTCGAAACAGCTAAGCTGATTTCTTATCATACTCTTGAAGTATTTCATCTTATTTGCAAAACCCTGTTTGGAGAAAACATAGGGGAAAGGAGAGTGAAAAGGCTGCTCCCACCCTTAGACTGCCAAGTGTAACACATATGATTAATTAAAAAACAGGTTTCTACTTTAGGCTTCTGAAGTTCCAAAATGCCCCTCTCTCTCAAAAAAAAAAAAAGCCACATAAACCCCTAAATATAGAAAGGGTGGGGACACATGTTTTCTAAACAGTAACTGCAATAATGTAACAGAATAACTGAAGAACAAAATAATATAACATATTTAAGAACCATCTTACAAGTTGTCATTCATAAAAAACACTGCAGTCATCTTCAAATCACAACTGAGAGCCTTGACATGTCAAAACGCTTAATTTCTTGAAAGAAGTTTGTATGTGTCCTTGGTGGTGACTGGTTGACAAAGTTCAGGACATTCTCACTCAGCTTAATGTAGGACACACCTACAAGCAAGATATATATATAATCTCCAAATAGCAAGAATTCCCACACTACAGTATTTCCTAAGCAAGTCAGATAAAATAACTTATTTTTTTCCTGCTGAAAAAGTAGTTTCATCAACTGGAAAGCTACTGAATTTTAACATATCTCATATTTCTCCTTCATTTCAGGATTTCAATCTGCTCATCAGGCCTTTTAGAAACCTAAAGTTTTAGCTGGAGTTGCCTCTGGCTGCAACATATCTTAAAAAGGTGTATTATTGTTACAACTTTCTGATTGCCATTTTTATGTGGAAAAATTAAGATTGTGTATCTTAGAGATAATAGATTTATGGTAACAAATGTGCTTTAGTGCACGTGTTTCTCAGCTCCATGTCATTATTGCATAAAAGTCTGGCTTATTAAATGTCACTTTGGTCTAAAACACTACCAGCTTTTTACAGTTTGTACTGAGGAAAAGATTCTTCCCTTGGACTCTAGGCTATATTATTTGCCAGCAAGACTTCACTTTTCAAAACAGTCATAGTGGTTACCAACATAGCTATGCACATAAATATTCAATTATGCCTCTACAGTGCATACAAGTAAAAGCAAATCCTTTACAGACCTTTTGCCCTTTATCTAAATCTTCCAGCTTTAGAACAGATTTATATAATCCATTTGTTTCTAGTCAGGTAGACTTTTCACTTGAAAATATTCAGAAAAATTCCAACAATGATGGCTTGATACACCTAAACATTGTTCTCTATCCAGAGAAATCATACTTGACAGCATTAGTGAAACCTTTCAACAAAAACACTCATCCCTGTGCTGAATCAGTGGCTGTTAATGGTGTCCAAACCCATTAAAGAACATTATGATATTTTAATGTTGCTGGGGCTACAGTAAGTCTTCCCTGAACCTATTTCACTGTATAATGCTGCACTTGACCTATTGTGTCCTATCATATAAAATTTTTATTCTTACTCTATCAAATTTTACAGAGAATGCCTTTTCTTGTTTGCACTATGAGAACTGTGTACTATCAAAAACCTTTTATAGTGAACTCAGGCTTTTATTCTTTATGCTCATTAAAAATATAGACATTCTTAATGCACGCATCTACATATGCAAGGAATCATACTTCTCCCTTTTACTATAGTGCCTTAGGAAACACCTCCAAGAAGTGGAGAAAATCTTTTTACTATGTGGAAATCTGCAGTGCACATCAAATTGTATAATAAGGCCATTTTTTTTCATTTTGCATTTCACTACTGAATCTTCATTTTTAAAAACTCCAAAAATGTGCAAATTTATCAGTGTTGGAGTTCTCCATCTATGCATAAAACAGGGAAGGGCAGAAAAAACAGGGGTTTAAACTCCATGCAAACCGGAAGAAACAGTTTTTGTACAATGCTCTCACAGTTCTAATAGATCATGACATATGGGTTACTGTCACATACAGTATCATTAACTGGCAACAGATTGTGTAGTAGTTAGATCTATGTAGGAGATACCTATTGCGATTTCTCTGCATCACTAAGCCACTACACTGTGGACTTCAATTAATGCCAGCAAATATATTTCCAATTTCAAACAACTAACAAAATTCAACTTATACCATTTGCATAACTGATATTTTCATAGTTTGAAATCTAAAGACATTTTGTAATTGATTATGCTATGAAAATGTGATAATCTGCTTAAAGAGGCGTTCAAGAAGGAAAAGAGCAACTACTGAATTATACAGCTTACATGACTGAAAAGCTTCTGCCAATCAAACATTTCTGAACTTCACTTCAAGCTCTGATATGGAGAGCATTTGAGTATGACAAGAATAAAAGGTTCTGAGTCATATTTAAACAAAATGGATTTCCACCACACATACTGCTTCATGTATCTCTATTTATGTTCTTCACTCCTTTATCTTCCTATATGTCCCTACATACATAACTCTGCCTTGAGTGACATGGCAAGGCATCGAAACAGTCGCTCTCTTTATTATAAGAGAGTTTAGATTAAAGAACAACTTCCAAGACTTTCACAGACTAACATCATTTTAAGCATTACACTACAGGCTGACTAATGTCGCTAAAAGATTGTCCACCTTCTTACCAAGACATTATAGCCCTTTCCCTGAAACAACACAGGAATTCTTTTCTTTCCCAGGATCAATTTTATTAAATTCAAATTACAACACCATTTTCCAACCTCATACTTCACACTTAGGCTACACAGTCAGATAGACTGCTTGTTTCTCCAAATAAACACCTGAGTTCAGCAAGCTGCATCTGCTGTCAAGGAAGAAAGGTTATACGCAGTGACCTAAGACCTCTGCTACAATCAGATCAGATGGGTTTGTGTCAAGCTGCCATTTTGGATTTGATGTTAGAAAACTGCTTCCTATGCTGCACTCTACAAACAACACATTCTGTACCAAAATGGAATGGGGTCTAGCATTCTAGAAATATATGACACAGATGAACTTTAAAGTAAAACATCACTCCTTGATATAATCGTTAGCCTACTTCACCATTCCATCAAATCACAGATGACAAGTGATGTAGATATTGCTAACAATTTTTGTAATGAACAGGACCAACTTTACCAAAATAATTCTTTTAGTCATAGAATCATAGAATGGTTTAGGTTGGAAGGGACCTTAAAGATCATCTAATTCCAACCCCCCTGCCCCTATGCAAGGACACCTCCCACTAGACCAAATTGCTAAAAGCCTCATCCAATCTGGCCTTGAACACTTCCAGGAATGGGGCGTCCACAACTTCCCTGTGCAACTTCTTCCAGTGCCTCACTACTCTCATGGTGAAAATTTTCTTCCTGATATCTAATCTCAACCTCCCCTCTTCCAGCTTAAAACCATTACCTCTCGTCCTATCACTACATGCCCTTGTAAAATGTTCCTCGCCAGATTTCTTGTAGGCCCCTTTCAGATACTGGCAGGCTGCTATAAGGTCTCCCTAGAGCCTTTTCTTCTCCAGGCTGAACAACCCCTACTCTCTCAGTCTGCTGTCTGTTGTTTCTTAGTCTCATAACTAAATGTATGGTGATTTAGAAACAAAAAGAATTACCTATTTATGTATTTAGGTAAAGACAAGAAGAGGTGCCTTGAAATCCAAAGTACACCAAAATATTTGAAAGACACCAAGTTTCAAAGCACATCAAGAACAGTCCTTTTGCAATCCAAAATTCCCTCTCCAGTTACCTTCTCTCTTCTCAAACTTCTCCAATGCAAACCTCTCCAGTTACCTTGGCTGGTGAATAAATTGATCCTGAGTAACTCAGCACCAGCCTAATGGGAAGCCTACAGGGTTAATGGATGGCTTTCCCTTTAGGTCATCAAATTTTAAAGAAAACTTATCTAAATTCAATTTCCAATTCTGACAGACAGTGGAGTCAGACAGATAGCTGATGGTATGGGGCTTCAGGTACTGCTAAGAAAGCAGCAGTTCTCATTTAACTGGATAGAGGGATGGGGTATAGTTCCAATTGTAAAAGCTTTCAGGTCAGCCAAAAGAAAACCAAACCCATGAGCTCCAAACAAACAAAAAATTCCATCTCCTGGTCCTTCCTGGGTATCCAATGAGCTTCAAAAACAGCATACTGAATTATACTGCCAGAATTCTCAGTGTTGAACACCGTTATCTTGAAATGAATGTAAATTTGTTTTCATTAAGTTCTTATGTTTTTACGTGGTGTAGTCAAACCACAGATGAAAGCACCTTTCCAGAATACTTCTGAGAATCTCAAGAATAAATAAAGGAAACATTACACAGTCTGAAGACTGCGATAAATACCAAATACAAGTACATTAGCCTCAACATTTCTTTAATTTGGTAAGAAATATTAATGAGATCTACACCTACTATTTACTGAGGAGTACTCAAAGACAACACACAAAAAAATGTTCTTTTTCAGTAGCAGGAGATTGCTAGGGCTTCCAAAACGGTTCTATACAAGAATAGTATTTGATCCTTGGAGAGCAAAAAAACTTATGCCAGATCTTCTGTTTTCCTGTCTGTGGAAAGACAGGAAAGTGACCTATGGGGAAAAAGTTTTGGGAGAAGGCAAATCACTCCAGGGAGGAGCGGCTACAAACCAAGGATGAAGTTCAAGTTTTCTGTCTACCTCTAATTAGAGCAACACTTCTTTAAAGACATTTCTTTCTTACAAAAACTAAATCTTGCAAACAGACGTCAATTTTGTGCTGTATTATTCCTCCCAGCTTGCAGTCCCATTGCCAGTCAAACCAAAACCGAGATCTGAATGTCAATAATGGCACCTTAAACTTGGGGCTGCACCCCAGCTCATATGGTAAAATATTTGTAACTATTCAAGGCAGGGTTTTGGATTTCAAAGGATTCACACTCCTGAAAAATTATCTGGGGAAATCACTAGGATTTATTTCAAACGATCAGAGATTGACAGAGAGAGAAATATGGTTTTGTTGCATTTTTTCCTATGTACAAGAATACAACATAGTGGATGCTTCCAGCATGGTATGGTCTGTATTTCTCTATCTATTAATTCTTGCTGCAGTCTACAGTGAAAAGAACTGTAATCATACACTGCCTGGAAACTGAATGATGCATGGACGATTGCAATCAGTTTTTTTACAAGTCAAGTTTCTTTGCAACTTTCCTTAGTCCAAGTTAATATTGTCATTGAACTTACTACAGTAAAGGAGATACAGAAGAATGAAAGAAAAACATACAGAAGAGTAAAATGAACATGAGAAGTTAATTAACTGAGGAAATTAGTTATTCATAACTCAAAAGGACAACAGACATGCTTTGCTCAGGATGTTAGGTTGCCATCAATATTACTTTCATATCATTTGGAAATACTTCACAATCATTTTGAAAATAGACATCTAACTGTATGTAAAATGTTGTATCTTCTGCTGCTCAACAAGGAGAAAAAGGTCATCCATCAGACTGCAGTATGACTACTGACAGTAAAGACAAAGATAGCATCTGTGAGCAGAACAATTGTGCATGAGATTATTCTTCCTGTTTGGCATATGCATTAATACTGCTCTTAAAAAACATAACAATGAAACAAATAAATGGATTAAATTAATACAAAACTACATTCTGCAAGATGGCACTGGCTAGCTAAGTCACAGAAAACGCCTCACAAATCCATGAGAAACCAAAGACAGTCTTACAGTTAAGCCTTAAATTAGCTGGCGTTATATGAGAGTGCAGATAATACTGCGAAAGACTCTAACATTGACAAATTATCATTAAGATATTAGCTGACAAGTTTTAGCAGAAAAAGAAAACACAGTCTCCTTAGTTCTTCTAAAAATGCTAACTATATTTGTATGCTGCCTGCCTCCAACCAGATTAACAATACCACCCGTGATTTATCTGTATGGGAGTAAACTCAGCCCAAGGCATGGATTATTTTATTATTTTGTTGTTGTTGTGGGATTCTGCTTCATTTTTAAAGGATTTTGGGTTTGAGTTGGGGAGGAAAGGGGATGTTGGGCGTGGTGGCAATCAAACACTATTACCAGCACAACAGAATTTCTGTCTTTACAAACATATTTAGACATACACATATTTAATGATCTATAATTTTTCCCCTCCAACATGCATAAAATTGTTACTTCTAGAAGTTCTGCTATTGACTGATGTAAGTACCACATGCAAAATAACTCTTAGGTCAAAGCTTGATTCAGTTATACAAAACAAAATAAAAAATTAAGGACTGCAGTCTTTCCAAATGAATGAATAACAAGAACAGAGTATCTTCTGTCATCTAGTGAAAAGTATAAAATTCTATTATACCTTTGAACTTACACATTACATACAAAGAATAATTTATGCAATTTAATAATTTACAGCATAATAATGATTTGTAAAACTGAATTATTGATGAAAGAATGCTATCCTTTAAAGGAATAATAAATGAAAACATTCACTCCTGCATGCAGCAGTTTCACCTTATTTACAGAATTCATATTATACTCACGTCTCCTCTTTAGGATAGTAATTACACCAGCAGAAGGCTCTTCTCAATGAATGCTGTCTCAATGCACTGTCTGCAAAATAATGTGCACTTAGACAACAAAACATATAATGTACTATCCATGTTTTCTTTATGAAACCATGTTTTTCCTACTCACCACTTTTCACATCCTTCATTGTTACCACTGATGTTTCTTTTTCAGATTTCCTTTATACACTTCACTCCGTGCATTAAGACAGTTCCTACTGAAAGTATAATTTACCTTGCTTTAGAAAAAAGAACTTTTCTTATGGATTAATCCAGTAACTCAGTTCACCACAAGATCACATGCATGGAAAATGCAGAAGTATGCTTGGGGAGGGGGCGGGGGGGGGCACAGGCAGAATGAACATGTTGACATAAGTTGGTCTAGGCACGATGGACTTGGATGGCTTCCAGACCCTGCTGCCCAATCCCCAACAGTTAGTGTGAGGGTCATGATGGGAAAATGATATCGCTGTTGCAGTAATGAAAAATCTTCCACATGAGATCCATGATTGGATAGGCAAACCTTTAGACTGAATGCAAGACAGAGCACTGCGGGATGAATACGGTTCACAGGGATCTGAATCTGACTTAGAAACACCAACAAGAAACATAAGGAACTTGCTAGTTCCTACTCCCTATAGAGTCCTGATATGAATAATGACCTCCCTGTTGCCAGGGGTGGCTTACTTGACATACTGCCTTCTCCATGCTGGGCTTTATATTTCTTGCTGTTTTCTTAGCCATATTACTATATTCCTCAGTATCTCTAAGTTTCTGGCATGCCCAGAAATGGAAAGAGTTCAAGAAACATAAGGAAAAGAAAGGTAAACTCACAGGCGCTAGACTTTGCAGGCAGTAAACACTACAGGTACTAGTGAAAAATAACAAGAAAGTGATCATTAAAGTACATCTAGGAGAGGACAATATACTAGAAACCTGTCTGTCTTCATAGAGTGAGGTATGTCAAATCACCTTAATGCCTTCTCCCTACAGTGTTAAGAGCAATAGTACACTGGCCCAGTCTATGGTAGGCCAGCTTTAACTTTAGTACAGACACAATTTATCTGGATATCAACAATCCATGACAGACAGCAATAGCAAGAAAATTAGCTATAGTTTGCTCATTTAGAAGTCTTTTACTCTGTTATGAACCAACAGATCAACATAAAAGAACTTGAACGCATGCCAGCACCTTGTGCCCTTGTTAAATATGACATCAAATTCCAAGGGCTAAAAAGCTAATTTGAGGTTTTGTTACAACCTCAAATTATTAAGATGATAAAAATGCCCAATGCTTTCAAAATACCTCCACTTTATAGGACAAAACTTTTTTTCTCCTTGTCACTTATCCTCAAAGGTTTATCAACTATAAATTTATGGGGTTTTTTCCAGACAAGATTTTATTTTGAAGAAACAAAAAGTATTTCCAAGAGCGAGATCCAATCAAAATGCAATATAACATCAAAGAAAACCATACAAATCCAGATTTATTTTTATTACAGAAAAAAATCCAGAGATCAATATTTACTAGTATTGAAGAGCTTAGTGTGTTGCTCTGCAGTTCCAAAAGAGGAAAAGTGGGCAGAAAGAAATTCTAATCAAGCCACAAGATTTTGTCAGCCAAACATGTGAATCAGCCCATTAAAAAAACCCAACCCAACCAACAAAAAACCCATAAAAACCCAAATAAAAAACCCCAAACCATAGCTCCACACAACATGACTTTCTTCTCAAGCTGAAACCAGTTTTTAATTAGAAATTGATGGTAGACAGGATGCTACCATTTCTGGTAGAAGAAACTTAACCAAAAAAAAAATTATGTAAAACCTGACTGTGTTTTGAAGGTTAACTAATCAAGAACTTCAAGGAAGTAAGTGAGAAACCCAGGAATTCTAGATCACTCATGAAGTTATTGATGCATACTTTATTATCATTGTATTAGATTGTTTTGATTTTTAATGAAAAAAAAACCTTCATGAGGAAAAGATTCTGCAACAAAACACAGATAAAATATTAACAACAAAAATAAAGACATGCTAAATCATTCTAGTCAAATGTAATGAAAATACCATAGTTAATTCATTCTGAAATAGAACGTCTAGGTTACTGGAAGAGACAGGAGAGGATCTCTAGTTGACTAGTTTTGAGCCTTGTTACAATAGGACCCTTTTTCATTATTTTTAAGGAGATGAGAGTAACCTTTTTAAGATATATCAATGTTGTAATAGTGACTTTCCTTAAAAATATTTCTCAATGTAGCTAAAATAGACAAAATCTAGTGATATGCTAATACAATTTAATGCCCTATAGTCTTCACTACACTCTGACAACATCCCAGTAAGGGATTTTTGTTTACTGATGAGAATCAAGGTGTTCTTTGCCTAGTGTGGCATTTAGAAGATCATGGACCTATTCACATAGTGATGCAATCCTGAGAATGGAAGCAACTAGTTTGATTCTTGTGGAAGCCACAGCATAAGTTGATGGGTTGTAGATGATGTATGTTGATGTGACCCTCTGCTACGGAGCTGGCTGGGTCTGGTCACATGCCATGGACACAAAAGTTGGACACAGTGTCAGACTAGAGAACCTAAACAGTCAGCAAGACCAAGAGTCAGAAACCCAAAGGCATTTTGAGTTGTTACACTTGTGTTCATTTAATTTCAGTCTGTACACCAAGACTATTGCACCTAGAACAGCTACAAACAGACATATTTCTCATTTGCCACTAGCACAGGAGACACTTCAAAAAGGTTATTTCCAGACAGTTGTAAATATGTTTTAGGAATGTTCTCTCCTTAATAATAATAAAAATAACTGTTTACTAACAGACCTTAAAAGTGTAAGCATTATGTTTTCCATTAGTTCTAGACTACCTTCCATGTAGAAAAAGACATTATAAGACTGAAAACACCCTCCCCCGCCTTTTATTTTACTTTTATTGTGACACAAACTTGCAAGGTGTACTGTGTGATTAAAAGCCCAGTTGCAGTGAGAGCTAGGTTTGTATTTGACTATTTTTCCCCCCTCTCTTTCACTGCTCACACAAAAATCTACCTTGTATTAAGGATCAACTGAAATTACAAGTCCTTTTAACAATGAATTGCTTAAGAATTCCAAGATCTTAAGAACAGAACAATGAAGAACAATGCATTCCAAATTCAGCTTGTTTTACTTCTCAGCAACTTTAGCATCACCTTTATATGTGGACTCACACAGCAAAGAGCAAGTTTTCCCCTACAGGTAGGTGTAAGGAGTTACATAGCAAAATGCAAAGACATGAAGGATGTTTCTTGGTTTGTTGGCTTTTTAATACCTTAAGAACCAGTGTCATCTCCCATGTAAGAAAACCAGCCCCTCTCTTTCCTTTCTTCCCACTTTCCCTTCTCCCAGAAGAGACAAGGAGGCCAGTAGCACCCCTCAGTTCTCAGTTGCATGATATAGGCTGCAATAGCTGACTGATAAAGTCAGTTCTTCCCTTTCTGTCACACACAGGCTTTCCCTGATATAATACCACCAGAACCTGAAAACTAGCAGAATCCTGAGATGAAATCTTAACGAGGCAATTTTTAGTAACTCATAGTACATCAAGAGCTGCTTCATGCTCCCTGCATGTTATAACACACTGCTTTGATTGTACTAAATACAAAATGCTTGAAGGTGTAATTCCCTGTGATGTTTATAAACACACCATTGTAAAAACAAAACCAAAATTTTAGATTCAAATGTAAGACTCCAAAGATCACTCCTAAACTCTAACTTCTAGTACTCCTGCTTTTAAATTGCATTCCAGTTTGTGGACTAAAATGGGCTAACAAAGAAGAAAATGCATCATCATGGATAGAAATTCTCCTATTTCAATGTCCATCCTCCATTTTTAGACACTGTCATTACTTTCCACACAGCAAGCCTATGTTATAACTATTATTGTTTTGTAAGCTAAGTAAAGAGGATTTTTTTTTTTTATTTCCCCCAAACAATAATGAATAAATACAAAATAAGCACTGTAAAAGAGGTATCAAGCTTTTAAGGAGTGCTCTTGAATACACTGTTTTTTAAGAAATCATAACCAAAGTCTCCAAAAACACAGACAGGAATATTATAAACCTGCTTCAAGGAGTGCTTTAATTTCTAGTCCACAGGAAAATAATACAAAAGGTCCCTAATTTCACCTGGTCTGGCTCAGCCTTGTGTAGAATGAGTTAAAACCTGGTCTTTGACAAACAGAAAGTAGAAAACATGCTCTTAATTGTTCATTTGGTGTCAAAATGCCAACTCAATTTATGTTCCCTACTTCTGTCTCAGCTCAGGCATCTGCATCCCTCTAACTCTCCACCCTCTTCCCCTTTATGGGATCAGGGACCAGCATAATGAGAGGCTGTAATACACTGACAGCCAATTCAAGCACGGCAAGATTTCTGGACTTTAAAGGTAAAAAATAAAAATAACCTTAATATTTAGCCTAATTTTATTAGATGTGATTTGTCAGAATGCGCGGGTTGTTCTCACTCCATTCTTACTATTCTATCTACCAAGTATGTAAGAAGACTGAAAAAGAAACATGGATTTACTACATGGTCACCCATTAGACCTACAGATATCCATTAAGTACGAACTCAAAACATACACAGGGTATACATGCAGCTGTAGTTGAAAGTTAAATTCTCTTCTTCTGGTAATTTAAGCTACACAGCTTTAAATATGATACATATTTTATACTTAATTGAATTGATGTACCCTGCTACTTATTTTAGAGAAGTAATCTAAATATAGCACTCCCGCCCATGGTACTTTCTGTAACCATTAACTTCTGGCAACACAATAAAATCACATTGTCTGTTTTGGATAAAACTTAAGTACTTTTGCTTGCATTTTAATTCAACATATCTAAAGCAGAATAACAGCCATTCCTCACTCAATAGAGTGACAATATTTGTAAGGTGCAGTGAGGCACTTTAAAAGGTGACCCAACGCCTTACCATTCACTCCTAAGAGTAATATTTTATCTGGCCTGACCACATTAGTCACAAGAAATAAAACAGGCATCGTAGGAATCTGGAATAACTGAGGACATGGGCTTTCTAGTATGTAGGAATACACTGCTGCAGGCATTTGAATCCTCGTGAACCACACACAGCACGTCACTCTGTGAAGCTTTATCTGCAGTGCATGCTGTGGGCCAGATTCTCACATGTTCATGCAAATTTAAAATTTAATTAAATGTATGTCATTTGAATACCTATTTACATATAAACAGGCAAATTTCTAATTAATTTTTTTCATAGGGAAAGACACTTCTCTTTTTTTTTTTTTTTGCCTGGTGAAATTGTTTGAGGAATCGGCTGGAAAGGTAGCAAGACAAAGACATATTCAAGGGTTCCCTTTCCATCTGTGCTCCAGGTAGAAACTTATTTCTTTCATTCCTTTTGTAGGCCTTTTCTATTGCTACATATTACTCTGGGCCTCTTAAAGCTTTAAAATTGACCCCGAAAGTCATGGACTATCTTCTGTGCCATTTCATTTGGGTTTATTCTAGTATAATTTCAATTTTGTAATAGCTAATATAGTGCAATGCAGAAATGGCACTATATTCAAGACTGAGGATCACAGTTGTCTTATCCCAGACACCAGACAGCAAAACAGGGCATCAGGAACAAGTTCCTACAGCACCTAAACTAACCCACTGGCATAGCGAGCTCTCTCAGTTCTTGCCATGTATGCATCTATACGGATAAGGAAATGGTAATGCAATCATCAGCCAATACAACTCCCTCTATCCGAGGAACAGGAGGACTCAGACAAGCAACAAACTCTTTCGGAATAGGATCTCTGTGTGTTTCATCCAACCTGTGCATTCTGTTTGATTTTTGATTTTTTTGTTTAAGGGAAGCTTTGAAAGGGAAACTTAAAGACGGTATTCACAGATTTCCCAACACTGTCAAGTCACAAAGGAATAAATACATGATGTATCCACGATGACGCATCTATTACCTATGCAAGTTTACTTGATCCAAACAGGCTGAGCTCACAAAATGCTTGCAGGATGTCATTAGAGTGAATCTGCACTGGTAATTTTTCTGAGATTTTGCCTAAAAACATCTATGTCCTAACAAAAAGGGGGATGAGGAAGTGTGGAATAATCTGGTTAAAACAGTGTATAAGAAAGGTAAACTTACACACGGAATTATGAACAATGCAGCTTTAAAAGGTTGTTACAGAAAAGCAGCCTGAAGCCGGGGATGTGCTAATTAGGGCATTTAGTTAAATACTTAGTTAAGTAGGTAGATGGAAACAAGCAAAGGAAATTTATTCCGCTCCCCACATATTATATGGTGCCCAATCATAGAAATAAAAAGTAAACCAGAGTGCTGAATTCTATTTTATGACAGCACAGAATAGTTTAATTTCACCCTGTCTCACACTTCTAATTAAGCAAAGATGGTCTGTCTAAAGAAAAGAGATTAAAAATTATGCTCATGTAACCAAGAGTTATATTTGTAGTTAAGTGCAACAGTAAAACTGGAATGTTTTATATAACTCTTCCACCGCTGCTTTTAAATAAATGCATTAAATTTTAACTTTCATATGGCTGGATGAGGATTCTAACGCCAAATGATTCCCAAATCTTTTTTTTCTCTCATAAGGTGTGAAAATATAAACTATTGCTCAGCTCCCTGGTAAATGATTTCTAAGTATCCAGAGAAAACACAGCAGAGCTCAGTAAAAGTCAGACTGCTTTGAAAACTGACATGAAACAAAACCTAAAAGAAAGAAGAATCTTTCAGGAAGTTATCATTTGGAGTGACTTGTCTTTCACCCTTTCTGTTACCCAGCTCCTACCTGGGATTGAAGAACTGAGTCAGACTGAAACCGAATTTAGACTTGAAAGAATAGCTGAAATAGTCTTTCATCATGAACATCATCCCAAAGTATAGGTGTTAAAACAGATCTCCCCAAAATTTTCCTTTCAAATACTTTTTTTGGCCAAATATTTCCCATAACAAATTCTTCAGATACAGCCACCTCTATAAAAGGTGAAGTTACAACTTTGCTTTTGCTTTCACAACTGATTTTCCCCTGAAGCATGCATCCCTGAGGGCTCCAAGCCCAGGGATGCACCACTATACAGCAGTTTATCATATCATGCAATGATAAGGACACTAATAGTTAAACAGCATGCCCTCTAACAATACTAACACATGAAAAAGCGTCATAAGCACTGTATTTTCTCTGCCTGAATGATTCATAATTGGAAGCAAAAGGAAAAGAAAACTCATTTAGTAATTGTTACTTGGTAATTTACAGAAATGTTGCACTACGCTGGCAAACCTAATCTGCTCTTCTCTATGAAAAGACAGCTTCCCTAGCGGTTCTGTGCAAGACAATAATACACAGTTTAATGAGGAACAATGATCACCTGTATTTCCAGAGGAGAAAACACTTTTTCTCCTTCTGAAATCAGTTGTTACCATTCAAAGAATATCCAAACGAAACAGCTATCTTCTTTTTAGCTGCTCGTTTCGCCTTGGAGCTGGAATGTACACTGGAAGCTACTAGTGAATATAGTTTGAGAAAAACCAATCCATATAAGAACATAAGCTGTGAGCAACATCTCTCAAAGTTACAACACAAATTCAAATCCTGTCCAGATAAACAGTAAAAGGAACTAACCTATATGGAATATATTTGCAGTTTCCCTTTGTTTTTAGATAAAAAATGTTGACACATAAGATGCACAGACACAGCTAACACCTCTGATGCCGTTGTCTGCTATAGCAAATTTACTTAGCATATCATTTAGCAACTAAACATCTACATACAGAATTAGAGTGTGGTGTTCATGGGAAAGAAAAAAGAAATTGAAGTTGTACAGAAAACTGTTTAGTGAAGTACATAGTTTGCAATTCTGACATTTTATAAACTATTTTAAAAACCTGTTGTTAAAATTAGCACATCAAAATCTGCTGAGGCTGACCAACTAGCAAATAGATTAGGAATTGAATAATTACAAATTTTGAGACCTGAATCTCACAGCTATATATTACAACTATTCTGTCAATTCATCTGCACACAAGCTTTTTTTTAAACAACTTTAAATACAGACTATGCACAGTAGTGTCTATAATTTTCTTGCTATATTTTCTGACATATGAATGAAGAGTCACAGGCACATCAGTTTCCAAATGCTTGGTAATGTGGGGTGCCTTTTTGTTTGTTTTTTTTTTTTTTTAAGAATCTAAATTGAAGAATGTTTAGACATCTCAATTCTTGAACACAATATTTCAAGTGAGTGAAAATTTCCAAAAAATTATCTCTCAATACATACAATTTTATCCTCTGCTACTATTACCTTATTCTAAAAGACATAGTAGTTACTTCAGCCTTATTTACTTTTCCAGTGATTTAGGCTAGGAGCTCCTGTTGATTTTAATAACAGAACTGAAGACTAACTGAACAATTTAATCTCAGTGATTAAGTTTATTCCCACTTCCTTCACCTTGCTAATAAAAAAATTTTGCAGGCTCTAATAAAATACTTTTTACAATCACGTTTGCTCAATTTCTTCCAGTTAGGTTGCTTACAAAATGCGCTGCCTTCTTTCTCTTTTTCAACAGTTAGATATAGTGGATTAATATTCTATCATATCTTTTACCCCATAAACAGAATAAAAAAGCCTGCACCCATTATTAATTACACCATGTATTTCACATAACTAGATAATATTTCAACAAAACAGAGGCCAGGAAATTGTTATGAACTAAGGCATTCACATGATAAAAATAGTACTTTTCTCCTCTGATAGGCAAGCTGCCAAGAGATTTAAAGGATTATTAAGTAGTTTTAAAATGTTTGGAAACTTAAATGTAACAGTTGATATTTCATTCTGAGACAGGGAATCCCCTGGATGCTGCATTTCATGTTAAAATAAAGGCCAAGTGGAATTAAACAGAAGTAAAATTATCGGATCCCGAAACACAGCTCATCCGAAAAGGTCTCATAGAAGAAAACCAAGACAAAACAAGAAGAAACTAGTTATGTATTCTTAATGGGATTGAGTATTAGGATCTTTGGATGGAGAAGTCAAAATCTACCTACTTCTCTATCACTGCCCCTCCTCAGCTGTACAGGGGAGAGAAAACATAACAGAAAGCTCATGAATCAAGAAAAGGACAAGGAGATCACTCAGCAATTACCGTCATGGGCAAAAGAGACTCAACTTGGGAAAATTCATTTAATTTATCCAATCAAATCAGAGCAGGATAATGAGAAATAAAAAATAAATTTTAAAAATACCTTCCCCCAACGTGTGCCTTCTTCCCAGGCTCAACTTCACTCTCAATTTTCTCTACATCCTCCCCCCCAACCCACACAAGGCTATAGGGAATGGGGTAAGATACAGAAACAAACCAAAATGATATATATAAATCATAAAATTCTGTCAGAAGCAAAGATAAGATGAATGGACTTCCAAGGTCTTAAATTTATATATTAATTGGTCCTGAAAGTAAGCAGCCAAGATGTTTTACAGGACTTTCAAAGAATAACTACTGCCATGGAACAGGCCGAGGGCAGCTGTCCTGACATGCCAAGACTACAATTCACCAGGGACATCAAACTGGTCAAACATTTCCCAGAGATTTTTCTTAACCACCCTGTCTTTCACTGACAAGGCAGCCCTCTACTCAGTTTCTATGGGGTAGCCTCCTCACTCAATAGATATGTTAGCTGGCTTGTTGCTCCTTTGTTAGTCACAGACCCCTATACCTCCTCTTCAATGATTTGGAATGCATTTGAACATGAAAATGTGATCAGGCCAACAGCTTAACTCTAAATTTGCAGATCTAGAACTACTGAAAATCATAATACTAAATAATTTAATATTTGGAAGTACACTAAACATAAACTACACCCTGAAAACTTTTAACAGATATTCATGCAAATGCCAACATTTACATCTAGATACTGCACTCATTTGTGTTAAATACCAGATAATCTTCAAAAGTAGCATGAGCTGCCTAAAAATGGAAAAAAACAGGGCTAGTCCTGTTATTGATCTTATTTCTAACTATAAGTGACCTGCTATTTTGCTCAAAATAGCTTGTCGTGCTCAAAAACATGTCAGGTATTCCAGATGCGGACAGTAAGATTAATCAATACGTTTTGAGGGTACATTCCGATTATAGTCCTTAACTTTGAGAAAAGATGTTGTCATTTTGTAATCAACGACAAACCAAAAGTTTCCATCCCTGCAGCAGACAAAAGGCTTCCATAGGGCTTCATAAAACATCCTTGAAGTTTGTTGTTTTCTCATTTTATCTTTTTGCTTGAAGATTTGAAACAGGAAAAAATATTGAACATAGTATCTGACTTACATAATTTACTTGACATATTCTTATTAGATACTACCATGATCCTGCAGTTATCTTGTTAAACAAAGTCACAGAGTCTTCCTATACAGACTTCCTTCCCATACCCACTCTGCCATTCTTGACACAGTTAGGTAAATTCTACTCTGCCCAAGTACTACAAATTTCAAGAGCCCAAAGCTGTCATAAAAATCAGAACTTATACTCACTCTTCATTTATTTCTTCACTCAGGGGGCAACCAAGTAACTATGGCCCTCACTGTGTAGCCTTTGATCACAAGATAACAGAAACTACATACTGTGCAAAGAAAATACATCAGAAAACACCAGTGTGCTATTTCCTCTAGCTCTTTGATCATTTTGATAGACTTGAGTATAAGAAAATAAGTGCCTGGAAAAAGTCATTACTAACTCCAAACACATTTAACTAACTTCATTAGTCAAATAATGATTGTTTAATTAAATACATTAGAAACATTAACAGCAACAAACAGGAAACAAATATTGTAATAAACAAAATCATAAAAACTTGGAAAGACAAAAGTAAATTCATGTTTGCCTGTTTGTTGGTTTTGTTATTTGGGATTTGGGTTTTTTTTTTTGTTTGCTTGTTTTAATTTAAACCATGATTTAACACCCTTATCCTCTAAGAATATTTCAATTCACTTTTTTCTGCTCATATTCAATGTAATGAATAAAACATATTGCCTGACAGGAAATAACAAGATTTAACATTACACTAAAACAGTAATTCTTAAGAATTTTTTCATATAGACATTGTTCTTCTTTACAAGTTTTCTTCTATCTATTTCAATGGGAAAGCCAAACAAAATAAAACAAATTCACGTACCTCCTCTTCAAAGCCAATGTTGCAAGAATGCTACTCTGCACATATGCTATCCTAAAACAAGTCAGGTCCCAATATATCATGACCTTGTAACTAATTCAATGCAAACCTTTGTTTAGTCTATTTTACCTATACTTCAAGACGCCAAATTATTTTATGAGAGACATATGCACACAAAAAAAAAATCAAAAAGATCTCACTGGAAATACCTGCCTTAAATGCAGACGTATGCATTGCTGCAGTTTTTTAAAACAATGACTTATTTCTAGCCATGCTCATAGTCATCATCTTCATGCAATTTGCTAAAAAATTTTATTAAAAACAATTTTGCTATTTCCTCTACCTGCCTGAGTGACTTTTGAGCTTTTTCTTTCTCACCTTCTCATTTATGACTGACCTCAGAGAAGTAGGTCGCGCTTCATGGTCTAAATGTGGCCCAAATGTTTACAAAATCCATGCAGTCTTGTGAAAAGTGGTAATTTCGTCACCTTTTTTTTTAATTTTGTTTTCTAAATAGATTACTATTTGTTTCTGGGAGATAACGTACAGCAGTTTCAGCAGCTGTAATTCAGCTGCTAGGGAAGAAATGTTTTGGTATTTCCCATATTCAAACTAGTACTTCCAGAGTTAAAAGTATTTATACAAGATTCACTGGAGCCATTGTATTGAAACACTGCATCTTTCATTTCATAGGCCGTCACAGTGTTTGGACATCATGTAGAATTTATTTATCGTGTTTGGAGTTAAAACTTGAACAGATTGGAGGAGGGTAATCTAGACAAGCTGCCAACACAAACAAGCACAAGCAGTAACCTACTGATGGAAGAAAGGAGAGAAAGCAGCAGAAAGAGCTAGTGCTCAATGAGAGTCAGCTTTTAAACAAGTGGCTTTACTGAACCAAGCCAAACTACCACCAACTGCATCCTGGTCAAAGCAGCAAGCTAGAAAACTCAATCCATCCCTGAACACACCTCTGCATCTCACAAAACTTAATTTGGAGGAAATAAAATTTCACAGAGCAATCCTATTTTTCCTCAGCAAGCATAGCTCTGGACAGAATCCATTTCTCAAAATAAAATAGAACCATTAGGTATCTTTAAAAAAAAAAAAAAAGAAATGTTTTGAGCCAGAAAGATCCAAGCATGGTCTTCAGCATCAACTAAAGCAATTACCTCTGCCACATCAGAGGCCTTGACTCAGAGATTCAGGAGGAGGCTGCAGTTCCTCAAATTTCAGGCAGGAGGGAACACCTGGGACCACTTGCTGAGGCTAGGGCAGAGAGAAGTGATATCCTTTCCTACAGGACAAGTGCCTAGGTTGAGGAACTGTGTTTTCAAGTCATGGATTTGTAGGAGTCAAACAGACTGTACAACATCAGAGCAAATTAAAACACATTTTTTCCAAGACTTTATAGACACAAGAATCAGAACCACCAAATGCACAGAAGGAAGGAGGAGAAAGATTCTGTGCTTTTTGGAATGGCAAATGGAGATTCCCAAATGTGGAAAACTAGAAGCCTGTGACTTCTGACAAGAAGATGTTCTTCCTTTATCCAGAGATCTGGAACTGCATAACAGGCTCAGTGCCCTGTTAGCAGATTTGCAGGACAGGGGTGGGGGGTAGAACATAATTCTGGTGAATTATCAAAACCAAATAAGCCTGAATGATGCAGCAGCACCAAGAAGTTGCAGATGCTCACTGCACAATACTCCCCTCCTGTGGATGACAGAAGACCTACTGACCTGCTCCAAAGGGGAGCCTTGGATTCAAGATGCTGCAAAGAGACTGATGAGGCCTGTTCTCAGACTGTTAACCTTTGTGACTCATTCGTGTATGCATCAACAATACCACTGGGGGGACACTTGGCATGTGACTACTTGACTCCAGGGGTGAGGATCAAGGGACCAAGGTGGTGTCTCTTCAATCCTGCCAGGGCAGAGAAAAGGCCTGAGAGAAAGCAGACAGATCCCGTGGATCCACACAACTGGTGGTGACAAGAGATTTGGCTTTTGCAACCAATGGACTCTCCTTCAACACTAATGCTACTAAGCAGATAGAGGATCCACCTCATAAAATGGGGCTAGAACATCTCTAACAACAGGCTGACAAACCCGGTGAGGAGAATGAGTAGAGCTCTAGAGCAGGAGTAATAAAGGAGGGAAGTTACAACCCAATGTCAAGTGAGAAAGTGATGAACTGTGTTGGAAAGCAAAGGGTGCAGGGTGATATGCCTAAGAGAGATCTTGAGAAAAATAAAACAGGGTGGAAGAGTACCCAGCTAATGGGCCTTTACGTAGGTGCATAAAGCAGGAAAGAAGCAGCAGGACCTAGGGCTTTGCGTGTGGTCAGAGAAATGCAAAATTATTGGAATAACTGAGATATGGCTGGCATGACTGGTGTCCTGGGATAGACAGATACAAGCTCTTCAGGAAAGACAAGAAGGATAAAGGAAGAAAGAGTTTACCTTTTGCAGAATGGGGCAGCTCAAATTTATGAGGGTCCTCTATGGGACAGATGGAGTCACTGGCTAAGAGCTTGTAGATTAGGATCCAGGTAGAGGCCAGGGAGGGTGACAGTGTGGTGGAAATGTGTTACATCCACGCAATCAGGATGAGAAAGTCAACAGACCCTTCTTTAAACAATTGGAGAAAGTGAGAGATGAGAGACCTCTGTTTGTATGGGGAACTTCAAACTCTCTAACATCTGCTAGAAGGGCAGCGTGGCAGGATGCAAGCAGTCAAGGAGGTTTCTGGGCAGTGTCAGACACAAATCCTTGATGCAGGAACTAGATGAGCCAACTAGGCATGTTGTACAGCTGGATCTACTGCCTTCTAGGAATAACTTGTTAGGGATGCGATAATCAGCATTTTCTTTGCTTCCTGATTTGCTTTCAAAATACCATTATGGGGGTGTGAACTAGCATTCCTGGGTTGAGTGTTTGTCTTCTCAGCAACAGAGAAACCTGCTGCCATGAATGTCTATTGCCTTATGCTGGGGATTTGGATGGCCTATAAGTTTTGGTATTTCTTCACTAAGTAAACTTGGTATGGCGTAAAGCAGAAACCAGACTTACACAATGAAATTTTACAGTGTGAACATCAAGTCACGTAACAGTCTGTAGAGGTAAGCTAGTATTCCGTACTATTAATTTTTGTGACTGCCCTAGAAAGATCTTTCATAATATAACCAAGTTAAACTTGAATTTCATTTTAATACCAGCTCCTGCAACATTTGTCACCACCAAATCTAGTACTTACCGATATTTAGGACTTGGAAAAATAAAGAAAAGATGAGCGTTTCTTCCTGAAGGCCTTTTTTCTTCACTAATTACTTTTATTCAATTACTTGTAACAGGGAAAAAACCCTCCAACTTCTATTTTAATCAAGAAAAAAGAAAATCCTTCAAAACTTAAAGTTATAGACTTTGCGCACTGAACTGCATGGCTGTAACAAAGCATTGGACCCATAGATTAGGCATTTTGTGGCACCAAGACTCTGAGTATGTGTCACATTTATTTAATAATATACTATTACAGATTAATAACAATATCATATAAAATGCGGTTTTTTTTAGTCAATTGCATGGCTTATTCTCTCCATCATAGGAATTGCAAGATGGGGCTTAAGACACCCCAAACACAGTGAGAAGATCTTGGTGAATGAAAGTGGGGTGTGGAGAAAGAAAAGAGAAAAAGGATGAAGAAGGGGAAGAAAAAAAAGGAGGGGGAAAGATGAAGAAATAAGGCTATGCTTATTTGTGTTGTTCATACTTATACTTTACCTTGCAGGCCTTTAATTTTTTCAATTTATAAAAAATGGGTAGGTTGGATGCATTTTTTTCCTCCATCACATATTAAAAAATCTGGCATGAGCCTCAATTTTTTTTTTTAGGGGGTGGGCACAACATGCTGGTTTCAGTGAAATTTTCACAATGTAAATCCAAGACACACAAAGCCAGAAAAATACTTCAGCAAACAGCCACTCACCAGGTACCCAGGCTATTGACACAGCTGACAGATCCGTTGTTTTATGTGTCTAGTTAAAATCAGAACAGGACACATTCTGGTGCCAATGAATAATTTTCAACTAACAAAGTCTCAATAATCCCACATTTTATCTTTCCTCCCTGGAAAACACGAAAAGTTGAATCATTCCAATGGTTTGCAAAATATCTGGAAATTCACAATACTTCCATAAAACAAAAGAAACATTTTCCATCTCGAGACAGTTCTATTCATCAAGACCACTTTAATCAAGTATGCCAAAAAGATGCAAACGAACTCAGAAAGCAAAGCCATAGTTTTATCACAAAGCCTCTTTGCTGTCACATCCACTGATATTCACCACATCTTTCCTAAGGAATAATTTACCAATAGTAACCAAATTAAAAAAAAACCCTGTAAACCAAACAACACCTTCACTGACACCCATTGACTTTCTGCAGTCTAAGGGCTTTGAGTTGTGCAAATGATAGCAGCATTTAACTTCCTTTTCAAGAGTGACAGCAGATTGAGACTATTGTAATGCAAACCTGGAAAATTCTACACTATCAAATTTTTCTTTCATATGAAATGCTTTATCTTCCCTGCCATGCTTAATATGTGGGGTGTTGCGAATATGAAGCCTTTTCGAATCATCACTGGAAACCCTGGCTCATCTGCTTTTTTTAGTGATAAATAATGAGCTGTTTTGCATGATTAATACAGGAAGAAGACTTTGTACAAGCTGCATAGTTTAATTGAAGCATAAATCATGCAGCTGGTTATAACTTAGAACTATTATAATAATAAATGATTATATTCTCTCTACTTGCTTTGCATGCTTAACGTAAAACTAAATTAATGCTCATCTGGTAGCCACTACATACTGGTGGTTGTAATCTGCTGCCAAGAAGCTATTAATCTAGCTGCCAGGTGGTTCAGAAAGTTGAAGTACCCATGTTTTTTAGAAATAATTATTAGTGAAAAACCACAAAGAATCTCCTTTTCAGTGAACAATTTCAAGACTGTGGTTAATTCTAAACATAAAGGTAGTCCAACCATTTCAGAAAAGGGTCTGGGTACACAATTGTCTTCCTCCCTCCGTATGCTTAGAATTGTCGTTTAATGATTTGGCAACAAATTCACTTGGTTTCAGTATTCAGTTTGCAAAATCAGCTATATTTGATTCCAATTTGTCTTCTTTATCCAGTAACTACCACAAGGAAAGTACGTTTCAAAAGAGGCCTTACTTTCTAACACATGTTTATAGGGCTTTTTTTGCAACAGTTCAGAAAAAACCCATACCTAATTGTGTACTCTGTGAACTCTTAAAGGAGGAAGGTTGCTGAAGTTTTCCCATAGTTAGAAGCTTCACATCAGTGCCCAGTGACTTTGGAACTTTTCTTCTAAATGCAGACATCACATACAGAGGAGAAATTTCTACATTTACAGAATGACAAGACTTTCCTTTCTGCCACAGACGAGCCAGTCCATTTAAAAAGAGAAAGAAAAATGAAAATCAGGATTTTTTATACCCCTGTTATGCACTTTATAATTAGAATAATATCATATACTGTGAGATACTTTACTGGTCTGTGAAGTGTTCTGGTAGTACTAAACTGTGGATGGAATTCAAACTTCAAGTCAACCAGGGTATTCTATACCTATTTCATGTTAAAATTAGCCCCAGATCTCAATGAGTTGTTTTCCCCATTATTTTTAGCAAAGCCTGCCTTGGCACTAAGAACATCAGCAGCTTCCACCAGTATAAACACTGAAATCTTGGGTCATCAATTGCAAAAGCTAAGCTCAACCAAACTATACACTTTTTCAGAGCAGAACAGTATGCAGTTATTAAACAAAGGCATATTTGTCACTTGTGCTGATAGAGAGAATTCAGGTGGATTTTATTTTGTTTTCTCTAACTGCCAAATATATTTCAGAGAACAATACTGGAGGATTTGAGTTAACATATAAAGAGCTACACTATAAAATATTATGGGAGAGCAACTAGCTATGAAGAATCTTATGTATGCAAAAGAGCTTCCAGAACCATGCAAAAATCTCCATTAGAAAAAATTTAAAATAGATTTTTTACTTTTTTTTTTATATAACCACATTCACATGTTTCACAGAAAAAAAACTTTTTCTCCAAAGCATTTCAAATTTCCTTGAGTGCTTACTACTGCATGCTTAGTGGTACTACCTTATTTGTTTATAAGACTCCTGCAGTCAATTTTTCAAGTTTATTTTTTGCCTTCATCAAAGTAACAGCAAAGATCTTGAACGGGGAAAATCTGAGTTTCAGAGGAATACCTCAGAGCTAGTAACCGCACCATTTACATATTTTTCCTCTTGCAAGAGGACAGGAGAATGAAAGAATGACATATACCCATGTTAGTCACAATACTCAGTGGAATTAAAGATAAAAAAATCTACTTAAATTCCACAGCACAGGAAGAAGTCTTGAATTCTACAACTACTAAAACACAGAAACACATTCTACATTAATTTGGGACTTGCACTCCAGAGATGATGACTGTTCTTAAGATTCAAGGTAGGCTGGACTGCAAAGGTTAAGTAAGATCAATTCAAAGTGAAACACCAAGACTTATTAATTGCATCATATGATCATCACAAACTACATCTATCTTGATCAGCTTAGCAATACTTTGCATTATTTCTCTTAAGATCATTCCTCAGTTGGTGTCCAGTGCCTAACAAAATGAACTGAGAAAGAGTAGGAGGCTCCCCTTACTTCCCAGCTTTTTGATGAAGGCACTTCAGATGAGAATTTGTTCCTTCAAAGAGAGCAGCCTTCTGTTTCAAGAAACATCCGGAAATGCTGGGAGTTCACCTCAGAATATCACGCAGGAATATCACTGCTGAACTAACACTGAGGTATCAAATGGAGTGCTGCATATCCCTCTTTCAAGGAAAAAATTAGTCCCCAGAACACTTAAAAATCTGGAGTATATCCATTTCATCATTAAAATCTTATTAAGTCAGACAGAAAAAGGTTTTCCTTACAATATTTTTAGCATCAAACACAAGCTTCCCAGTGAAATCTCTCCATTCATCCTAAGGGTAAGAGTTCCTATGACTATCCGTTTTGCAGGATCACTAAGGATTATCTGTAGCGTAACTGTCCAGAAGGAGCAAGCATCTTTCCCAACTCACCTATGAATAAAGTTCCTTTTCAAAAGGTATCTTTGGGTGAACTGTAAGGAATGCACTCCACTGATTTATTTTCTTTTACTTAAGTTGAATACAACAATAGTCACATGAAACTGCTAAAATAAGAATCAAGCACTGAGTAAATTACAGTCTACCTACAGGTCAAAAATGTCTATTAACTTATAATACAACAGTTAAATAGAACTAAAATTATTTTGTTGAAGTCACATCCTGCAGATATTCATAGTGCCACAGTGCCTAGAATCCACTTTCTAGATTCTAAGGTCATTTGAATATGAGAAACTTAAAGGAATAGTTGAAGAGTGGATCCCTATGCTAATAGAAAGACTATAGACTGTTTGCGTGCACTTATAAAATAGAGCAAAAAACCCAAGGAGTGATTTCACAAATTAAGTCATTATCACAATTAATTGTGGGAGGTTTCCAGAACATAAACTAGAGGTCCTATGATGACTCCATTTTGACTTTCTGCAACTGTCTTCAACTGTAGAGGCAAGAAAGTCTGGGAATATAAATTTAAACTTTCTGCTTATTTTGAACAAACTTCTCCAAGTCATATTTCTGTTGAGCTCAAGAATATCTAAATTACAATACTATAATCTCTCCATGTTCTATGTAAGAAACTAGCAGGCTAGAATGCCAACATGTTTCCACAACATTTACTCACGTAAAATTAATTTTAAATTTTTTTACCATACTTTCTTAAAAAAACCTAAAAAGTCTTACAATTTATTAAAATTATCTGTGACTAGAAAAAAAGTGTTTCCAATTTATGTAAACACATTTGTAAACAGTGCATTATAAAGGATATCCCCATAATCAAAAAAAGTTATTGTGCTATTGAAAAAAAATGTTGAATTTGCAAGTCCCTGTTGCATATGTAAACCTTCATATCACGGTCTGTGCCTGTGAACTTTCCCATTTATTCTCACATTTCATCCTTCTTCATTAGCATCATTCACAAGGAAACTCACAATATTTCAATAGCCTAGTGTCTATTTCTGTACAACAGGTGTATATACTACAGATAGTAATATTTCTCTGAATTAACTATTGGCCAAGTTTATCAGCTGTGACTTACCTAAAGTATCCTCTTAGTAAAATCAAGTTAAATGACTTACTGGTTCAAGGGTCTGTAAGTTGTCCTGATCTTCATTGACTCAGGTAGCATGCAGTGCCCCTGGAGTTCATCTGAATTATGTTATGACCTACCAGTGTATTAAACAGAACCAAGCAGAATTCAGCACAGTTCATACTATATTCTCATCCTCACAGAAATGTGAAATATGAATTAATTATGGCACATGGCAAGTTGTATTGATTGTCTAATCACTTAACACTGTAAAACTCTGTTAAATTTATGTTAACAAATTATTTTTAAAAAGGTTTATGTTGTATAGCAGATTATGTGATTTGCCCTGTAAGTGGCGCTACTTAACCAAATTCACTTGGATGGATATATATTTACAGGCTTTTATATTAGCAGACTAAGTGGTCTGATTTTTATTGAGAGTCCCTGCAAGATGATGAGTTCTGAAATGAGGCTGATTCTTCAAGCAATTAAACTTGAGCCTGAATGCTAATTTTTGGAATGTCACTTTAAACACCCTGGTTTAGGGTGCAGCAGTTTGTAGAATAATAATTCTACAGTTGGGTAATATATTTGTGCTGCTTGTTTAAATATTAAAAACATTGACCAATATATGAAGACCAATATGATTTCAAAAGCATTCAGTTTAAGAGAGATGGCTACACCAAAAAACCTACTACACCCAAACCCAATTATCTTCTGACAAATGCCAGCTATGGTATGTTGGGTATAAGGAGAGCTCACTGTATCCCAGAAGAGTTTGATAACCTGATTAACAGTACATGAAACCATCCTTTTGCTGTGCATTTAAAGAACATCTGGAGACTGATATTTCCTTTTCCAGTCTGCTTCACTGTAAACCCAAAATTTTGTGGAGCAGTAGCTGGAATAGAAAATTCCTTTGTTATGGAACCATAACTGGTTTATTTCCCAAAATTGAGCTAAGGATCTAAACAGTTATTATCTTCAGAGTTAAAGATTATCTTTATTTTGTAGTAACAGCTTCAGGAAAAACAAGATATTGGTAAAATAAAATAATGTAGCAATAGTAATAAGATTGCAAAGAAGGGCAAGAACATATTTGCCTCACATTTTGGTGGTGATAGTAACTGATATATAAATATCATATAAAATAAATAAATAGCATACAAAATGGACTTGTCTTTTGGAAAACAGATCCCAAAAAATGGAGAATGAAGTGCAGAGCAACTGTATACCAAACAAATCAAGATACTGGGTTGTTAGCTGGAACACCACTTCTATGAAGAAAGCCTGAGAGAGCTGGGACTGTTCAGCCTGCAAAACAAAAGGTTCCAGGGAGACCTTATTGTGACCTTTCTATGTATAAGTGGACTTGTAAAAAAGACAGAGAGACCTTTGATCAAAGTCTGTAGTGACAGGACAAAAGACAACAGTTTTAAAGTGAAAAAGAATAGATTTAGACTGGTCATGAGGAAGGAATTTTTAACAATGAGGGTGGTAAGACATTGAAGCAGGTTGCCCAGAGAAGTTGTGGATGCTTCATCATTGGAAATGTTCAAGGTCAGGCTGGATGAGGCTTTGAGGAATCTGATCTAGTGAGAGATGTTCTTGTTCTTGGCAGGGGGTTTGGACTAGATGATATTCAAAGATCCCTTCCAACCCAAACCATTCTATGCCTTCTGGAACATCTTTCTTACAAGGAAAGGCTGAGGGAATTGGGTCTTTTTAGCCTGGAGAAGACTGACAGGGGATCTCATCAATGTTTACAAATACTTAAAGGGAGGGTGCCAGGAGGAGGGGGCCAGTCTTTTTTTCAGTGGTGCCCAGTGATAGGACAAGAGGTAATGGGCACAAACTTGAATATAGGAAGATCCATCTGAACACGAGGAGGAGCTTCTTTCCTTTGAGGGTGGCAGAGCACTGGAACAGGCTGCCCAGAGAGATGGTGCGGGCTCCAACTCTGGAGATATTCCAAACCTGCCTGGACGCCATCCTGTGCAACCTGCTGTAGGTGGACCTCCTCTGGCAGGGGGGTTGGACCAGATGATCCAGAGGTCCCTTCCAACCCCTAACATTCTGTGATTCTGTGACTACTTTGATTTGCGTAACAGCCTGAAAAGAATATGAAAAATGAGCTTTCGTAGAAAGGCTACCTTTTAATAGAAAAATCTACCTATGAGATCCCTATAAAGGGAGCATCAAGTAAATTTGTAATATATATGGGATGACACACAAGACTTCACAACTTGTAAGATTCATCTTCTTTAGTCCTAAAACATGACTAATACTCATAAAAATCATAATTGTTCCCTAGACATGTTCTGTGTTAATTGGTTTACGAACCTTAGTTCTCTGCTTTTCCTGTTAATATACACTCTAATTGATTTTTAAAAATTAGGACTGTAAGAAGCTTCAATCAAGCTAAAAGCTTTTATTTCTATGTATGTCTGTGGTGGCTTGACTTTGGTAGATTACCAGACACCCCTCCAATCACTCTCTCACTCCCCCGTCTTAACATGAGAGGGAGTGAAAAGAAGACTGAAAAGTTCATGTTTTGCAATAAAGACAGGGAGATCCCTTACCAATTGCCATCGCGGTTGAAAAATTTCAGCTTAGGGAATATTAATTTTAATTTATTACCAAGTAAAATTAGAGCAGGATGGCGAAAAACAAAAATAAAAACTAAAACACCTTTGCCCCACTAACACTGTCCAAGACTTAACTTCATTCCTTTATTCCCAACTCCTCTACCTCCTTCCCACCAAGCAGCACAACTGTTGAACATTTTTCTTCATCCACTATTCACCAAAACACACACAGAGTCCTTTATCTTACAATGTGTGTTGCAGAATTTCAAGTATTCCGTAACAGGAATTATACCTACATCAGACAGGTTAAGATGCTCATTGAAGTGGTCACAAATCTGACATAGTAGGTAGCTTATGAGGAAACTTGGGAGAAAGAATGTAAACTAATTATTTTACAATTACTAATAGAATCCATCATGTGATGCCCGAAATGTGCAGGTAGAATCATTATCGAAGTGATCATACTATACATCTGAATTCCGAACCACACCAAAATAGTACATTTAAACCACCACATACCAGCACAAAGAGCAAATAAACCATGCAACCCATTCGGCAGGTTAAGCAGAGTTGCACCAGTTAACTTCAAACGGAGCTCTCTAAAGGCATGATACAGATAAAGATGATAAATGATAAAGACATTTTACTTAAGAATGACATGATGTGAGCTGTCTGTTCTGAATCTCTGAGCATGCTGGAATTCAAGCTATCCAGGCAATTCATCAGAGCCCTGGACGAGAGAGTCTCCTGAGCCTCATGTTGGGCACCAATAAATCTGTTGAAGTTTGGGCTGGACTGTCCACTAAGGTGAATGACAGATGCTCTCCCCTACGTCTCTTCAAGGAGAGGAGGGCGAGAGAGAAAGACATTTATGAGTTTTAAAGGAACTAAACTACTTTAATCAAATATTAGCAATAAAATATTAAAAATTAAGTAATTAAATACATACAAAACCTTGTCAAGCTCCCAGGATGACAACTGTGTCACCAGCAGGCACTGGGAAAGTCCCAGACTGGACTCAGTGACAGACGGGAACTGGTTTCTGGATCTGTATTCAGGAATGCAAGGATCGGGATCAAAGGCAGACAAACAGACAGAGTCCTCCTCAGACGCCAGCCATTGAAGAAGAACTGACCCTTTGATTCCTCAGCTTTTATACTGAGCGTGATGCAGATGGGATGGAACACTCTGTTGGTCAGTTTTGGGTCACCTGCTCTGTCCGCTCCTCCCTGCAGGTGTGAACCCTCTACGCTTTTCTGCTTCCAACCCTCCAACGGGGCAAATAACAAAGTTGTCAGCCTTTGGGTGTTATAGCAATAAGTATAAGCAAGAGCCTCTCTTCATCCCATGCCTTGGCATCAGCTATAAACATCAGTCTTATCACTCTGAGTGAATGGTTTCTGCACAATATGCTGTTAATTTTCGCAGTTAGAGAGGCTTAGCTGCAAAGTAAAATTACTGAACAGAAAATTTGTTGTTTTACCTCAAACCAGGACACCTCCAGCTACTAGTCTGCCTAAGCTCCCCTATTATTGAAAAGAAACAAAAATAAGTCTCCTGAACCAAGTTGAGAGCACATAATCTTTCCCTCCTATTGTAAGGTAACTTAACTGGCTAGCTAAGTCATCCTAGTTAGGAGGAATGATTAATTCCCTTGCCTCCCTTTCCCCTCCCCCCATTAACATATAATTAATGGAAATTTACGTATTGCATATGTTCTTCAAATATAAATTCTACAGTGGTGCAATCCCTTGTGTTAGTAACATGTAAACAAGCTTTTTATGGAGTTGGCTACCTTAATTATTTTGGTTACAGTGAGGCCTGTATCAGCTTTTTTCTTAGAATGTAATAGGAAGAAGTCTGAATCACCTCAGCCACATCCAGTTAATAATACCATACAAAGGACATACTACGCATTTGATGGCATGCACAGTGAATATGTAATTTATATAGTATCTGGAATTAGAATTTATTATATTTTTGGTACAAAAATAAGCTGATCTTCCTATTTATTCAAGACCACTGTGAAAAGTCTTCACACAATAAAAAATACCAATATTTAGCATTAACATCTCATAGTTTTCAACTGGCATTGTGTCAGTTATTCATAGAATTTCTCTGTGCAACTGATGTTAAACAAAGGCTACATTAGAATTACTTTGAAGTGAGAAGGCAGCACCTCCAAAAGTAGTCTGAGGCACTTAATTGCCTTAATTGCAAAAGTTAATTCTTTTTTTACTATCATTTTATTCCCCATTTCATATTGAAATAATGTTTTTAAATAAAGCTGTTTCAACTCTTATACATTACCATCTTGGGTAATTCAATAGAATAAATCACAGGTTACACATTCAGCATTAAAAATACATTACTGAAAAATAAAAAGTTAAAAGTTAACCGTCAGGTTTTTATCAAAGCATATGGAGGAAGGCATATGTGCTTAATGCAGTGTCTTATCCAGAAGAATGACAGAAGAATCACCAGGGCATGAAGCCACAACCTGCATAGTTAATTGGAATCACTAATCACTGCCCCACATTCCTTTTTTGTTTTGTTCTTTCCAAGATGGAAGTGCTGACAAAAATAGGCTTAATTTTCTGTTTACTGTATAAATTAAGTTCAAAACACCATCACACCTTGTTGGTGAGTTGGAAAGAAATGTTAAGTAGCTGGCTTTATTAGAGACTGAATGTCTCATGAACCTGGGCATTTCTCAAGATAAAAGAGCTTCTCAATTCAAGATTGCTGGTTGGCAGTCAGATTAGCACTTAAATTTATCATTACTCAGTACTTCTAAAGTAAGACTGTTGATGAATATCCAGGTCATAACAAAAAGATATCCTAGTTGACAAACACATACTCAACTTCCTAGCTAGTCTTACAATAAGGAGCAGAGAACAAAGAAGAATAAAAACGGAAGACATCACTTTCTCCTTGACAGGAATGAAGTACCTGTACAGAAACACTAAATTGTCATCACCCTTGCTATCCCTTTTAGTGAGTGACAAAAAGCATAAGGTGCATGTTATCTTCTCATGGAAAAAAACCCCACAAATCCAAACTTGCAATTTCTCATCCCTGTCAATCAGCTTCATTCCCGCAACTTATCAAACCCAAGAACACAAATTTACTTTAAAAAAATTATTCATCTTTCTAAAAGTAAGACTTCTCTTTGTACTAATAAAAATAATTTGATAATCTAATATAGCAATATCGATGCAATTTTAAAAAGGAATTTTATTTTCCTTTTAACTTTTAAAATATTTTATTTTATACAGTATGCAGTGGAATGTACAAAAGAGGAGGGAAGAAAATTTTTATTTTTTTTAAGTCCCTGAAGGTGACCATTAATTACATTGCATCCACCGAGAAAATCACAAGCATCAGATATGCTGTGAACACCTTTGGGGGGGGGATTATTGTGTGTGTTTGGGTTTGTTTGGGTTTTGGGGTTTTTTGTGTTTGTTGGGGTTTTTTTTAACCAATGCACAATTCAAACAACTAGCTAGACTCATTTCATAAGACAGGAAAATACTTTTGAATAATGTATTTGTCTACATTTGCCTACATCCTCACTGCACCAGTGTACCTGTCTTCCAGACAAACTGATGAACTTCAGGTCAGGCCTTAGGAATCAGTATCACTGTTTCTAAGTGAAGAATGAGCTATTGAAATCCCAGCTAGTTCACTTGTCTTCCTATCAAAAGATGATGAGCATTTCACTTTCCAAAATTTCTTTTGCTTTGACGGTGACTTCCACCTTTATGTTCCTAAAGTTGTAGCATAGTTTTTCATTAGATTAACCTGGTAGGGCTATTGTTTTCTTAATAAGCAGCACCCTTAAAAGAACAGCATAAGGAGGATTCAAAATAATATTAAAGGATAAAATTAAGTGTTAGTGTTTCTGTTGACAACTAGCTAGAAAAAAAAATCCTGCATGTAGATGTGCAAAGGAAGTCCCAAAGTCACCTTTTAGAAAATTAGAGTACTGTGAATTCTCACAGCAGATACTCATCACTACTTCTGATTAAAAAATGGTTTACTAGCCTTTTAGCTCTGGGCAACACTTTTTTCTCCTAGGAAATAGGTGTTGTTCATGAACTGGCTGGAGACACTGCAAGACTATGACTACAGTCCTCTTTGTTAGACCTTTCTAAAGGAAAATTACAAACTGGGAAAGGACAAAACAATTCTTGGACCTGCAGTTTCTACAGAATTTAAGCCATCAAGGAAATCAGCAAAGATCTACAACACCAAGTATCAAGATTCATGCATTAGTTATGACATTTTAAGCATATTTAGCATTTTGCAAATTTTACGTCATAAGGTCTAAAGTGAGATGACACTCATAAACCTGACATCTATGGCTAATTTGTCATTAACTACTTAAAATAAAAACAGATTATTTTTCCCTCTAATTCCTTCATTATTTTTTTAGTTCCTACAAATTCTTATTTTTTTTAATTCTAATCTTTTAAAAAGGATTTAACATCTCTTCCTCACCACTGACTTTTAGTACTCCAGTTTGGTACTATTTCAGTCTCAGGCAGAGAGTGGAGGAAGGGAAGTTTCACAATGAGGGAAAGAAAAACAAGCAAAATTTAAGAATTCCTGCTACATTACTGAAATCTTAGCTAATTACTACATAAACCATATGTAGAAAAAAAAAAGACATAAAACAAAAAAAATAAAGGCAGATTTAAGGAAGGCAGTTTGAAATGCCAATTGGCAGTTGAGATGTCCCACCCTCCTTTTCCCAACACTTTTGATATCACAGTAGCTAGAGACTAGATGAAGACAATGTAAAAGCATGCTGCTGCAATAGAAAATTCAACAGTTGCCTAAATTTATGAATAAACTTTAGATAAGTTGATACATGTTTATGATTAGACTTGTCATCAGATTCAACATTAGGAAGGAATATTCCACCCAAATCTGACAAACAGTGTGTTTTAAACATTTTTGATTTTTCATCTGTACCATAAGGTTCCTGCTATCATCTGAGAATTTTGTCTACAACAGGGACACATCATGTTTGAGCTCAGCTATAAAGTATTAGATCTGCCTTTCACAGTATCTTTATTCTGATTATCACTTTGCTGAAGAGCATTCAGAAGTATTCAGGGGTCATTCATTAACCCTGCTAGGCTGAGCACTGTTACTTGTGGTACCACAGGATGGGATGAAATGACCAGGCCCATATGACAGGAAGGATGTGATCATAAGTTCCAGAGGGCTAGTTCATAACAAGTTAATTCCTCGAAGGTTCTCTCATGTTTTCTATTCTCCACACCCTCCTTTGTCAGATCTATGTTAAGTTCCAAGTGATATACTTTTTAAGAGATAGTGAAACAGTATCTTGTGATTATGTATATACACTAGTTAAGGCAGAAGTGTAAACAGGTAAGAAATTACTACAGAGCTCCTTATCAGTACAGCACTATTAATTTTAGACTCTCTAATAATGTTCAGATTCATAATAGCCACATTCAACCCACCAGGTTCACAGTGGCTGACTGAAAAATGACACCACGCCACCTCAATACTGATTTTACAATAGAGAAATTAGTGTCAGCAAAATTACTAGTAAAACACAAGTAGGAAATTTTATTCAGTTGCAGGAAGTCACATTTCTGATTTTAGTGGTCATTTTCTGCATTCCTTAAGATATAGAATGAGAGGAAGTAACTGCAAAGAGTGAAGGCTGAAAAAGTAGGTAACAAGATACAGGTTTACAACATTTTTCACATCCCCTCTCTTTCATTCTTATCTCCTAAGCATGCTAATCTCTTTCCACACTGTTGCCCTGACACAAAGAGTCATCTTTTCCTGACGTGTCGTGGTTTAACTCCAGACGGCAACTAGGATGACACAGTTATTCATTCACTCGCTTTCCCCCTATCCCCACCCATCCCCCAAGAAGGGTAGGGAGAAGAGAGAGAAAAAGAGGGGAAAGAAAAAAAAAAACAAAACAAACTCATGGGCTGAGATAAAGAGGGTTTAATAGGTAGAGCAAAAGCCATGCAAAACAAGAAAAGCAAAGCAAGAAATCCATTCACTGCTTCCCATCAGCAGGTATGTGTTCAGCCATCTGCAGGAAAGAAGGGCTCCATCATGTGTAATGGTTACTTGGGGAGACAAACACCTTAAGTCCAAACTTTCCCCTCCTTTCTTCTTCTTCCCCCAGCATTACATACTAAGCATGAGATCATATGGCATGGAATACTTCTTTGGTCAGTTGTGGTCAACTGTCCTGGCTGTGTGTCCTTCCTAGACAAAATCCCATCTTTAACAAGGAAGGCCAAGACTCACAAAACATATGAGGGTGGGGAAACAACTATTGATCCTGGTACCCTGCAGCAAATAGGACTCTATTTGTGTTTACGTTCTTCTTCTATCTTCCAACTTCCCTTTCTCACCAGTGGCCATCTTCTCTCTAATAACTTTCTGTGTTTCCAGAATTCCAGTATCTCAAGACTTGTCCCTATGAAAAACAAACTGTCTTGGGATTATCTAACCCCAGGCTTGTAAAACCTGGAATTGCTCCTTTACATGTGCAAAAGTAGTAAAATATCTTTGAAATAGAAGAAAATAAACAGAACTCTTTGAACCAGTCAAGGGATGATAAATGCAGAAACTGCTTCACTCATCGACAATTTGCAAGTCACTTTCTTGAGAGCTAACATAACCAGAAAAGTAATCTTTTCCCTTCTAACATTGCTGTATCATACTTGCTACATTTCTAAAATTTATGAACACCCAGCTATACAGTTACAACAGTTACAATACAACCAACTGCACAGTTACCGTTATTGTTACGCTTTTGTTTCACTGTGCACAGTTTTTTTCTTTTTCTTAGTTAATCCTGATTGTACAAGTGTCCACAACAAAACAAAATGTTAAGCATGAAACACACAACATCAAATTTATGAACTGGCTGTTGCATCTGAATGCGTTTTACAAGTGGTCCTCCCATGAATTGTCTTTTCTGGTTGTATAACTGCACCCAGGAGGGAGAAAATTCTTCATACTCACTGAATCTACAGAGGGCATCCTGCACAACTGGTGGTTTTTTTCCACCCTAAAGGTTAATATAAGGCATCACCCTGTGTTCCTTCTACATAACTGCAAGCATATTTTCCTGCCTGCCCCTCAAGGGCCCCCTTCAAACTTACCACAAACTCCGGCTAACATTCACATCTAGCCTAAGAGCAGAAAAACCCCATCATTTCCTTGTTGAAATCCCATATAAAACAGCAAATTAAATTATCCATGCCTTACAAGCACAAAAATAACAATTTTATGATGTACTCTTGTTTAGATTTGAAGAGCTCCTTATTTGAGAGAAATCAGCTCAAAATATAATTTTTCCTGGCAAACATATGATGTCTGCTAATGTTAAACTGCACAGAAGTAATTTCAGAAATTATAATTGTCACCAAAAGTTCCTCAAAAACCAAACGGCAACATTTCTCAAATTTTCTCATTGTTTAGGAGAAAAACTGAATAAAAATTTTGCAGACCATAGGAAATAATTCCTGTAAGGCACATATAAGTAAAAGAGTACTTCCAGAAAGGCACACAGTAGCTTTGTATATGTCTTTAATTGCCCTCCACCTTCAAGAAAGATGGTATAAGATAATAATATTGCAAGTACATTGCATTACTTACCTTCTATGAAGACATAGCTCACAGGAACCTAGGGCTTAACAGTTGTGAGAGAAATGCAAGGGCCTGTACATTCTAGAAAAGTGTTTTAGGGCTTTACTAAGCTTGAGAACTAGAGCACTGATCTTCACCTCCTTTTCCCAAAAAGTTTTGAGGTGTTCAATGCACAGTGTGGTCATTTACATTTATTCTCCTCATGCAAAAAAAATAGAGGTGATAAAAAAAGCATCAACTTCTGACAAATACCCAGAGCTTCTAATCAATTTGGAAAACCCGCCCAAGTTTCCTTTGGAAGGTATAACTCACTTGTTGACAATATATCTTCTTCCTTCCTTCTCGCAGAAAAGCATTAAGACAAATAGCAGAACACTATAAAAATAGCTGTGAAAACTTCTGTCTGATCCAATGATGCTTTAAAAAAATCCTGAATAACGTAGGGCTGAGACAAAACCATTATGATGTAAAAAGGATTTAAAAAATTAAAGGATCTGATCTAAGAAGACATGAGAATAACTATTTTTTCCTTGAAAAATTAGTAAGTTAAGAGGACAACAGAAGAGTTCATCATGATTACCTGGACTGATCCTCTAGCGTAATAAAAACCCCCAAACAAACAAAACAAAACCAGAGGGCTCAATCAACTCTGTTCTTCATGAAAAAAAAACCAAAAAAACTTAAACTGTACTATAAAACTTGAAAGACATTAAGTCTTCATGTAAAATTGTCACATGATGAATAATCCATCACCTACCTTAAAAAGTCGCTTAATGACAATTAATAATAATTAGTGTTATAGTTTGAGTATCAAGACGCGTTTCCGTATTTGTATACCACACACAACTCGGACAAGATTTCTGCCTAAGGAGTAACAAGGCTGTATATGTCATTAGTGCTGGTACCGGTGACATAGCAATGCAATTTTGCCTAAGAATCAATGTTAATTTGTCAAATTTACAATACTCTCTGATAAAGGGAATTTTTGCAATGTAAATTGGCAAATGTTAAAAGCTCACCACACTAATTTTAACTGAAAATCCACAGCTCCTCAAGATTCCCTAGTTCACGCAGGGGACCAGGATTATGGATCAGTTCATGGATTATATCATATTCTGATATAGATTAGATTAGAATTTAAATGCATGGTCTGCACCAACTTTCATTTTATACTATATGAAAATACCTACATTAGCTGTAGGAAATTGTAAGCCATTATCTAATGGTTTTGCAATAGAAAAGAATGTCCACAAACACAGCCGCAATGTTTTCTTTTAAGAGTATATAAAACCATAGAATCGCATTTTTTGAGGGAATTTTCCTAAATAGCAACTGTTCTTTATACCTGTACATCTTTCCTATTGATTTGCAAAGAAAACTTTTGTTCATCTTTCCCAAATACTTTTCTTATGAATGCAATTCATAATACTTTCTTGTTGACTGTCACATGTATCCCTGACAGGATGATAACGCCTGGGGTGCAGTGTTATCAAAATAAACCACAACTTAGCTGGGAAAGGAAAGAAAGCATTGTATTACAGGTCAAAAATATAGGCAAGACTACAAACAAAAAGAAAATTAAAACACCAGGCCACCCTATAAAATACCAACTAATATGGGTAAGTAACAGCTCACGTACTGACCGTGTACCACTGGTAATTTTGAAAGAACAGACAGCACAGGGCTCCAGGTATTTCATCAGCATTTGGTAATAATTCACAATGTAATTTTGAAAATTATAATTTGAGTGCTTGGCTATTGTATTAAAATCCAGGAGAGAATGGAAATGCTCTCCTTTATCAGTTGGCTCCCAGAAATCTCCTGGACTCTGCAGAATTTGAATTCAGTGAATGGCTGTATATACAAACCTGAGGTTCTTTTGATGTTGTTTCATTTGGATTTGCACACTGAACAGAGGTAAAGCGCCCAAAGTTTGAAACACTTTCACCCTTGCTTCAAATAGACTGGTTCACCAGCAGTGTATGATTCAAGAAGATTTTAAATTAGAGTAAAAAGAAGAAAGTGAAACTAAACACAATCCTGCATGATCCAAGTCTTCAGAGGTCTTCAGAGCGGTATACTTTTTACTTCCTTTTCTTACCTTCACTCAGAAGTGCCCATGATATAATGAAGCCCTAGAGCTACAGATCAACAATGTTGCCCTATTTTACGTATAATACCATCAGTTACAACTGACACTAAAAGTCTGATACTCCAGCACATCAGCATCCACCTTGCCTCTCACAACCTCCAAGGCCTGCCCCTATCTTCTCCCTATCCCCATTCCTTTCTCTTACACCACTTCTTGTCTCACAGAAATTCAGCCTCCACAACCTACATCTCACCCACCACCACCATCTTCCAGCACACAGGTTTGGACTGCAGTGACCCAGGTGTTTCCCTGAGATTTAGCACCCTGGATGTGCAAAGGCCTTGTTTTTGGCCCCTCTGAGCCTGAATGCCCCCTCACTAGTCACAGCTGAGACTGCCAATGCTCTACTACAGCAAACACCACAGAAAACCAAGTTCCCCACCTCACTCCTGGCACTAGGGCAAATCACACAAACAAAAAGGCAGACTGCAACAGCACAGCCTTTCAAAAAAGGGCCAAACACCCACTAATTCAAACCGACTAAGAAGTAGGCATATAAAGAAAAACAAACGACCCATAACGACTCATTCCAGCTCCTGGAGAAAAGGAGACTGAGAGGAGACCTTATTGCTCTCTTCAACTACCTGACAGGAGCTTGTAACCAGGTGCGGTTCCACCTCTTCTCCCAATTAACAAGTGACAGGACAAGAGGAAACAGTCTCAAGTTGCACCAGAGGAAGTTTAGATTGGATACTAGGAAAAAATTCTTCACTGAAAGGATTATCAAATGCTGGAACAGGCTGCCCAGAGAAGTGGTTGAGCCACCATCCCTGGAGGTATTTAAAAGACAGGTAGATGTGGTGCCGAGGGACATGGTTTAGTAGTGGACTTGGTAGTGTCTGGTTTACGATTGGACTCGGTGATCTTAAAGAGTCTTTTCCAACCTAAACAATTCTATGATTCTGTTCTATAATTCATCACAGCACTGCCCCTCACCTCTTTGTTCTCCCCCTGACTGGCTCCAGCAATCACTCCAAGTCCTGCTGCTGACACAAGACCACCCACCAGTACCCCACTCCCTGCTCAGGCACAGTCCGTACCCCCAACACTTCTGTGGGTGGCATGAGTGGCACCTTCCCATGCTGGTGGCCCCATTCCACAAGGTTCTAGGGCTGCCAGGCCCCGCCTGGCTCAGCCCCACCCCTCCTGGGTGGGGCATTACTCCTCCCACAGAGGGAGCCTTGGTGGGCTCTGAAATTAAGCTCTTCATTACTAGCCCAGCTGGAGAGTATGTTTTGGGGTACTCCTGGAGAGCCTGGTCCTTCAAATGTCTACAAGGTATGTTCAGTTATGCTTGGTAGAAACATGTGAAACATTATGTATTACGTACTCTTTGTACAGTTTGTACATTGCTTTCACCATGTTACAGGGAAGTTGTTTTTCTTGGTGTGAAGTCAACCTTGCATCAGCTTCTGGTGTTGTTAAACCAATCATGTTATTGATGAATATATCTATCAGTCATGCAGGTTAAAAAATAGATACTCATTATTGTTATGCTATATTCAAGTGCAATGTATCAATTCAGAATATACCCTCTCGCTTCTCTGTAAGCAGTAAAAGTTACAGAGGCTGGCAGATTTTCTGACTGTTTAGTGAATACTTATCAACAGCAGAACAGATTTCCTCAGTGAGAAAAAACCAGTAAAGGCTAGTTCATCCCATATTCTGCCTAAAAGGTCGATCGTTATAAATTACTTTATTGACCCATGAGTCTGCTCAGCATCATGTGCTTCAGTGAACTGAGCAATCAACACATGCTAAATGCAGGTAAGGGGGCTGTTAACAGCAAAATATGACTGCTGAACAAGCATGCTGTATTGTCATGATGCACAATTTGTTTCCATTTCAGTTTTTCTGGTGGATAAACTTTGTTTTTGAAAGTCCTAGACCATTGGGACTTTTCCATTTTCAAAAAGAACCTTCTGGATTGTGGTTATATGAACATGGGTGGTATAGTTGCAGGTATCTATATGTGCTTGTTTGAATGTGTTTACACGTTAACAAATTGTAGCTGTAGTTCCCATGGAGGTTACATCCTGGCATGTCAAATACAATTCTCAGTCTAGATAATACATAATAAAATAAGTTCACCTACTTATGAGTGAATATAAATCATCCAGTATAATTAATTATAGGTCACCAAGCCCACACGTAGTTTGGTGAAACCCACTACAGGACAGGAACACTTTGTGTTTTAGAGGCAACTGTACAGGCAGAAGTCACATAAAATATATTTGTGTCATCATTGCAACATCTGAAAAGTAGAAATAGATTTACTTTTTGCCTCAAATGAATGCTTTCAGTGCAGAGCTTAAGTTAAGGCACATAGAAAACTGAGTTGTATTCCGTTAAATAAAAAGAAACTAAATTTACATCAGGACACTAGCAGCTTTCTGGTCCTGAATACAGGAGACTTGCAAAGGATTTTTTTTCTTTTAACATAGGTACCTTCAGCAGAGAACACTTCAGGCTGATTTTGCAGTATACCATCCAAGAAAATGCCAGTTGCCTTTCAGCAAAAGTTCTAGTCTTGAAACATTGTGTAAGAGCAACGACTGTTTTCTTAATACATAAGTGCAGCCATGTCATGCAGTAGAAATGAAGTATCATTGACCCATGAGAGTTCTAAATACCACGCAGGCTGAAATAACAGATGCTGTCTGTGTCAGGTAATTCATGACAAGCTCATTTTCACTTCTTCAGAATGATTTGTGCTCTTCATTTCTCCTTTCAGATACATAACATATTTGTTACTTGTAATAATTTCCCATATTGTACAGCGTTTCTCTCTGGATTTTAGTGCAGATCTAAAACTTCTCTAGATGTCTTATGAAAGTAAAGATGATGATGAATAGTAGGAGAAGCAGGGAACACTGCAGCAATATTTGTCGGATTTGCATAGCCAGTAAGACTGCACTTCAAATTAATGTCTGAAAAACGTTTATGGATGAAGCATTCCTGTTGGGAATGTTAAACTATGACAGAGTCAAAGAAAATACATGAAGGTAAACCAGAATGGAGAATTACATTATGTCATTTATTTCTTGGTAACTATCTATAAGCATTCTCTTATATGAAGGTTTATATGAAGTAATGAGAGATACTTCTCCTCTGTGGAAGGTATTTAAACTGTTTTGCATGATAAAAGCCTGTGGGCGAGTTAGTCCCAACATCCTGTAATTCCTGACATGCACTTGCACATACCAGTGTGTATCAACCACACAAACTGACAGCAGTTCTTGCAGTGGGGCTTCTTCAGACTTTTGGCAGGAACATTTGGTTGTGAGAACAGGTGAACAGGTTTCCGATAGGTAGAGAGATACAGAATAAATCAGTAGAAATTTAAATGCCTAAGAGCATTCTATAACCATCAGACTAGGGATCTAATAACTGGGATTTTTTTGTTGGTTTGTTTTAGATTGATGTATAATATAGTTAGATAGGGTTTGTATGCACTGTTTTCTCTCTGCTTAGTACTATTTGATCTAATTCTTTAAGTTATTAAAAAGTTTGATATGTCCCAGGCATGTTGCATTTGCTGCATTTGGGCAAGACATTGAAAAGATGAGCTAGAGTGGAGAGGAAGTTGCACCTTATTTTGTGGGTGGGGGGATATAAGTATCTAGTCGCTCCCAGAAAAGTGAAGTCACTTTACTGTGGCATCTTAGAATAAGGTACAACTTTGGTTTGAATAATTTTCGAGTAACTTGTAACAAGATCTATTAATTATATCCCTGCACTACTTCACTTATGTCGTCTTCCTCGTCCCATGTATCTGGGATGAGGTCAGGTCAGATAACTGGTAAGCAGTCGTCCAAGTTCTTAGATATGCTGTGACAGTCAAATAATACATGGATATGCAATGCAAAAGGAACCTTTCTATCCCCAGAGCCTTCTTTTTGACCTTCAAAGTAGTGTCTGCATGACACGTCTGCTTGGAGAGGCTTCTGTCCATGCAATCCAGGAACAATTTTCCTTTCTTTAATGGACACTGTAGAGCTTTCATGCTTTGCTCCAGCTTTGGTAGAGATAAGTAGCTTCATAACATCTATAATTCTGGCCACTGATACTTGTTTTATTGTCATAAGGTAATAAAGACTACATACTGATAGCAATGCTGCAATTTTGTTAGTTAAATTCTATACTTCTTTACAAGACGCTGTTTGCAAATGGTCAAGGAAGTGCTTGATGTACAATACTGTGTAGTATTCATGAGCAAACATCCAAGATCGGGTGCCTTGCACATCATCCAGGCTTACCTGAAGCTGTTTCAAAATTTCTGTTTCTCAAAATAGGGCAGGGATCTTGAAAGCAAGATCTGTAAAATATTTGCTTGTGATTTCATTTAAGAAGTTAATTTTGAATGCTGCTTTCCAATATGGTATTGAGAATTTATACTCCTTTTTAAGTTAAACGACAAAAATATGAAAGATACATTTGTATTATTTAATCTAACTCAAGAAAATGCACCATATGCAGGAATTGTCAGATGGTGTGAAAAAAAACCCACAAACCAAACCCCAAACTAGTAACATCCATTCAATTCCACTTAAGTTACATGTTTTCCTGTACTGGTCTACAAGCCAGTGAGTTTTGTTTTATTTCCAGTTAAAAGTTACAACACTGATTTCAGAACTCTCCCTACATACATATCAGTACAGCTGTGTTGCATAGAACTTAGAACTATTGATGGGTCTTTGGAAGCAAGGAAAAGCAAAGTACTGCAATGCATTTTCGGTAGTTTTTACGACTTGATGAAGTCTATGTACTCTTATGAAAAACAGATTTATAGAACAATTAAAAGTAAGATACTGTATTGCTTTTTTGCTTTCTGGCATACATAATTTCCATAGGGTACAAAATATTTATACTGTCATTGTTAAATATTCTGGGCCACAAAGAGCTGTTATTAGTGATTACTGCACAATATTAAGAACAAACCTATTGTTTCACTATGTTCAAAGAAAAAATCTATTACCACAATTTTTGACAGTTAATTTGGTTCACCTTTGACATCTTGCCCAAAGCTGAATTTGTGGAGGTTTTGGTGTGGATTTTTTTTTTCTGTTTAATATCTGATAACTGGAGGGAAGAAAAAAAACTTCAGAGTCCCATCTCCTAAAGTTACTGCTAAAGAGTTCTGGGGGAAAAAAGATGATGTATAAATAATTAAGATGTTTTCATAGCTTTGTTATTGCTGTAAGCACCTTAATTCTCAGTGTTACAAGTCTGCCAAAAGACAATGAGATACTTCTCACTATCAACTGCTCTGAAGGACTTTGTTCACATACTTTATACTCCACAGACCAGTGTTAATAATTGCTATTCAGAGAAGGATTTGTCCATACCTTATTCTAGAGCCAAACATAATGAGTGTTTTGCAAAGCAACAGCATTTTTGGCTTGGTTCTCTACATTTTGAAATTCAAGTAAGCTCAAAAATTTTAAAAGCTTGTCTTCAAAATGCTTCAGTGGGGTTTTTTGCATGCTGCACAGCAAAGTCTTTCTGCTATATGACTGTATTAAAGCAGATGATCTTAATTAAATACTTCCAATATCAGTGTAAATAACATTTTGTTGTTAGGATCTTGGCATCTGCTGATTTGTATTACTTGGTGGCATCTTTCTTGTAACTTGTACCCTGAAGTGGCTTCAAATCACAGGTGATGAATGCCTTTCTTTTACGGAGCACAGAGAACATGTCTGGGTTGTACATGACTGTATTGGTAAAAATTGCAAATTCACTATACTGGATGTATATACATCTGTGTGGAATACAGATGGTAAAGGATAAGCTTAAATATAGTTAGATGTAGAGATATATGAACATACACACACACACACACATATATATATATATTTAGGTTTAACCCAGGGATTGTATGCAAATATGAGGAAGCTGCGGACTGTTCTCTCAATGCAAGTTACATGGCTAGATCTAACATAAACTGGAGTTGTGGAAGACCCCCATTTGTTAAGTTATGTTATTTTTTCTGGTAAAGCAATTAAGAGCAAGAAGACTTGCTTTTTATTGCATTATGATGTGCATTTTAGTCTGCACTGTTACTATTTATCTTTAAAATGTTTTGACAATACATACATGAATCACTTTATAAACATCTGTATTTCTAACATCTAGACATATAAATGATTCCCTGCATATTTTTTAGAAAAGTATGGAACAGGAAAAAAAATCTTAAGAATTTCTTATTTGAGTACGTCTGAAGAATTGTTTTTTATCAATCTTTAAACATCCGTCAGAGATAAATTACTTATTCATGCTTAACAGAGCATCCCAGACTGTTGCAGGTTTCATTAGCTGAAGTTTGAGTGACTTCTATTTGCCATAATAATACTTTACATTTATACAACAATTTTCATTCAAAAGAATGTCAAAGTGCTTTGTGTAATGTATGTATATAAGCGATGAATTAACCAAACTGTAAATTAGAGTTATCTCTGGAGTGGAGCTCTGCAGAAACTCTGTGGCAAGAATCTTGTATGAGTTTAATTTTTCTCTTTTTTTTTTTAAATGAAATTTCATTGATTTCAAGGAAGCAGAGCATACAATTGAATTAAACTGTGTTTTATAGAGGAAAATGAATCTTAAAACTAGGGCACCTGACTCCAACAAAGAAGTGGTCTCTTTTACTCGCTTCTGACCTCCTGTCATCTTCAGGCAATTTGCTTAGTCTGATTTGGGCCTTAAATAAAGTTGGGGTAACTAATAATTATACCAGCCCAGCTTTGGTGACTGTTCATGTACACAGTTAATTATTTGAAATGCGAGCAAGTCACAGTTAACTTTAGACTTCTTTCAGCAATGAAAAAGCCCTGTTCCACTGATGGTAAGCTAATTTGAATGATGCTGTATTTACTATGTGCTAGTAACATAGTTACTGAAGATCATCTGCCATGAGTCTGACTCATCAGTTATGTATCTCAAAAATAATACTTGATTTATTTCAGTTTTTGACAATTTTGATTATATTGCATAAATGTCAAACTAAGACTGTTTCCCTGTCTATGCAGCAGTAAACACAATGTCTTCAGATCCTGGTTGGAGTTTCTAGGTGCTGTTTAACAGAACAAAGCACTTCCTTGTATGTTATGAAATAGTTGCTATAAATGGGTGTATAAATTAAGAGACTATACAGATCTGTAGTAAAACCAAGAAGGGTCATAATATTTTAGCTTTAAAAAAGAAAACACAAAATAACCCCGAACCATAAAAAAAAAAATTCAACTTCACCAGATTATTCTCCTATGGCATGAAAGAAGAGCACCACAAAGGGTGTCAGCCTTATATTTTCTTCTTTTTTTTTTTTTTTCTTGAATGGAGCTTGTAACATTGGAATCTCTCCAAGCTAAAGAATGTAAAGTAGCAAGTTGGTCAGAGTGGTTAAAGTGATCTACCAATATGGGATTTTTTTTCTTTCAAGGTTGTCAGGAACAAGAAAATTCTTCAAAATTAAAACAGCTGGACAATTATTTTGTATGTCTTTTCACACTCATGTTTCTTCTGGCCTCACCGCAGCATGTTGCTGCAGTGCTTGCAACTGCTTTACTGTGCTTTACAACAAATTTATTACTTTTTCTTAATCTACATTTGACTATTGAATAGTTATTTCTGACTACCACAAGGAACAGTACAAAATTCAGAAATAATTTCAGGTGCAGTGGTGCAATAACTTTACAGGAACTGCTAAGGTGTAATAGGCAGAACAAAGAATATTAGCATTTGGTCTACAATAGCTTCGGTGCAGCTCCTCCTATGAGTAAATATTTACAGAATTTAAACTCCCTTCCTGCGCACTGACTCACTTTGTGCAGTGCGCAGTCATCCAAAAATCCTGGTGACGTACTCCGCCCTTCTGAAAGATGTGTAAGTGAAGTGCATGTCTGTTCTTTATATTTAAGATTCCTATCAGTACAATATAACAGTACTGAACAGGGTAACTTTTTTTTATCAATGCTAGCTGCGCTGTTGGTCGCAGTTGCTGAAATAAGCAAACTTAAGCTTTTGGGACATGAGCGGTGCTTCATATTCAGTCTTATCAGTTTACTAGACTTAGTAAGCCCAAAGTTTACTTTGAAGTACCATGTTCTTGCTGAATGTTGTTCCATGCTTCTCCTTTATAAGGCACAAGATAACTTCAAAACACAACTGTCTAACTGGCAGTGGAAGAACTATCCTCTTTTAATTATCGGGGGTGGGGGGGAGAGAAAACCAATGAAGATTTGTAGTTGCTCTGTATTATTAAAATCGTCTATACCCAGAATAAATTCATTTAAGCAGCACTTTTTCTTGGTAACAACTAGTAACCAGCTGTATCTGTTTAATGCAGCTTGCTGTGTGATATCATAGGAGGAAAGAGCCCCCTAATGGCTTTGAGATATCTAGGAAAATAAATTCCACTTTCTGTTAGTTCAAGCTGAAAAGCAATGCAAACTTAGGTTGAAAAAGGCTGGATTTGTCTTCTTAAGGAAAAAGATGATACAATTGAATCAGTTTGAAGTGTTGTAAAAGATTCAGATTAACAGCATTATAGACTCAAAAGAAATTGCACAATTTGTAATATGTAAACTTTTAAAATCTTTCTGATTTGAATTTTTTTTCTGCTATTTTTCCTGAATCTGACAAAAGAAGATGCTTACATTGTATATCCTCAATGCATAAATGATTAACATATTTCATAAGTATAAGCTAAACTAATTGTTTGGGTTTCTGATTTTCTTTTGTGTTTTAAAAAAATAATAGTGCTCAAATGGAATATTTGCTTTGCAAAAATAAATACTTTTTAGTATTATTTGGAGATTCATGGTTAGGATGTGACCTGAATACTAATAGATACTAATATGGAGGGAATCATGTTACTGTCTTTGAAATCACAGAATTAGCATGATTTTATTCCCAGTCACAAAATTATAGGGTGTATTTAAAGAGCACAGGTATAGTAGATAAAGCTTTTCAAAAAGAAAAAAGAGAAATGAATAAGAACTGTAGAAAGTTTTTGAGCATATGTAAAAGACTATTTTTGTAAGTCAAACTGCACATGAACTATTTTGAGACAGGCCTTGAGTTTTGTAAGGAGCCAAAAGGAATTAGACATAAAATTATCTTAGCTCCTTATACAAGTGTCTACATTTGGTAGATCTAACTCTCAGTATCCAGGCCTTTGTCTTGCTGTTAAAATTTTCAGCCAGTTAATTAAAGTGTAAAGGGTTTCTTTCCATTATTTATAGTCTGATTCTGACACTGACTCCATAGTCAACGTATGCAGTCCTCACCTCTGGCAGTATTTCATGAGTAAAATACCACTCAATGAAAGCTAAAGTGGCAAAAAAGTGCCCCCAAGTGATTTTCTTGCTACCTGGAAAGAATTTCAGAAGGAAACATTGAAATTGCTGACACACATCAATTGTGTATATAAAAGACAACATGTATATAGAGAAAATATAAAGAAATAAAACGGCACAGATTCTGTAGTTTAGGTAAGCCTTTGGTTTTGGCTGAGACTTTCACTTCATATTTGGGATTATGAGACATCATTAAGTATTTCAGTATGGTCCTTTATAGGAATTTATTAAAAATACCTGGACAGAGAAAGAAAAATAAGTGCTTTTCTGTATTTGTGATGTTTTTGTCATTGGATAAAATGGATTACAATTAGGTGCATAGTCTGGCCATAGCCTGCTATAAGCAGTTTTTTAACAGGACAAAGCATTGGAAAGTTGTACTTGGCTGGGTGCTCAAATGCTTGGGTTAATAGACTGATGCCTCTACTTCACTCAGAGGAAATAATCACAATAGCTGGTATATGAGAAATTCCTTTCAGTTTGGACCAAAGAGCAGAGTGCTCAACTGATGAGTAAGGTGGTGAAAATCATCACCGTTGGATGGAACTATTGTTGCTGATGAAGTGACATTGCTGTCTTCTTAGCATTATGCTCTTGTGGCCTGTAAACGCTGAGTCAATCAACTTCCTTACTTGCTACGTAACAGCTGGGTTATTTCAGTTTTAGCCTACAACCTTCAAAATCACAGCAACCTATCACAACCTATCACCTATTACAGCAAAACCATTTCCACTACAGCCGAAGGAAATATGTAGAAAGTTTATGTAGAGCCAGGCAGTTAGGCGACAGTGGTGTCAATGTCACATCAAAACAAGCAATCAGTCCATGGGATTGCCACTTCAAACATGCAGCACAGTGTAACAGAACATCCTAGGTTTCATATTTCGGGTCATAAGCCTTGATCTTCGCTTTGCAGGCAGAACGTTAGTTACAACTACTGTATATATAAAAAGATGGCAGTCTAATGCCATATTATTTAAGGCAGTTCATGTTTGCGCAGCAGAGGTAAGCTTGCAGTCAAAAGACAGATATTGTTTCAAACTACTGATAAGCACTAAGAAATCCTCCAGGTAAATGTTCTCTCTGCCTGGTTTCACAACATGTACACTAATGAATTAATAACAGAAGAGATCTTACGTGCTGTTATTACTCCAGGCTGCTTAGCATGTGTGGGACAAGTTACATTAAAACATCACACAACTAGTTAAAAATCATCTTTTCTGTCTGCTTCATTGCTATTTACTTGAAGGGTTAAGCATGATACATACAATGTATAAACCATGTCCTGTTCTTAATTGTCTTCAGTTGTACATAATATTGATACAAATCATCTGTGAGTGAAAGAAATTTAAGTGCAATAAATGCATTCTGTAAAGTGATGCCAAAGCTGTATTTAACATGCGGTATACAAAAGGAATAATTAATTTTTTAGCTGCTCAGAAAAGCAGAGGATAATTTCCTTACCTGAAAGATCAAACTCTGTATGTCATCAGTACTATGGGGACAGGATGAATCTTTGTCTTCCTTAATAAACCTTTCTTCAGAGACGCAGAACATGAGAGATGCAATTATAAGTAAAACGAACTATTCCAACGTCCAGTCTGCTATCAGTTGCACTGGCTTACAGCTGGCATCCTCTTGCAAATGAAAAAAGGTAGGTCAGCAAGTTGTCCACTGAAGGAGCTCTGTATCAGTGCCGTCAGGCACCAGCAGTCACATACTGATGCTCCAGTGTGTACCGTCTCCCTCTATTGCGCACTTTCCCAGGCTCGCTCTCCCTCTCTCTCTCACCCTGACGTTCACTCAGCTCTGAGTCTGAGCTCCTGCTGCTGCTGTATAATCAATCCAGCCTGTCTGAATCTAATAGGCCTCTATTTAACCAGCCAATCAATAGCACAGATTCCACTGCTGCTCCCCAGGGTCTTTTCCAGGAGTGGTACAAACAATAAGAGTTTGGCCAGCAGTTTAACCAAGTATTTTTCATTATTTTAGCTCCCTTAAAGAAAAATTGCTTAGGAGAGCCCAGGTTCAAAGCTATCTTTCTCTCTGTGTTTTTCATGAGAGTTATATAAACATGCATGTTGTATTGCATTAGCATTCTGAACACTTTTACATTTTTTACCCATTCTATGTGTTTTAGAATACATACCAAAAAAAAGAACGAAAGGAAAATACACACACACGTTCTCCCCACCCCCCATCTACAAATAAACCTGCATGGCAAGCCTCAGACGTTGCCTTCTGAAAAATCCAGTAGCAAGTTCTGTAACTTACACCTGTTTATGGCAAACGTGGAAAATAAGCATAAACCAAGAAGCAGCACAATTGCGCTTCACAGACTGTGCTTTTAAGCACTGTTGACGTAAGCTACCTTCTTTCCTACACTGTTTATGTTTCAGCTTGGGTCTTGGGGTTTTTTTAAGAACTTGTATGGAAACAACACAAGTTTAAATACTGGAGGAATTGGAGATACAGTATCTACTCAGCAATTGATTCACATGGGACAGCTTTTTCTGCTAAATCAGTGATCAGAGCTAACTGAAACACAGAGTTAGCAAAAAATAGCTGTTGTGCTTTAAAAGCATACCCTGTCTTGTACTGCACTGCGTTCCCCACTTATGCAAGCAATAGGCTGTCCTTTAGTAGCTAAAAACAAAATTTCAGGATGCCTTCTCTCATGTAGCACAGATCATGGGTGGGTTTTCCTACAGCATGCTGTGCAGATCCCATCCGTGGAGAGGTTCTTTTCTCCCTGCCATGCTGTCATGCCTTTGATTTTGTATAACAAACAGAATCACATACCATCTCCTGACAGGTTGGGTTGTTATCTCTGTCATAACACCCACCAGCACAGCACAGGCTGGCACGGGGCCAGCCAACAGGTGCCTGTAAAGCAGTTGCTCATGCTAACATATAGGGTGCTGAAACCCTAAGCATGGGGCCCAATAGAGCAGACATGGCTTGTCCAGGATCACTGACAATGTGGAATATGATGTCTTCCACAAGACTCCCAATACGGATGGGAGGAACACGGTTGTGGAATTCAGAGTGAATGGAGCTCGCTTCCCAAACACCCTTCTGATGTTTTTCTTCCTGACAAAGTCCCAACTTCTTTCTGCATCTAATCTAATCTAGCCCATGCAAACCAAACAGTAGTTATATATGAGGTATTATTACAACATTTGACATGGCGCAGTTTGGTATTTTAGTGCTCGGTTTTTGCGTTTCAGCTGAAGGCAGGACTGTCAGGGTTGCATTTTTAGAAAGAGGATGACTGTGTAAATCTCAGGATTTGCCTTTTATGCAAACACTGGATTAATGATTAAAAAAAAGTATTTACAGAAGTTTTAATCGTACTTTGGAAATACAGATGTTGACATGCAGTTATCTACAGGGTAGCTTTAGATGCTACATATGCTGCATGGAACTTGTGTGCATTAGAACGCATTCATATTGAATATATGTGAAAATATCTCTGGCCTTCATGTCTGCAGTGGAGTATAATAAATATTTTAATGTATAAGTACAACATGTCGTAACATGAGGGTTTAGGACTGCACAAATGTATCTTTAGTGGATACTATGAATGGTTACTATCTAGATAAATAGATGTTTAATGCTGCAGTGTGTAGTGATCAGTGTTTAAGCTTGAAAGTTTGAAATGTTAAAACATTGAGCTAAACAATGTTAAAGTAGTTTAGAATAAAAGGCATCCTTACCTTAGTAAGATTACTACTTACCTTAGTAAGAAGGCCTGGACATCCATCTACTTTTCACTTTATTTTGCTTAATTTCGGGAGATATAATTATGTCATAGAACACTTCTGTTTGTGAGTGCTGTGTTTTTACATACTATTAAGTGTACTTCTCTATGAGAAACTGTTTTTCACTATTTCAGATTCAATTAGAAAATAGGAAATATATGTCTTTCGTACCCTGTGATTCCAACAATAATCAAGGTAATTCTTCTGTAACTGGGCAATCAAAGGAAAGCCAGAATCTGCAACTCTGTATGACTAAATCTTGTGAACATCTAATGATGGAATAGCAGATGTTGCCTATTCATAGAGGTGCCTTTGATAGATTCCCTCATGACAAAAATAAAAATAGAAATCAAGGTTGTACATTTTACAGCTTTCTCTGGAAAGAATGAATTAAATGGGCTTTCTGCACTAAACCTAAACACTAATTCTGTTAATTGCACAGCTGATGAGTGATATTTTTCTGATACAGGTATCATTCAGGTTTCAACTCAAGTCCCACCATGTCTTAACAGATTCTTAAAATACTTGGGCTATTCACACGCTTAAAATTGAGTACTGTACACTCAGGTATGCAATCTATAAACCTAAAACATTATTTATACTTTTACTGATACTTAGGAAAAGTCTTTTTCTGCAGATGGGGTACAAACCTGTCTTTAAAATTTGTTTTAAATGCTTGAATGCAAATACAATGATACTGAAGCTAGATTTTGTCAATTTTATTTCATTTTTCCTTAGAAAAATTTTCTTTCAGATCCTGAGAGGCAAACTTAGGAAAGAAGCCAAGATACAGGATATAAGAGATAAATAAGATATCAATATGAAGTTTCTTGTGTTCTACATAGTGTTTCTCGTTTTTTCTCATAGAGTAGGTATATATGTTACAATTCTGCTTGAAAGCTTTCTTTTTATTTCAAGCTGTAGAAGTAGTATTTAAGTTTTGTAGGTACTCAATTCAGTTTCTGTAAACATGCTGGAGAATAAGAGAAGATAGATCTCCATTTATTAAAGACTTTGACTTTAGCTATGAAAGTTATGTATACAAACCCGATACAATGGAATACATGTCCATAAAACATGGTATACCTTATTTTCTATCTGAATGCTTTAGTGAGCTTCAGGATGAACATTGCTATAAAAATGCAAACTAATATAATTGAAATTATTTATTATCAACACTCTTAATATTTATTGTATTATGATGCTTCTAGGTCAGACAAATAATTCTTTCAAAAAGGTGGTAGCACACTATTGGTGAGGAGAAATATACAGCTACGAACAAATTTTAACTTGTGACATTTCTAAGGCTGTATTTATTTTCTGGTTCTCCATGCAAATATTAGGATCATCCATTAAAAATTTAGAAATATTTGTCTGGGAATTTACCAGATCTGCTTTAAATTCTTATCTATCTATGATGTCTTTAACACAACAGGAATCAGTCTTTTTCACAGGCTTCAGAAACTTCAAAGGGCCACACTGATGTTAGTGCATGAAATGGGCGGTACCAGCCTCAAGGCTAGGGGAAATGGAAAAGCTTGCATCCATACAGCTAAGCATTTTTTCTTCCCCAAAATACCATGCCCATATCCAAGCTACCTTTTTGAAATGTTTGTTATAATTCCTGAATTTTGCATAAGCCTTGTTTCAAAGAGCCTAGACCAAAACATTTTTAGACGTTTAAAAATGCAGGCAATTATTGAATTAATTTATGCAAATTTCCTGAGTCCCAGTACAGTACAATTAAAATTCTCTGAGTTTTTCAATAAAGCACATAAAAAATAATGACTGTATTAAAAAAGAATAGGATCTTCATGAAAATTCACAGTTGCTATAGGGCCTCTAGCTTCACAAATTAAATATTTGCACAGGCACCCAATTCTCATTGCACACAGTTTCTGTTCCGTAAAACAATGACAGTAGTGAAGTCTGAAAGTGACTTCAGTAACATGTATATCTCATTCAGGTGTGCTTACTCTAGCAGTATGACCTTCAGCTACTGACTACAGATCTCAGCATGCCAGCTGGTTTTGGTTTGTTTGTTTGTTGTTTTTTTTTTTTTTAAGTTCATAATGTTGTTAAGGACAAAAAGAAAACACTCTGCCCCCATACCAGTCTTTGCCCCATCTCTTGTCATCCCATGCTTGTACTTTACAGCCTCCTACATCTCCACTTCTTGAGGGTTCTGTTGTCACACCAGGCTATCTTACATCATTATGATGTCGTTGTAAATACCTAAAAAGAACTATTTGTTGCTACTGCGCTTATAAAGCTAAGGTTGCACTATGCCTATATATATATTACTTAAAGAGCATAAATTTATATAGTATAGATAGTATACAAATACTATACTACATATATATTTATATACTATAAAAAAATTTGCTGCTATAGTTAAACAAGCTAAAACAAAGCTCAGGTTCAGAGATAGTAAGCCTGACAAACCTCAGTGATGAGGAACAGCAAATTTGATACAAAGTCTGAGGCCTATCACTAGCAATAGCAATGCTGTGTGATGGGTCTGCAGGTTGTAGACATTTTCTCACAGCCCGTAGTCCCATAGTTTTATTGTTCTTGGTGCTGAAGTCTTGCAAATAGAGGTAAATCAGGTATGTTGCCATTGTCTTCAATTTCAGCTCCCAAGTGCAAGAGACACGTAGTGAAAGATCTTTTTCTAAGATAAACTGTAGTGCAGCTGCCTCAGGAAAACGTATACTTCTGAAAAGAAGTTTGTTTTCATTAAGGATCAAATGGTGGAGGCTTCATTGGTGGAGTTACGCTAAGTAATAATGCCTTGCATGGCTTAGAAGTTCCAAACTGGTAAAAACATTGGAAGGAGGAATGCAGTAGTACAAGTCCTCATTTTGCAGGGAATTAAGAAACTTACTTTTCCTGCAGTAGCGGTCACTGGTGGACTATGTCCTCCATCGTGTCATGAGGTTGGTGCTGTTCACCTGCACACTCTCAACCCCTCTTTATAGTGATGGGTTTTGTTGTCTGCGAAGGTTTGTGTATTTTGGGTGAATTCACATTATTTGGTACTTGGTAAGAACTATGAGTTTGTTGTGAGTAGCGTACTATATCCATTTTCATACCTTTCCACAATAGATTTTTAACAATAATGAATTTGTAGATTAGGTGGCTATCAGTTTACAATTTGTACTGGTTTTAAATTGATGTCATTGTTTCTTCTGGGACATGTGTAAAGCTTAAATTTCAGAAGAAAATGTATGCGGAGGAAAATGTTGCTTTATTTTTTGTTATTATTATTGGTACTGCAGTAACATGTAGGAGTCTAGACACTACGTACTGTACAATGTTAAATTACAACACACGAACTTCCAGTATAAATACATTTTTTAACTGAAAATATGCTTACTGTGCAATGAAGAACAAAATATAATTAGTGTTGTAGTACAAATATGCTTCTGTGAAATATTTACTGCAACTTGCCATTAAATTAGGCCTGGAGAATCTGACTTATTTGTATTTAAAAAACACACATCCTGTGAGTTTTTTTATTGGAGTTTCAAATTCTGGCAAACATGCCTATCAAAGAATTATCTTTAGCCTGTGAGATTCCTGTCATCCAATATTTAGACTCACAATATGCAAATATTTTTCTACTGAACAATGAAAACAATAGAAAATATCCAAATGCTCCAGGCACAAAATTCAGAGAAGCTGATAAAACACAGCTAATACTCAGAATTGAGCTCTATATTATAACATCAATTTGCATATATGTTTTTCCTGGTGTATGCCTGTAAAAAAAAATCAAACACATAAATACAAACTATAAATCGATCTGATCCTTTAAAATAAATTTTGAGTTTATTTCTCTAGCTTGTACAGAACAAGCCCAGGAAAACATTACCCTGAATCTCTTGCTAATGGATGGCAGAGTTACACTACTGTTGAAAATAGGGCTTAAAATGTAAATGACACCTTTAAATTGAAGTGAAAGATAACCTGCACAGTGGCCCAGTGTCTTTCCTACAGCAGTAAATGATATGTGTTATGTAGCAAAGAAGACTGTAGCTAAATGACACTGGAGAAATTGGTAGCCATCCTCCATTGCAGGTATTCACTTTTTCATTTCTTGTGCTGACTTTCAGTATCTTTCTGATTTCAGCTAGTTTGCTAGTTTGTTGAAGTTTTCCTTGGAAATTTAATTATAAAAAAAAAGGTAACAAACCAGTCTTGTTTTAAACAGAACAACTTGCCAAATGGAGTAGAATTTACCTACCAAGTAGGTCAGGTGATCATATATTTCAATATAGTAGTAACTAAGCATTTAAAAAGTATTTAGTAGTGAGAAACTTACAAATGTGATGTTGCACATATTTCTGAGCCACACCCAGTGACTTCTGTCATTGAATCTGAAGTACAATTAATAGTAGTGAAAATAAGTTTCACAGGATTTTGCTTAATAGATTCCATTTGAATTTTAATTAATCATGTCTGTTTATTGTAAAAAAGACCTATTTTTACATAATCAGGAATATCTAGCAGAAGATTGACATTTGCCCATCAAGAAAGATGATGGAAGTTTAGTAGAGCTGCTAAGGTGCCTAAAGGTCTCTCTAGGGTCTAAACCCTAATCAGTTATGGTGGTTTTAAATTTTGATGTAATCAGAAACAGAAATGTTTCTTCTTGTGCAGTGGAAGGCAGAAGAGTACTAATTAACCCAGAAGAGTAATGGGGTAAGACAGAAAAGTAAGAGCAATGCTTAATATGCAAGTCTTTTTGTTTCTTCCTTGGAGACAAAGAGAATAACTGAACTTACTTTTATTTGATGCTTTTATGATTTAGAAGTTGTTCCACTGAATGCAGTCCAGCTGGCTGCATCTTTGGCTTCATCAGGTTATGATATGTTTTCCAGGAGGGTTCTTTCCTTCTCTGAAGAGCATTTATCTTAATGGGAATTCTTACGTTACGTGTCAGGACCTGGAGCGTAATTCCCTCCTTCTAAGAGTTTTGCTGGCTGCTTCCAAGGCCAGCTTGCTGAGTGGGAAGAGCTACTGCGAAGAGCTTGAAGAAGCCTCATCAGATGCCCTCTTCCACCACCTTTTGCTTGGCACCTGCCTTGTGAGCTATACTGTGCCTGCATTGGCGCTGTCTCTGCACCTGATTTATACCTTCATGATCCTAATCTGTGGGCTTGACTTATTGGTTCAATCTTTGCCTTGTCTTCTCACTGAGATCTTACTGGATGATTTGTGACCCTGCATGTTAGCACTTGCTAACTTGCGCATTGGCCTTGCTCAGGGCCACAGTGGGACTGTGCCCTTTTTGGTGAGGTCACTGCACTACTGTCTGTGTGGTGGCTCTCTGCTCCTGGCTCACCTTCTTTTGCAGGCCAACCCCTTCTTATTCATCTTTGACAGGTATTTCAGGTGGGACATGGGAAAAAAAAATTAAAAGCAGCTCCTAAGCAAAAGAGAGGGGAGCCCTTATTGAGGTTTCTTCTGGCTCTTCACAACAGCTTTTACTGGCAAGCTGACCCTGAGCACAGCAAGGTAATCTTGTCTAAGGGGAAAGTGCACTTCTGGCTATGACAATATGTGTCACACTGGGATTTTCTGTGAACAAATGCTGGAGACTGTAGCAAATAAATTTTTTGTTTGCGAAAAATTTTTAAAGTTTGATTTTTCTTTTTTTTTTTTCTTCCAGTTTGCCTTACAATTTCAAAAGGCATGTCTCTTGTGGTTTTATTTATTTACTTATTTTTCTTCACAGAGATTAGTACAAGGTTTCTTCTGTTCTCCCAGTTAGGATCACCTTAAAGTTATTAAACTACTGGCTTTGTTGTTTTTTGGGGTTTTTGTTTGCTTGGTTTTTTGGTGTGTTTTTTACCGAAGTGGGGAAAAAAGAAAAACAGGGAAGACCATCACTGCAACAGCCTTATCAACTTCTTATTTCCTCCTCCTTCTCTCCCTCTCTCCCCCTGAGGCTCCTCTTCTCCAGGCTGAACAGTCTCATCACTTTCAGCCTCTCACATGACAGATGTTCCAGTCCCTTAATTATTTTTATCACCCTTTGCTGGACACACTCTAGTATGTTCTTTTCTCTTTTTTATACTGGAAAGTCTAGAAGCAGACCCAGAACTCTCGGTATGACCTCACCAGTGCTGAGTAGAGGGGAATGATGACCTCCCTTTGCTTGCTATCAACACTCCTCCTAATGCAGCCCAGGATGCTGGCCACCTTGCTGCTAGGACACATTGCTGGATCACGTTCAATTTGTTGTCTTCCAGGACCCCGACGTCATCTTCTTCAAGGCTGCTTTCCAGACTATTGCTCCCCAGCATATACAGGTGATGGGGGTTATTCTGAATGGTCCCTCTGAATGGCAGCACAACCATCTGGTGTATGAACAGCTCCCTCCAGTTTTGTGTCATCCACAAACTTGATCATCATCCAGGTCATGAAGGAAGATATTAAATTGTACTGTCCCCTATATCAGCCCCTGAGGTACACTGGCTTTCCTAACCTCATCCCTGCAAGCTTTAACAGTGTCTTTATATTCCTTCCAAGTCATATGTTCCAGCTTACACCTCTTATATGCTTTATTTTTATGGTTGAGTTTTGTCAAGAACCCCTTATTTATCCATGTAGGCATCCTACTGCTTTTGATTGGCTTCCTGTTTGTTGAGATGGACCATTTACTGAGTTTGGAGGAGGTTTTTGAAAATCGACCATCTCCTCTGGACCCCCTCTTTTATCCAGGGTTGTATCCCATGGGATTTTTCCAAGCAGAGGTGAGAACACGCCAAAGTCTGCTCTTCTGGAGTCTAGGGCTGTGGTTCTGCTTTTTGCCTTGTTCCTTTTTTGTCTGCCTGTAGAACTGTAGCTGCCTTCATCAACTGGATTTTCTCCATAGCATTGCCACAGACATGAGAGCAGCCATCTCAGATGTTGTGGAGAAAGGGAGAAAGGTCTGTGATTTGCACTTTATTGCATATATCCTCCGAGATGGTCAAGCTCACATTCAGAGTGTGTTCAGTGGGTTGGCCAATGGGGCTGGGATCCAAGCTCTGGCTAGCAATATGAAGGGAAGGGGAAGAGAGCAGAAGTTCAAGGCAGGAAACAAAATGTGCAAGTCCTCTCCAGTGCCACATGGCAGGAGTAAATGATCAAGATTCAGTCTCATGAAATACCCTTTAGAAAAAATAATAATTGAGTTATGATTATCTACAAGTAAAATGCTGCCTTCTGTTCATATAATTACTGTGCTGCTCATTGCTTTTGTATTTATAATTCAGGTGTTTAGTATGTTAAATGAGCAATTGAGGATTGTCTGTTGCAGTTTTTGAACTGTGATATCTAATAAGAAATTGTTCCCAAACAATCTTGGATTCTGATTCTCTAGTTCCATTTGGGCAATACTTCCACTGAAACTAATGCAAGTTTTGCCAGTGTAGATAACAGGATAATACATATAGTGTGTACTGCATTTCTGATTTTTTTCATTGCCTGATAATGTGGTGTTTGCACCATGGATAGTGCTTGCCCCAAAACCATCTCTCAGTAGCAGAGCAAAGAATATAGTCAAAGCAGAGGAAAAAAGTGAAAAAAGTTCAGAAATCCATGGGTATCCATCATTTCCCAGGGGTCACAATACACTGAATATTATAGACTGTGCTGAGACAACTTGGGGGTAAGCTTATTTTGCTTTTTCTTCCTTTAAAATAATTCAGAGAGCAACATTTGTTGGAAGTCTTCCCTAGCAACTACCTGAAAACCAGGTTCACTCACTACTCTCCCACAGATATGCCTGTAGTCATTCTTGAGTTGTTGCTTCCTAGCACAGTAATTGTGAATGGAGGCAAACCCATTCAACAGCTAGTTCTAGCTGAATTCAAACCTTGAGACTGAAGAACTAGAGAAATAAATATGTAATAGATGAGGGAGCAGTCAATGCAGCCAGTGTAAGTGTAAAGAGAAATTGGTATTTATCACTGTATATTTTCATTACAGCAGAAGCAGTGCAACCCTCCTAGTCCATAATACTCCCTGTCTTTCAAGGTTGTATGAGATGTTTTGCTGTGCTAACCAGTAACTCCAGCTAAAGCCAGCTTATGTGAGCATGGGCCAACCCTGAAATTGCTGGGGTTCTGTTGATTGTTTTTTCATGTCTTAGGTTAGTTTTTCCTAGGTGACTTTCAGTCACAATACAAGATGCCTTCCCAAAGAGTCATTGGAAGCTACTTGTGAGTGAGAAATAGGAATGATGCTTCTTACTCTGATTTGGAAAATCTTGTGTTGTAACCTAGTTATGCATAAGTAATGGATGGTCAAAAATAACTTTTTCTTGCAAAGGGGCTTTAGATACAAGAATAAAAATACTGCCAGGCTAAAATCTACTTTCTTTGAATGTCGCATGGGTAAAATCTTGGCCTGGCAATTGTGTCTTGTGTTTACCCTTCCTGTCTCTTCTGATGGAGATGGCACTGCTAAGAAAGGGGTGTTTAATCTTGCTGAAATGCAGTTTATCTTAGGGTGAGGCAGTTGATCCTCATGTAAGAGGCAATATAGTCCTTTTGAATTCATTGAGGAGAATACAGTGAAAAACCTGAATTTACTATTTTGCCTGGAGGTAGGACATAAAAAGTCAGTTAGTGTCTTGACACTAAAAAGAGCTTAGCAAGCTTCAGGGAGGGAAAAAAAAAGTGCTTGGGATTTTATTGCAAGAGTATGTACTTCTGCTAAACTCTGAGTTTGTAGGACCCTATGAAAAAAAGGCTTTTAAGCCCCTCTGACTGATATCCTGGTCCGTTTGGGAGGAAAAGGGCCTGTCTTTGTCTGATATACACTCAATCTCACAGGCTAGTTTCTTTTCTTTATTGCCAATGGTTACTCAATGATGCCCCCCCCCTTTTTTTTTTTCTGCAAAAAAACCAGCAAATGTCTTGCCCTTCTCCCAGCCATCTACTTAAATTTCAAGGTGATACAGAGAAGCAGGGTTAAATGTCTCCTATGTGACCTTCATGACAGCACCTTTTTGTTTCAAAAGGGACATCTTTCTTGACAGACTTACAATAAAATATGAAGTGTTGCTAAAAGAAAGTAAGACACTTTGAAAATATTTTGGTTTCAAACTTAGCTAAAGCAGTGATAATTTGCAGTCGTTAGTCCATCTTTAATGCAGATACCATTGTGAAGTGCAATAACTGGAGGTACATCTGCACTGTGAAAAAATTCCCATTTACTGTCATGGACAAAACCAGACTTGACTTGGGGAAAATTATTTTAATTTATTACCAATCAAATCGGAGTAGGATAATGAGAAATACAACCAAATCTTAAAACACTTTCCCCCTACACCTCCCTTCTTCCTGGGCTCAACTTTACTCCCGATTTTCTCTATCTCTTCCTCTCTGAAGTGGCATAGGGGGTTGGGGAATAGGAGTTGTGGTCAGTTCATCACACATTGCCTCTGCTGCTCCTTCCTCTTCAAGGGGAGGACTCCTCACACTCTTCCCCCACTCCAGGGTGGGGTCCCTCCCATGGGAGATAGTCCTCCATGGACTTCTCCAGCATGAGTCCTTCCCACGAGCTGCAGTTCTTCACAAACTGCTCCAGCATGGATCCCTTCCATGGTGTGCAGTCCTTCAGGAGCTGACTGCTCAGTGTGGGTCCCCCACAGGGTCAGAAGTACTGCCAGCAAACCTGCTCCAGCGTGGGCTCCTCTCTCCATGGGTTCACAGGTCCTGCCAGGAGCCTGCTCCAGCATGGGTTTCCCATGGGTTGACAGCCTCCTTCAGCCATCCACCTGCTCTGGTATGGGGTCCTCCACAGGCTGCAGGCAGATACCTGCTCCTCTGTGAGCCTCCATAGGCTGCAGGGGGACGGTCTGCCTCACCATGGTCTTCACCATAGGCTGGAGGAGGATCTCTGCTCTAACACCTGGAGCACCTCCTCCGTCTCCTTCACTGACCTTGGTGTCTTCAGAGCTCTTTCTCTCATACATTCTCACTCCTCTCTCTGGCTACAGTTGCTGTAGTTCCCCCCTTCCCCCGCC
>VZSF01012080.1:186295-237766 GCA_013398295.1 Chionis minor | reverse complement strand
CCCCCCCCTTTTTTTTTTTCTGCAAAAAAACCAGCAAATGTCTTGCCCTTCTCCCAGCCATCTACTTAAATTTCAAGGTGATACAGAGAAGCAGGGTTAAATGTCTCCTATGTGACCTTCATGACAGCACCTTTTTGTTTCAAAAGGGACATCTTTCTTGACAGACTTACAATAAAATATGAAGTGTTGCTAAAAGAAAGTAAGACACTTTGAAAATATTTTGGTTTCAAACTTAGCTAAAGCAGTGATAATTTGCAGTCGTTAGTCCATCTTTAATGCAGATACCATTGTGAAGTGCAATAACTGGAGGTACATCTGCACTGTGAAAAAATTCCCATTTACTGTCATGGACAAAACCAGACTTGACTTGGGGAAAATTATTTTAATTTATTACCAATCAAATCGGAGTAGGATAATGAGAAATACAACCAAATCTTAAAACACTTTCCCCCTACACCTCCCTTCTTCCTGGGCTCAACTTTACTCCCGATTTTCTCTATCTCTTCCTCTCTGAAGTGGCATAGGGGGTTGGGGAATAGGAGTTGTGGTCAGTTCATCACACATTGCCTCTGCTGCTCCTTCCTCTTCAAGGGGAGGACTCCTCACACTCTTCCCCCACTCCAGGGTGGGGTCCCTCCCATGGGAGATAGTCCTCCATGGACTTCTCCAGCATGAGTCCTTCCCACGAGCTGCAGTTCTTCACAAACTGCTCCAGCATGGATCCCTTCCATGGTGTGCAGTCCTTCAGGAGCTGACTGCTCAGTGTGGGTCCCCCACAGGGTCAGAAGTACTGCCAGCAAACCTGCTCCAGCGTGGGCTCCTCTCTCCATGGGTTCACAGGTCCTGCCAGGAGCCTGCTCCAGCATGGGTTTCCCATGGGTTGACAGCCTCCTTCAGCCATCCACCTGCTCTGGTATGGGGTCCTCCACAGGCTGCAGGCAGATACCTGCTCCTCTGTGAGCCTCCATAGGCTGCAGGGGGACGGTCTGCCTCACCATGGTCTTCACCATAGGCTGGAGGAGGATCTCTGCTCTAACACCTGGAGCACCTCCTCCGNTCTCACAGAACCCACCCCTGTAGCCCCTGCTACCAAGACCTTGCCATGCAAAGCCAATACACTCTCCATGCATTGTCACTGCTGTTTGAATTCGGCAAACATCTTAAACACTAAAATAGTCTAATATAATCCAGCAAAATATTCAGTTTACTTTTTAAGATTAAACATGTGCTTTGGTACCTTTCATGTAGTAGTTTAGAGGTCTCCAGGTCCCCACCTTTCCAGTGTCTTTTTCCAAGCTCTCTATTCCCTATATTTTTTCTGGCTTTACCCTAATATTACACTAGTGAGAAGAATTTACATTTACATTATAGGGACATTTTTGTTTTCTTGTCATAATCCACTAGATGAAGTGAAATGTTGTACAAGAATTTCATTCTGGGAGTAGCTTATTCAAAATAGGCACGTTGTAAAATAAGATTTTCACTGTTAAATCGAATTTTTTCTTAGTGGTACTTAATCTGGATAAATTTATGGCTCTTTAAAAGAACTTTTTAGAGGCACAAACTTTTTATTCAGATCAACCGATTGTGAAAAAGATTTCATATGAAAGGATTCATATTCTCCACTCTACAGTTTAAGAAAATCCTATTTCTGAAATCAAAGGAAGCCACAGAAGTATTAAGTGTCTAAACATCTTAGCAGAGAAGAGGAAAAATGTTATTTCTTCATCTCTTGCAAAAAGGAGAAGACTTTCTCTTTTGAACTCTGTCTTTCAAGGGTTATTGAAAATATTGAAACGTGTTAAAAATAAAGGTTAGAAAAATACTGTTTTTCCATAACATAACCTTCAGACATTGGGAAGATACCAGTTCTTTACTAGCATAAGAGACTGAGTAAGAAAGAGGAAGAGACCAGTTAATTCCAGAATAATGAAAGAACTCTCTACTTACAATTTCTACAACGAAGGGGAAAAATTAATCAGAACTGGATCAGAATAGCAGCCTTAGGTTTGAGCCCCGTTAAAAGTTTGCTCAGTGCTTTATGCATAAGGCAATAGCATTAGGCTAGTTTTTCAGATAAGAAAACAGAGATGAGACGGTAACAATGCACAAACTCACACTGCAGCATTTTATTCTTATAGGAAAACGGTGAATCCATTTTAATGGGTTTCACTGGCAAAAGTCCCAAAAGTATTGAGAGGGATCCATAAGGAAAAAAGGATCTTTATTTTCTGAAAAATGTGACACGTATGTAATGCTGACAACACTGACAAGAACTCTTGAAAAAATATGTGTCTGTGTGAGTGGTACGAGGAAAGAAGGAAAGGTGAAAAGGCACAGCAGGAGAAGATACTCTGAAAACTGAGAATAATTTTGCAAGCCAATCAGTTCTACACTTTGAATGGTGTGGTTAAAATAGTAAGACTTACTATGTTTTTTAAAGTTAATTTAAAGAGTGATGAGTATTGTTCACATATTTTTGTCAGGTAATTTTTGCACTACCTGCTACAGGCAGAAGGTATAGTAGAGAGGATCTGTAATGAAAAGACCTTGAGGGTATAAAGGATTCTCTCTTAAAATAACATACAGACAAGGCAGAGTGCTGCTGGCATTCCATGCTGCAATTAAATTGTTAAAGGACCAGGCACTGTAGAACTTGTATATATCCTTAAAGATAAGAGTAGCTTCAGGATCCAGAATATGAGAATTAGATGCATTTTGTTTTACATTCATTCTGTACTTCCAGTGATTCTGGACTAAGTTCAACTTCTCCCTAAGGAATATATAAAGAACCAATAGTCATAGCTGCCTGAAAAATGTGAGATATGTAGGTACAGAATGCTAGGTCAGCTAATAGGGTGGGGGTTTTAATTTAACTTTTCTGGAACTTTTTTTGGGCTGTTATACCTTCATTTCCTGGACTATCACATCTTCATTAAAATGAGGTTTCCTTGTCCAGTCTTTCTTGGCCATCAGATTAAATATTAACTGTCAGAAACGGCACAGTTACACTTCTATGTCTCACCTTCTAGGCATCCTCTCTCTCTGATACATAAGACCTGTTCAGGTCTCTGAATTGTGGAAATTGTGGACTCCACATTTCCATCAGTCATTATTTCAAGGTACACAAGAACACAAAAGCACACCCACTCATTTCCCAAGCCAACATTTCCTTACCAAAAGTATAGTAGGTTTCTCCTTTCTGAAAATGATTTTGGTTAAATCTGCTGAGCTACTGGTATACCACAGAGTGCCATTTTCTTTTTGTTTTTCCTGGTAAAGATTTCATTATCATTGTGATTCTCTCTGTTGAATATTTAAGGATTTGTACTTTTCTGGTATGATCTTCTGAACTTTTTAATTTGCTTCTCATTCTTTAACCTATATCCATCAGCAAAGAAATTGGGGAATTCCATCTTAGGAAGATAAATCCATCTTATTCCTCTGTTCTTACCAGGTAAAATCTGTTTGTGGACATAATGTTTTACAATTTAGATATTTAAAAGTGAAGGTGCTGCCTTAACTTAACTTAACCAGTGGTCTCAACTCAGGAATGCAATGAAAAAAGCAGTCTTAGATACACAGATGGAAACAGACCATAATAGAAAACAGGAATTTGAGAGTAACACATGGTCACATTTGCTCACTTGTCATATAGTGAACATCTCATTTGATACTGTTAACTTTCATAATGTATTTTTCAGTAAGCAAAAAGTACCTCAGCTATAGAAATGTATTTGGTACAGAGCATGCAGCAAAGCCCGTACAATAAAAATCTGACTTATGTATTTAACACAGTGCACCATGTTCTGGGAATAGTATTAAATGCAGACTTGTGTGAACTATTCAGAATAAATTGCTTCAATGTGTTAGTGAAACTTATCCTCTCTCTCTGAATTGAAGTAAAGGTCAAATATTTTTCCTTTTGAATTCATTTTTTGTGACTGTGCACACTGGAAACATCCCTCACTGAATACTGTCCCATAGAACTTGCTACTTGCTTCAGGAGCTTAGCAAAGCAGGGGAATAATGTGCAAAGCAAACTGTCAATGGTAGTGATTCTTTGAAAATATGCTTTTAGTCATCTGTATGTATGCCCTGTTTTCAGTAAAATAAAGGGATTTTTAAAGCCTTTTAAAATATATTACATAGTATCTGTAAACAGTGTATCTTTTCTTGGTTCACTTAACTTGGGTCAGACTTCTTAAGGTATGTCTGTTCTTTGGTGGGACAGTACTGACACCAGAATTTATTGATAAATATGTTGATGTTGATTGATAGAACGTTGAAGCTGAAATGTAACCTATTTTCCCAAACAGACACTGAAACAGTTTCTCACATTCTGTGCTCAAGTGTTGCAGAAAAGGAATATGAAATAGAAACTGGAGGCAAGACAAGTTTTAAGCATTCGTAATACATTTTGTCCTCAGAAAGGAGGCAGGCAAAGGTTCAGTAATATAAAGCTGGCTGAACCCCAGGGTACAGCTACTGCACTGCAGACACAGAGAGGCATGAAGTGCAGCAATAGCAGAGCCTGAAAAAATACATACATGAAAAGCCAAAACTGCTGAGTGCTCCAAAGATGACAGTAAGTTTGATGTGGCAGATATAACCTTTGCCTTGGAGCTACTCAAAAGAGGAATGTCTAGCAGCATCACATGCCTTTGAAAGCTGTTTGGAAGGCAGGCGTTGGAAGTACAAGTAGCTATTTAGCTAAATTCCCACCTAACTCCAATGGATGGCGGTAAAATGCATAATTAGTACATCTTGCTGAGATAAAATGTGATCAGAAGCCATTCAGAGGGCTAAAAACTCTATTTCCTCAAACTGAAAATATTGGCTTTGATTACAAGTGTTGTTTTCATATTTGTGTACTAAAACATTAATGCTATTTAGTGTTTTTCCTATTTGTTTTTGTCTGGACTTCCACGTGCTGGAATGAAAGAATGGCTATGGAATCATTGCATCATGACGAAACCACAGAGAGGTTGAGTGCATATTCTTGATCTGTTATGTGATCCAAACTTCTGACAGAACAGTGGAAAGACGCTTTCAAGAAGGTATAACTTAAAAAGTCATAGTTGGGTTTTTTCCTTGAATTGTTATTAATTCCTTTTTTATGTTGCCCCATGATATTCATGCAGATTTAGTTTGTCACTTATCAGGTTGTTCTAGAAGACTGAAATATGAAACTAGAGAATTAAAATTTGCATTTATCAGTAGTAATTCACGATTATTTTTTTTTTTTTTACTAAAAAGATACCAATCAGAGTTATAAAGTTGATCAGTACTTTCCTGTCTAGGTATCCGGATTTCAAATTAGTACACCACATAAATCAGATCAATGTATTAAATACAGGAAGAATTAAAAAGCCAGCAGTATATATTTTAAATCAAATATCCTTGAGCCAGCTGTCCATATGTCCATCAATATACATTTAAAAAAGATTACTTTACACATACTAATATATTTTAAAGGTTGGAGCTGGGTTTTTTTGATCCGTGAAACATTTTTAAAATTAAGCATAATTCTTCATTTAAATCTGAAAAGGTTGCAGGTGTTTGGCATCTGTATAGCATGAGTATAATCTTTCAGATTATTTAACCATGAAAGTATTTCAGGAATAAGTAGAAAGGTATTAGTTGCATGGGTAGAAATCCTGAATACTCTTTCCATCTTCTTGAGGTAAAGAGCTCAAATACCACTGATAATCTACTTGTCAAATAAGGTATGACTGCAAAAGACATGGCTTTGAGAGGAAAAAGGGGAGAAAAAACTAGTCATTTATGTTTATTATGAGGAACAGATTAGGGACTTCTTACAAAATATAGATCAAAACAGGAGCATGTTAGATTCAAATAATTAATTCAGTGTATGTTGGAAAAAAATAAAACATGCCACTGCACAGTCTGTTTAGTTGTGGGACTAGGCCAAACTTATCAAGGATCTATCTTTGGGCTCAATACTTGAGTCAGAATGATTTTCTTGAAAAACCTGAGTTTTATGTTTTCTGTAGTGATGCAAATCTGAGCAGGTTATTTACCTTTCTTAGACTTCCAGCTCAGAGCAGAATCTTTTACTACTCTGAACACAGCTTCCAGAGGTCTCTTTTGACCTCAGTGACTGTGATTCAGGACTATGAACAAAATAAGCTTTAGTTTGAAGACCTGAATAGTCTGATAGTAGGAGATTATTTCTCCAACTTGGCCAGGTTTGTGGTGTAGTTGCTGACATGACTATCTGCTCCAGTTTCACTATCATATTGTACTTCTCCCATGAGAGAATTTTTGCTGTTATGACTGGACAACGCGAGGCTTCCTTGGTGCTGTGAAGGCATGGGGTTACTTTCAGTAGTCCTTCAATTCCTTTTCATCACTGTTCCAAAAAATTCTTTTTTCTCCTTAGATTAATCAAATTTTTGTTCTTAAAATATTTCTTAAATTCTTGTTGTTTTGCTTGTGTATATTTACCAGTATGATTATCTTGTTCAGATTTTTTATAACATGTGTAAATGGGCTGTAAGTCCTCAGTTAGTTCATTTTTTTTCATCTAGCATTCTGTTAACACATCTTTCCAATCTAATTTTCACTTCTAATTTTCACAGTTTTTTCTGGGCTACAGCTATAGACTGTTAATGGTTTTTTTGTGGCAACATCTAAAGGTTTTACTCCTCTCCTTGGCCTTTCACATTTAACAGTTACACTCAAAAGTGAATCATATTGCTGTTCATAATTTCTTTGCATTTTGGTATGAGGAGTCTGTGTTTAACCACCCAAGTTATTTTCTTTCTAATTAAACTCCAAAGCCTGAAAATTTCAAAACAGAGTACCTGTCTTATAATATGAATGCTTCTTTTCTTTTTCAGTTTCTGTACCTCTTGCATTTCAGTAAGTCTTCTCTTAACGTAGCAGGTAGTGAATAACTCATACTTAGAAGTTCCATGAAATGATGTTCATGCTTTCTCACAGTTTCTTTCAGAGGATGAGTATGTCCTTTTTTTCAGCTCGTTTACACTTTTCTTTTTATGCTTGCTATTTTGGAGGGCATGTTTCTGTTCATGACCTACAATACTATTTCTTTAGTTGCACAGCTCATTAAATCTATTTCCTTCTTCTCTCCACAAATCTCTTTCTGTCTACCTACTATTCAGTTTCTCATGGGTGAAAGCCAATTACCTTGTGTTAAATATTGGCAAGATAAAAATTGTTTTCTTACCCTGTGATTCTTTGTCTTCTCTACTGATTTTTGAGTTCAAGAACACCCAGTCTTTTTTCATGTTTTAAGAGCATTGACTGAAATCCTAATTTCATTAAAAATCTAGGGCAAATCTCTCTACAACTTGAAATGTGGCAAAATTTTACTGATACACTGTAGAAGCATATGCCTTGTGAAATGCCACTGCATTGTCTTTCACTAATGTCCTGACCATAACTCATGGCTGCATCTGTTCCCAAACAGCACTGAAATGTCTTAAATTCTATCCCTGAATACGATTGCTTCAGTAACAAATGAAGTGTGCTATTGTATTTTTAGTACATAATTATGATATTTAACAACCTCATTTCCAGTCAAACTAAAGTGTTGAAGACAATCATGGTTTACACAGTGCCTCAGACATCTTCATGGTTTTATTGGACTGATCAAATTATTTGTATCCTCAAATACTAAGCTGTATCAAGTTATCCAGCAGCAAGAAAGTTGTCTATGCTTGTATATAGAAAAAATTTCCAATGATCTCACTCAGAATTGAGGCAAGGAGATATGTAAGAACCCGTAGTTTTCCAGTCCTACAAAGCAGTGCTCTGCAGTTGTCCTTGGGTCACTAAAGGGAGGGGGAAGAGGTCTCAAAACTCTATGAAACTTTCAATATCTTCCTTTACAAGGCAGCACTATGTTTGCACAGAAATTTTTTTAAAAATTAAAAAAACAAAAGAAATTAATTCTGTGACTACTCCTGGGTACTCACAGGTGACTGCAGCCTGATAAATTGCACATTAAATGTCAACTATTAAAATCAAAGGCTGTGTGATTTTTGTTTGGTACAGTGCCTATATAAATAAATAAAAGGTTTACATTCAGCTGTGCTTTCTAGCACAACTGTTTCATGTTCTGCAGTTACACGTGTTGAGACATCATGAATATAGAAAACATAATTAAACACTAAAGTTGTAAATTTAAGTGCTGAAGAAACACTGAGATAAATTTAAAAGAAAAGGGAAATGCATTATAAATAATTTCAAGTGACACTAATTTTCTCACAGGTATGTACAGCACAAGTTGGATTGATCGTCATTTCTTTTTATCCTCTCAGGGGGGTGAAGAGCAAAGGACACAGAGCACTGAGAGCAGTTAATGTCAGTTTTCTGCTCTGTATTTTGACATTTAAGAATATTCGTGTTTGTACTTACATTCACGTTCTTCCATTGCTGCAAATGTATATTTTCTGTTAGAACTAAGGGGAGTCTTTTTATCAAAGAAAGACTCAGCTGAGAAGTCCAATATGAAATAGGACTATCTGGAAGATACATCTGCTAGTTCTAGTTCACTTCATGCATTATTCTTACAGGTGAGACTATAACTACTGATTTTCTACCAGATAGGAAATAATTAACAACTAATTTTCTAATTCATTTCCTGTTTTGTATGATTTCTTTCATTTTCATCCACTTCCTGCTTAAATCCTTTGTACTCAGAATGCCAATTTCCCTTTCAAATCAAGTTCTGCTGAAGTCATCACAGATCTAAACAAGTGAAATTCTTTTAAACAATGTATTCTTTGTGGAATTAACTCTGATTTTTCTGAAATGACAAGACAGTTACTTTCTCTATCTATGTGTTTTCTAAAGCATTTTTCATCTAAGACTTTTGATTCAATTTATTGGCAGTATGTTAATGTCATTGCTAGCCACAAATGAGAATTTTTTGCTGACACATATTTCCCCTTTTAGATTTTCAAAGTTGCTCAAGACAATCTGAACTAGTATGATTTTTAGCAATTTGGAATTTTTTTTCTTTGTAATAAGGTTGCTAATGTAACACTCACTTCTTTCTACTAAACCAGAAGTCATCAATCAAATTCACTTTGCAACAGAGAGAGGAAACGTGCCTAAGTACATTTTTTATTGATTTAGCAGAAGTTTTTTTCATTAAATTGCTAAATGATATTCTTAGTCCGATGGGGAAAAAAAAAAAAAAACAAAAAACAAAAGCCTGTGAACACATCTTTCTTAAAGGTACTGGTCAGCAAAGATCCTATTTATGGCAAACCTGGATTGTGATATTATGTTTGGTGGATGGTTCAGATTGCAGGTTTCATTCTGATTTTTTTTTTTCCCTCCCATCATTAATAATGATATCTGAAACTCTATTCATCCAAGGTTTAATTTCATCTGTATCTGGATGTTTTTCCCTGTTCATTTTTTGGTGCTTATTTAAAATGCCCAGCACATTGCAGATGATCTACAAAAGGAAGTGTCTGTTCTTCAAAGCTTTATGTTATACTATAGAGAAAAGTGAATCTGCAGGTGTTTTCCAGTGTACTGCCAATAGCTTTATTGAGGGAAAACTGTGCAAAAAGATGGTTTAAGATTAATCCTTAAAGATACACAGTGTTGCTATACCATACCCTATAATCTTACTCCCTAAAATTACAAGATCTGCCCTTGGCAAATTCAGGCCTGTATTTTGTCATTTTTGACGTACTAAGATCTAACATGACTTTCCAAAATCAAATTTTCATATACATAAATCTTGTCTGTATTTGTCTTCATCTGCCAATACGTATTGCTCCTTGAATTTACTCTCTCATCAGTTTTGGCATACTGTTCTTTCAGCAGTTTCTAAGGTGCTTGTTGTATTACATTACTTTAAGAAGTAATTTCAGTACCTGTAACTAACTGTGCATACCTCAAGTTGGTTTTCATTTGCCAGGTGTTTCATATTGTATTACAGTTTGGATAAACAGCTGCCATTTTCAAAACCTCTCAATACTACTTTTCTCACAGTTTGTTTCTTAGTTTTCACATTGTGGCCTTTGCCTGGAGTGTCTTGCAACATTTCACGAGTAAAATACATGCTTACTGGCATAGATGAAAATTATATGGATTTGTAGGTTATGCTTTTTTTTTCCTGATAAAAATGTAGTTCGTGTTTTTATAAATTAGATGTTTTTTGTTTTCTTTGTTCCTCTGTAGTACAGCAATATATCCCTGACTCCTTGTGACCCTCATGTCTTCCTACTCAGTTTGCTTATGATAAAAGTAAAGCACTCAGAGTATTTTAAAAGTCTAATGTATATATTTCGAATGGAACTAGCGTGCTTTAAATTAATACAAATAAATTTCAAGTACTTATATATATTATTCCTTTTTCACATTTCCTAAATATATTTCCACTTTAGCAAGAGAACTTTTATCTGCCTTCAAACCACACGCATGAGTTTTCTTGACCCAATCAGACCATTTTATTCTTTTTTTTTCTTTTGGTTGGCATGGTTATTTAATAAATTCAAATCAAATTGTACATTCTTGAGAAAGTGTTGCAGCAAGAGCTATGGTGGAAAATCAGTATTGGGGTTTTTTTGTGTTCAAAGAAAAAGGAAAATGGAAAGCAAAAAAAAAAAAAGACACATCAACAAAACTGTTGGAATACGTATAAACAGAAGATTGCTCTTTATATTTGAAATCAGACTGAAATGCATGGCTCAGATCCAGATTGGAATTTCATCAAAGTTCAAGGTTACACCTACGGCTCATTGAAGATACAGGGAATAGTGCTGAAGGCTGGTTCTGTGCTAGTACATAGCTTCTGTTTTGATCTTGCATTTTGCTTAGAGACATTATCTTGGTTTTTTTAGCATTCAAATTATTTGAGCAACAACAACAAAAAGTTGGTACCTCCATCTACAGAGATTACTCTTTAAGGCCCACTTTTCATTTCCAGTGAATGAGTGGGCTTTCTTTAGCTTCACAAAGAAAATTTTAAAATATTTTTTAAACGCAACTGCTCACCAGAAACGTAGGTCCACTTTTCCTCTGCTTGAATTTTTTTAGAGAAAAAATAGCATGACACTTAATTCAGCTTTGGTCACTCACTGCATATACTGCCTAACGCCAAAGACATTTAGCAGGGGAAGACCATTACAGGCTCTTCTCCTGCACCCACAGAACTGTCAAAACCAATCATGTACATAATAGGATTGTACTGCAGTATTTCAAGAGACTAACATTTTTTCCTTGTAGCCTGGCATTGATTTTTAAGATATAAGCTTTTTTTTTAATTACTAAAAGCAGTGACAGTAATGGGCTAGCAACAAGGCATCACCAGTTTAAGCACAGAAGTTACTTGACCGTGAGTCATTAATGAGGTTTTGCCAGTCTCTAATCCTTTTAGGTATTTATACTGATCCCATTTCATTGTACTTCATTATTTTTTTGGTATTCGTTAAATTATCCTCACAATATTCAGTGTCAGGAAATAGTTGCAGTGTTATATAGCAAAAAGAACCCAAGATGCCAAGAAATGAAGACTTCCAAAAGTCTTTCAGGCCTAAAGCAACACCTGAATCTTTGCTGTTTTTTTTCTTTTTTTTTTTTTTTTTTTTTTTCCCCCCTCTTCCCCAAAGCGTTTAGGCTGGCTAGGGACCTAAATATCCTTCAGATCTGATTAGCACCTGAATCTCTTCCATAACCAAAAGACAGCTAGCAGTACTGACTAGAATTCTCACTGCAAGTTCAGTGCATATTTGCTTTGTATTCATCAGCCTGGGTGTGGAATATTTAAAATTGAAGAGTTATCCCAGAGAGCTTCAGAGGGATGGCTGCTAAGAAGGACTGGGTTTTCCTAACCTGGCTAAGAAATACGTGAAAGGAGACCAGCAGCTGGGCCTCATGTTTAACTTGCACTGAACATTGGTATTTATGTATCACAAATTGCTATTTAAAAAGTATGTCTGCCATAAGTACAGGGAAAGAGCTGAGACAATATGTAAAAGTCTGGGAAAATACCTATGCCTGAGCATATCTGAGGTGAAAGGCACCCAAATCTGAGGCATCCATATAAAACCAGGAGGCTAGAGCCATATATTGTGAGAGAGGAAGAGGTGAGTCAAAAAACCCCACAACCCTGACATGGCAGGGAACTGTGTTTTCTACACTGCTTACTGTTGCTAAAAAGCAAAAATCATCAACACGAGCAGCTAGTGGTTAGTGGCAATTAGGCAGAGCAACTAGTGGCACAGGAGTGGCAATTCTCGCTGCAGCGTGGCAAGGTTTTGCTGCTGGGCAAGATGCCGGACAAAGCACAGCAGCTATGACAGAGTGAGGTGCCACTACAAGAGTTGGAATACAGCAAGCTGTTGTGGCTGGTACCTCAAAGATAATACTGACTATTGAAGTATTTTTAATGATCTTTAAATAAATGTTGCTGTTATACATTGGAGAATGAGTAATTATATATTGGTGTGTTCATCTCCTTTGTTATGTTTTCCTTTTCTTCAGTAAAGTTATGTTTTGTTGAATTATTTGATTCCATATATATGAAATGCAATTATACTATTCTGTTAAATTTTCCAGGTTTGTGGATGAGAGCCTCAGCTAGTAATTATTACTGACCAGTAAACCTGAAGCTGGCCACTGCTACTGCTAATTTAGTCTTGACAAAAGGGTTACAGACTTGTGTATTTTTCATGCAGCCACTTTGTGAAGATTCTTTTTTAAAGTTATTGCATAGCCAAATTTGTCAATGCTTTAGCTTCCTAAAAAGGCCAGCTAATAGCAGCATCCAATGGAGCATCACAGAAGCATGTGGAACACATTTCCTTTCAATGCAAAGACCTGGTAAATAAGTTTTCCTCATGCTTTGTTCAGAAGAAGCTAGGTGTACTGAATCTGCCCTCTGTAATAAAGACTGTGACCATCACTATCATTTGGTAGTCCAGTGCTAAAATGAGATCATTTTTCCTGGCTCTGCTGCAAACATTCCATGCCTGCAAAGAGCAGACAATTGTCTTTGTGATTTATGAGTCCAATTAGTAATGTGTTAAGTGGTGTTACTGTATGCAACGATGTATTGTGTAGTTTCTGGAATGAGCACGCTAGACTTTATGTATCAGAGCGTTATGGACTACCCCTGACCAGCACTGCTTCCTAGAACATGAAGCCTGTGCACAGCACAAACATGGCAAGGTTGGTATGGGGCCTCTCTGAAATTTGTCCACAATTTTTGAGTTCTCACAGCAAGCGGCCAACACTTATTATTTCTCTGCAACTTTTGATTTGACCTAGGCACAGAGAAAGAATGAATGTCCAGCAATTTTAATTGGTTTTGTAACTAGATTTTCTCCCCTAGATAGTATCTCTTTTCTGCTTGTAACCCATGGAGAAGCAAATTCTTTCAAATAATCATCTTGCCTGTCAGCAGCTAGAAAAGGAGAAAGTTGTCGCACGTGTGCAGCAAATTGTTAGAGTTTCAATTAGCTTTGATCAAAAGCTCTGATATATACTTTTCTGAGATCACAAGTATAAAGTTTCCATCTGCTTAATAACAATTCAGTTTAAATGGCAGGCACGGAAGAAGAAGCCACTATCTACTAAGTGTGTTATCATCATCCCAGTTATTCAATGTACAATAGATTCCTTCTTAACTCTACCAAAGTTGCAATCAGCATTTATTTGTATTCAGTGTTAGAGAAATCTGTGCCTGAATGCAGAGATGCTTGTAAGTTAGAGTTTTCACGAGAATAATTCTTTGACTTCATCACGTTTTCCATAACAGTATTCCAACAAATGTTACATCAGATTTGTTATTTCCTCGTGGCCGAGTCCAATCTAAGTCGACATCTGAAGTGGGGTTTTTTTGTCTGTTTGGAGTTTGGTTTTGGTTATGGTTTTGGTTTGTTGTTTGTTTGTTTTGGTTTTTTTTCCCCCGTGAGCTTTAATTCCATGGAATGGAATTTCAACAGAATTACAGTTGTAAGGGTTGAAACTTGAAACTGAGGTGGCAGTGGCATTCTTAGAGAAGTACAATACAACCATTTTGTGTTCAATAAATCTGCTCTGAAGACAAATTAAACCAACCTTTTTTATCGTTTTTTCTTGTTTATTATGTATTCACCGATACGGTCACAAATATTTCTTCTGTTGAGTGAGAAGGATTTTAATTTTATAAAAAGAGAAGGGACATAGAAATTCAGAATATACACATCTCTCCAATATTAGGAAGCCTTTTCCTCTGTATTTGCTATATCTGGTTAGTTAATTAAGCAACTCATGCTTCTAAGATGAACAGCACTGATACCTCACCAGGAACAGTATGGCAGATCGATAAAAAGTAACTAAAAGATAAAATCAAGTAATTCAGAATACATTTCGGTCACTGAATGTAATCTCTTCTCTGCTCAGAATATGGCTGCCAATGTACTATTATTTTCTTGAATCTGCTTTTCAAAAACACTTACCAGATGTTTTGTATGAATAATTATTTGACGGGAGCTTGTTAATGAGCAGTTTGTTTTGACTACTTAATACCTGAAATTCAGTCTGTTGGGACTGAACACTGGAAATCTGAATCAGAAAGATACCCATATTTGAAATGTGTGCTTAATGTTAGTCATATGCTTAAATTCTAGTTAAGAAGAATAGGAGTTATGTATGCATGATCAGCACAGTGGTGGTTTTTCACTGGACAGCTAGCAATACTTTTATGCAATTTCTTCTTTTAAAAGAATACTTCAACTGGTAATATTTCTCATAAAGCTATGTTATGCCGCACTTCCTAGGGATTTTGCCATGTGACAGAAAAGCCGCTCTCAGTAGATTTGCTGAATGATGGGGACCAGGTCATCAGAATAGCCATTAACTTTTAAAACGGGGACCGTTACAGGCAGTAAGATATCAGAGGCAACATTGTATATCTCAAGCACAACTCAGCACAAGCTGGCAACATGAAAACAGATTATCACATAATTTTCCTAACAAATTTAAAAAATACAGTATAAATTCTCAGTGACCTGACAGAGACAAATAGCTGTGCAGACATCCTTTATATTCTTGCTTTGGGTTGTTAGATCTTGCAGTTATGTTTGAGGACGATTGACATAACGAATAATGCACAATGAGCTATATATAACATTTTACTTAAATGTTATTCCACATGTCAGCTCTGAGGTGTACAGTTAAGCACTTCCAGTTCAGACATCAAATTTGTCTGTTGGTCTTCATGGATTTATATGTCACAGGTCTCCACAAAACAAAGTCTGTTACTGTATAAAAAGAGAAATATGAATAGACTGATACAATTAATAATTTAAGTGGCTTAAACTTCTGTATTACTATTAACTGTAGTGGAGCTTTACCAGCATATGCCATTTGAAGATCTGGCTTATACAAGTATGAATATCATATGTTAATGGCTTTTTTTTGTTACTTTGAATTGGGTGGGAAATAAGAGAAAATGTGTAGGAAAAAAACACACCACACACATAGGCAGAGGAAAGTAGCAAAAAAGATACCTATCAGGAACAAGCACTGTATCAACATTTATCAATAAAATCTAAGCTGGAGGCTTATTTCTTGAACCTTGTTATACAGTGCACCACTTTCTTGAAGATGGTTACTTACATGGCCTCAAATCTTGTTACAATACCATGCCACATCTTGTCAGTAGCATAACAGCTGTACCCACAGAATCATACAAGACCACCTCAATTCACAACGTTCCGCAGTGCAGTGAAGCTAAAATATCATAGGGGGAAAGGATGAGGGGAATAGTTTATGCAGCCTGGGAAGCACATTCCCCAGCCAAAAAAAGGGTTCAAGCATTAGCCTTTCAGAATCTTTCCAAGAGCCTTGTCTTTATTATCCACTAAATGAATTCACCAAAGAAAACCAATCTCTGCAAGACTACTACGATTTTAGTCATAAGTAAGAGAAGGGAGATTTCATCCTAGATTGCCTTTACTATGCTCCAGATAATCACGTCACTGCTTTGATTGTGATAACTGCTTAGGGACTGCAGTGCCTTTACCTTGTCAAAGTGTTAGCTGTGCCATGCTCTCCTCTGTCTTGCTTTAAGACCTTTTTTCATGTCTTTTATTAGCAAATGCTTTGATAGCCAATATTTTTAAGTTATTAAATATACTATTACTTCTTCCTACTTATTTCTAATGATGAAAAAAGGCAGAAATTTCAAAATCTCTTTGTCCAGTGTTCAGAAAACATGGTTGATTACAAATACAAAACCAGAATGTAATCATTACAAAAAAGTTAAAGCATCAAGCAGTAAGTATTCACAAATTGCATATGTGATTGGAAAATATTTGCTGAATAATCATCTTGTCTAATAGCTTTAAGCAACAATTAAATATTAAAGTCTGCTTTGGGTAATCCATGAACCAGTGAGACTGTTCTTTACATGTGGCAATACACATCTGAGAACTACTATAGAAGTATGGCACGTAAAGGCAAACTCTTCACTGGCTTCAAAATGTTTAATTGGGGATATCAGATACAGGGGTTAGAAGTACACTCAAAAAGTCCAATACTGAGCAGCTGGCTGTATCCTTGGATTGCCACAGCATTGTGTGTTAAACCAGCATCTATTTTTCATTAGGCAGCTCATGCTGTCATGGTAGTTTTCCTTAACAGCAAAGTTCTTACAGAATGGATTTTCAAGATAGTATGTAGCTTTGCAGTCTTTTGGGCTTTCATTAACTTTAGTAACAGACACACTGATAAAACTAGTTGTGCCTACGACTAGCGTGCTTGAAGTGTTCTTAAAGAATACAATAGATCTCTGCTTACATTTCCTTTAAGTTTCAATATGGGAATGTCATATCAGAAGGATGTATCATGTAGCAGGTATGTAGTGAAAAACTGCTTTGTCACAACATTTAGATATAGCGTTTTAGATATGGTTAATTTTACTGAATGACAGTGATTCATTTGGAGAAATTACGATAAATAAATCTGAATACCCTGGATAAATGTGATTTAATGAACAAATTACTGAATTCAGAGTCAGGATTTGATGTTCTCTTCCAAGTTTTACTTGGAAGATATGATCTTAGGGATGCACTTTTAATCTGGTATTTTATAAATTTGAAGTCATCTCTTTTAGAGATGACTTTAATTGTTCTTAGAAAAATATTGACATGACAATAAGTCAATTGTGTGGCAAAAAGAAATAGAGAAGTATATTTCATGATCAACATGTACAAGATAATGAAAGGGGAAAATGAAAAGCAACTGTTTTATAGTCTAATTTTGGTAAGGAGGTGAGAGTTTACTTATGGCTAAAGCCACTATGTTTTACTTAAACCAAAAACATTGATGTCACTGAAGTCAGTAGGAAGTTATCAAAAGTAGTCCTGTAACAGAAATTATAAAAGATGAAATCATCTTGAAAATGAAGAAGTAAAATTTAGGGCATTATTTAACTATGTCATAATGCCATATACCCTACTTTGCTCTTCAAATTATGTCCAGGCCATATGTATGAAAGAAAATCTATCTGTTGATCTTGATCTTAGAAAACAATTCTAATCTTTGCTGATTGTGCACTGATCTCTGATAAAGCAGTATTTGAAGTGATGTTATGGTACTTCTGGTACCATTATGGCTCCTGGTGTTCTGCACAGACACATCAAGACACGTGCATCCTCTTGCGAATTTTTCTTTTTTTCTTAAAGCTAAGCAACTCAGTCTTACCACCCTCACTGCCATAAAAATGCATCAACAGAAACTCTTGTTACTTTTATTTCCAGCCTGCAGTGAGTGGAATTCCTTCTTGTGATTTACTGGGACACAACATACCACTGGAGCAGTTGCAAGAAAATCTTTTTTCTTAGAGCAGGGGGCAACCACTGAAGTGATTTTAGAGGAGCGGCAGAAGAATAATAGTTTTTCAGACTTTAAAATGTAAGCAGACACTGTGGGTGTACATTTAAAGAGAAAAAAAATCTGATTTTGACTAAATAAAGAGTTTTCTGGAAGTGTTCTTACACAGATGATCTTTTAAAGTACTCAAGCCAAAGTGCTGGTGATATTCAGAGGCATTATACCGAGGTAAGTTCTTCATTATGCTGCTCAGCTTCCTTGAGCTGTGGGGCTGAGAGAATCCAAAAGAACTAAGAAATCGACTGTAGAAGTAAAAATAGAGACATTGTGCCCAGATAGTGTATAAAAGCCTATTTTTAGATATCATAAGGGTTAAATGAAGCCTCTAAAATGGAGGGTATGTAGGTCACTCTCCGGGCTGTACACAATAAGTCTACACTGTATTTTGCAGACAGACAAGCTCACGGACACTGTGGATACAGCAACATGAGTTAGCAAAGCTGGTAGCAAAAACAGGTAGCAAGACGGTCACACTAAGTACATCTTCAGTGTGGCATGGAGAGGGACTAAAGGCGGCCTTAAGGATTAGTCTGATGACTGCATTGTTACATGCTCCGAATGTAAACTTCAAACTGTGTATTCAGGTCCATGTGGAAGGGCAGGCAGGATTAGTGATATTATCTCTCATGTTTTGTTGATAGTCTTCTGATCTTCCTAAATTTCTAACCAGAGTTAGAGAAGCAGTCTTGAAGAGAGGATTTTAGCAAGGATCCTAGTCAGTGCATCAGAAGTTCAGGGGCCACTAGTCACTGGAAGTACTCAGAGCTTCCTTGAAGCATCTCTTGCTCTTGCCTCTTTCAGATCCTTTAAAGTATTCTCAAGATGGTTAAAGCTGGATGGCTATATTAGATATTTTTGTTGCTTTTAAGCAAGACATGAGAACAGTGACCATTCAGAACAAATGTTTCTTGAGATCTAATTCCATTTTTTCCTCTAAACCGTTCTTTCCAAATACTATATTAGTGTCATCCATATTCTCACATTGTCATGAACCTACTTTCCAGGTGCCAATATTTTGCTTCTGTCCTTCCTGCTAACAGTAGGTTTGTTTTGCTTGTTGGTTTGCATACTTTAAGAGGATATTACGCTATAAGAACATACACAGTAGTAACACTGTAGATAGCTGAGATATGAAAACGTTCAAGTAAAATGCAATACTGTCTGTATATTTGAAACACTGACAATGTTAGCAGATTTTGATAAGAATGTTGTGATTCTAGTGTAGCAAAACAGAGAAAGTTTAACAGCAAGTATCTTCTCATTTTATCAGTAGGCCTATGAAAACTCATTTAAAACCACCATTTTTGCAATATGTACTGCTTTTGCAGATTTTAAAAAATATAGGAAATAACGTAGTTTACTCGTAACAGTGATTTACTAAACTATTATGTAATAAGCTCCAAACTTCTACAAAACTTTTGGTCTGCAGAGTTAGACAAAAATATTTGTGCATGCATTGCTGCCACCTCTTTCTACTTCTTTGGGTTCTAGACAGATACGTGGCACCTTGTTGCACAAAAACAAATGGACTTGAAATCAATCTAAGTACATACCTGCACCCATGATTTTATAGTGCAAATGTGGTTTAATAAAGACTTTATTTTATGACTGATACTACAAAGTACCTGCAGTTGCTGAATCAATGCAATCTCATTGAATTTGGATACTCCAGTTAAATGTGTGGTGTGTACTGTGCAGGCTGTAAGTAGAGCAGCACCCTATAAGTATTGCCCTGTGAGCATTAACATAGGGAAGAGAAGTGTCAAGACTGATAGGAGAAGTAGCTTAACATGATACTATAAAAACACAGAGGTAAGTCATTCTATTTCTTCAGCAGAGAGATTCAGGTCTTCCCTTGCATTAACCTCAGAGTAGTCTTCAAAAAGGCCTTTACTGAGTAAATATGCTAAAATATAAATTTTCTTCCTTGTCAATGGCCCAGATCTCTTCCAGGAATAGTAGAACACTTGCTGCCTCTGCCAGTCTCTGTTACAGTGCAGACTTTTCATACCTTGTTTTAGTGACAAGCTTTAAGGTAAGAAAAAAAAATCTAGATTAAAGGAAAAAGAATTCTGACATATTATGCTGGTAGACTTCAGGATCAATATCTGGTTGCTTATGGCATAATCCATTGTCAAAATTATCAAATCTGCCAAATATGAAAATCCGACATTGTTTCTTCTTTACTTGTTCTCCTCATCCAAATGTGTTCCTGTTTTGAGACTATAGAGATTAAAAATAAAAGCCCTGCTTCAGCTTAAAACTGCTTTTGAAAACAAAAACTAGAAAGAGACATGACGAAGAGATGAGGAAAGTCAAGTGCACAAGTAAAGTATGACTTCCATGTGATCCATTTTAAGGATCTGTAGGTTTGTAACTCAGTCATTGGACTGCACTTTAGAAAACTGAGATTCAATTTTCACATCTGCCAAAACATATTTTTTTTTGCAGCCCTGAGCCTCTTAATTTCTCTCTGTTGCCTTTTCATGTATGCTACCACAGGCACGATAATATAGGCTTTCTGCCCAGTCATTGCCGTATGTATTTCTGCAGGTACTCCTTAAGACCTAATCTGTAGCGGTTGATTAATACCTTCATATTGGGATATGCATTTCTTATATATTTTTGTTGTATATTTGTTTATTCAAGTAATTGCCCTTGATATAGAAATTTTAAGCATGTAAATAACCTCCTAAAATCTTTGGTTGAGATAACTGAAAGTGCTGATGAGGTCCAAAATTTAATTATTTTTTATTTAGTGTAAGTACTTCCTAATAGTAGTTTTAGTTGATTTAGTTGTGTCAGACATCATTTGCTCTACTACTATTTTATCTGTCTTGGTCATACTCTTTGTTACTTATACAATTTATTTAGACACACAATCTTAATATTTTTCCAACTCCTATCATGGTAATGCTATTCTGACTTCCAGTGGATTATTTAGTTCTTTATTTTACTGCCCTAGTTCTTAAAAACTTTAGAAGTACAATGTTCATGTCAGGACCTAAGATGGGACCTGCATAACATTCTACTGTGTTTTACACTATTTTTACAATTTTTATTTTTACAGATGTTGTCTTAGAGCTAGTTCATGTTTAAAGGGATATTTTTGAGCTATACACACTGACAGTTTTTTCCTGTTGCACCAAGAGAAACGGAAACTGATAAATGCCTAAGCTTTTCCAGTGTACGAGTAGTGTATGAGTAGTTGAAATTTTTTATTCTACTGTACTTTACAATTCAATATTAAAAAAACAAGAAGTAGGTACCTGTATTGATCCATCACTAGCACTCAGAAATTGCCTTAGGTTTCATTTTGTTCTTAATCTTGACTGACTTTTTTCCCCTCATTTTCACAACTTGCCGCTGTTTCATTTGTCCCATTTCTTAACAAAACTTTACAGTAATCTCTTTCATCGTATTATTTTAGTATATTCTTGCAGCATGTTTGACCATGATACAAATAGATCCAAAGAGACCATCCTGAATCCCTGAACCACTGTTGCGCTCAGTTTTTATAATCCAACTAAGCATGGATTTATGTGACTATGCCAAGATGTGTATGATGATGGGCATCTTTCTTGTTTATTCTATAGTTTTGTTCTGGTTCCTCCATGCCACTCTCCTGCCCGTTTTACATCCTTCATCCTTATCTTGCTGATTTTAATTTGCACTGTATTCCTGTACCCTGTTTTGGCAACTATGCTTTAAACTTCAGTTTGCTTCATCATTGTTATCTATTATACTTATCAGTGTTACAAAGTGCTTCTTTCTTGTTATGCTATTAGCAGTGTTCCAGTGTTTCAACACTGACAGGGATAATACTATTTCAGTGTGTTTGTTTCTGGTTCTAAGGCAAGCTAATATGAATTACAATATGATTAGTCAGTTTCTACTTTATGGGTGCAACAGATCTGTGCTTTGGCTACAATTTACATGCATTATCTATCTCCTCTGTTCCCAATACATGACCTGCTTTCCTAAAATTCTCATAAGTACAGATTTCTCTGGCACACTTCTCTTAAATAACTTCTCTGATGATTCTAGTAGACTGGAAAAAATGTTATTTTTCTCTGCAAAATCCAGCTCTTTTGTCTGTGTTGTATGATTTTATGCTGTAATTTCCATTACTTTTTAAAGTATCAGTGACTCCAGTACTCAGTATTTCATTATTATGATTTAACAAAGGCTTTGAGGGCTAATTACAAATTATTGAATGATTTTAAACAGTTAACAAGTAATCTTCAAAATGATTCTATGAACTTCAGCAGCCAATTAATTGAAGTGTTACACATTTATCTGTGATAACTCAAGGCCTCATCTTACAGTTCTCAGAACTGAAAGAATTAGAACAACCCCCAGCTCACTTACAGTAAGTTAGACCACATTTGTCTTCACAGAACTTGATTTCCCAAGATAACCAGACCTGACAGACTTACAGACCTGGAACTCATAGTGTCTCAGTTCCCTGTTGCTGTTCTGTAGCATTCTTCCAAACCTGTTTGGTAATACGTAGTTTTTAAACCAGTGATAATGGTAGTTACAGTTTGATGGATTAGGCTTTGAGACCACATTCATTAAATGACCACTAAGTGCTAATTAAAGTCTAGCTAACTAAGTTTCTTTTCCACATCACTAGGGATTAGTTGATGTTTTTCCCCTTCCCTGGTGTATATGAATAATTCTTAGAGCAAATACTTCTATACCACTGGTGTTTGAAGAGTAGCTTACTGAATACTAATTGGTAATTCTGGTACATAACTAAAATATCTCTTGAAAGCTTCAACAGCAAAGAGCTTTCTGAACATCTGGCTTCCTCTCAGCTGGCAAATAATTTACTGTACCACTAAGACCTTGAGCTTCCCTCAGTGGAAGAAACTGTGTTAGAAATCAAATAGCTTTTTAAATGCTGGATATTTCAAAGCTGTTGTAACCAATTGCTTCCAGAAATGATATTTACTTTAACTAGCTTAACTGAAAATTACAAACGTTCAATTCTGCATTTTCTACAACTATATAAATTAAAGTGTCACTCGGGAAGTAAAGATTAAATTTCATTAATTTTTCTTGGGTTTACTTTTCATATATTTTGTGATAAAAGTTTAGCAATCAAAGCATCATAATGGCAAAATATACTTTAAAGGACAAAAATGTAATTGCAAATTGCCCCCCTTCATAACTTACCCAAGTATAAGCAGAGAAATAAATTTTAGTTATTATTCATAGTGGCATCTAAATATCCCAAATGAAATTAAATTCTGCCTGTAACAGATGTATACAACTGGAACAAAGAAAATCTCTGCCCAGAAACAGGTTTTCAGTTTAAATAGATAGGAGAGAGCTTTTTGCAGAGCTCAGAATGAGGAAAGACACCCTATTCTGACAAGTGGCATGTGTGTCTGTATACATTTCTAATCCTGTACGGTGGCATACTGCAGGCAACAATTTCAGTTGAACATACCAACTCAGAAGTATTTTGCTATCTTGGAACTGCTGAGGACATAGTTTAAATGATTTGTCTATGTTTACACAGTATCAAAGTAATGAACGAGCCCAGATCTTCTGAACAACTCTTCATAATTTTAATAATTTTTCTCCAAATATGTAACTTTTGCTTAACTGTATATTTTATATGTAAATTGCTAAGTGAAATTCTTTTTAGTGTAAATCATGCAGAAATTGTTGTTTTCTTTTGTTCTTCTGCATCTTGGATCTATGTACAATGCCTTGGAAAGTGTCCACACAAAAAAAGAAAGCTTCACTCTCTCACAGAAAAGTTTCATGAACATGAAATATAAAATATTTAAGAAGCATGCTTTACATATATTATTTTACACCTAAGTTCTTTGGAATTGATCCCCTGTGCAATATAGGAAGATTTTCTCTGTCACTGAGTATGATACTTAAAATGACTCCTCAATGCCAGTAATTTACTTACTGGATTACAGGGGAGTTCAGAAATTTAATGTAGAATTCTTTATTGGATGATTATTTGCTTCCGCATATTCCTTCAGACATCTCAGTGGCTTCCTAAATTGCAGCAGACCCTGTAGAGCCTTCTCTGGTGCCTAGGAGGAATGTCAGCCAAGTCTGGCCATCTGCTGCCTTCAGAAGACTGTGCTTGAATGAAAGCTCTCAGATCTTCTGTAACTTTCTTCTTTTACCAGCTATCTGGCTAAGTCTCTGTCTGAATTTCAGACATCTGACTCCTTCCTTTTAACTGACAGACCCTGGGGCCACTAGAAATTTCTCTGCTTTGGACAGATAAATGTGTCAGTAGAGAAAGATGTATTTTCCTCTCCTTTCAGGGATAGCACGTGACCCAGCACTTCCTCAAAAGGAATGAATATTCACGTCATACACAGTTGAGGAAAAATACCCAAGTGGATTTCGTCCATTAAATGGATGACTTCTTATATAGAATTGAAAGAACTGAGTTCATTCATCTTCCAAAAGACAATACAGAAAGTATTTATGCACAGTACAGAAGGTGGCAGACTGTGAAGCAACAGTATACGTGCTTCTTTTGCCTCCAGATAGGAAATCTATTTTTTATTTTAAAGTTCCAGTGAACTACTTGATAGAGTTAGTATGAACAGCAGCTATTTCATGTTTGTTCCCTTTTCATTTTGGGGGGAGATATTTGTAGTATCTCTAGAAAAACTATTGTTTAAACCAAAATGCTTTTTTTTGGTTGGTGGCAGGTTTTTTGTTGTTGTTCCTGTGTATATGTTTCTGAGAAAGATGTTATGGTGTTCTGTGACATCTCATAGTAACACAGCTCTTGAGGGAACCAGACTAATTGTGGAACAGGAAACAGTGAATAGTTCCTTGGACTTCCCCAGAATGTTTCTGACCAGTATTTCCAAAGGACTCTGCAGATCTTAGTATGAGTCCAGTTTTAAGAGGTCAAACCTCTATTTCGTGTGGGTTTTCTGTGGAAAAAAGTAATATATGTATAGTCCTGTGTAGACAGAAACTTCAAGAATCTCTAGCTAGTACTGTGGAATACACAATCTATCTCTGCATAAACTAACTTAGGTATAAGAAGCAGTACACCTGAAGTGGTTGCTAAATTAAATTAATCCTTTCAAGAAACACCAAGCCACGTAGAAGAGAAGAAGGTTGAATGTTTCTGTGGCCGTTACCTCATATGAGATAAGACTGTGTGTGAATATAATAGATCAACTTCTTACAGGTTTTGTTTCTGATATTTTCCTACTTACATTTATGCAATCTGATTTTGAGGTTGTGAGGAGTACAGTCAATTGTGGGCCTTGTCCCTGAAATTTGTTTCCCTTTGCTAGCAGTACAAAAACTCATCTTTTTTGAGTGATTTTGTCTTAGTGCTGGTGAGCCTTTGAGTGTCATCCCTTAGTTTCCCAGTCTTCCATTTAATGTAAAAATAATAACACCCTCTTACTTATAATCCAATTTTACCTAAGCGTAATTTTAGTTTACTCCAAATCAGCTCCATTTGCTCAAGCCTATTGTTTTCTATGAGCTGCTTTTTCTTAAACTTATCAAATTAAAATAGCATCATTGTTGTTGTTGTCATTACTTGTCTGATAAAAAAGCCTTGGCAATCATGTCTAATATTGGGCCATATTATTGTTCAAAGCATTTCCTCTCACATTTTCATCTAAGAACATAAATATCTAAAAAATTACACAATTCCCAGTTTTATTGATGATCAACACATGCAGTGTGTTGCTATGGCTGCCTTTTAAACTAATCATGGCCCAATTCTATCCTAAAAACATTACCCTTGGGTTTTTTCCCTTCTAAAAATGAATCTATTATTCCACAATTGTATTTCAATTATAATTTTATTATTTGATGTGATGACTGATTTATGATTTACTACTTGATGATAGCTTACAGCAGTAGTTCTCTCTGTTTTATTACCCAGGATCCTGGTCTTAGGATTTACAAATTTCATTGACTTTTTTTCTAATCACTGTATCCTATTTCCCAGCTGATTTGAAAGACTATTTTATTACCTATGATATCACCTACCTCACTACTACAGACACTGAAATGACACGTTTGTTCATCTTCATTACCTTTGTAGTACATTTTTAGAGAACTATCCTGCTTAATGTGGACTTAGTCCCTGCTATGGCTGTCTTCTGCAGTATTTCATTTTTACCCTGTATCTCTTTCATTGGGAATCTGACAGTGACATGTGTTCTAGCATGCAGCAATCTTGGTGATTTTTTTTCCATTCTTATGTTTTTTCTTCCATTTTCATTTTCAACTGTACATCTTGGATTTCCTGCTGTCACCCGGCATACTTCTGCATACTTAGGTGTCTTCTGCTGTGAGATAATTCTTAAGAGTTCACAATGACTCACATTTGAACCCTGGCATCTACCTCAGGACATTCATTCCTGCAATCTTTAACATACAGATAATGCTGTCTTCATGGCTGAAGGAAATGGATATCCTCCTGCTGTCCAAAATGTTTGCTTCCCAAGAGTCTTCTCTTCAAGTTACAATTTTGCAGCCTTTATCTATCTGGAGCATTACACATTCAAAGAAATAGTCCCACTCACTTGTATTTGGGCTGCTTAGATAAATATATTGGTATGGACAAGTATCACTCAATCTGTCTCCATATTAATGCCACCATATCTTCTCTAACAATGAGGAGGTAAATATTAATTATGCTGTTAATAACAAAAGTTCCATACTTTGCTGAGTTGTTTTATTACAACCTTACAAATTAATTCAACATTATTGGGGGTTAAGAGAAAAAGATATAAACCTCATATGATAATACAGCTGCTTGTAAATTTTAAGGAACATTTGAAACACAGAAATCTTTGATATTTCCAGGAGCTTTTTAGAATGTAGCAGGCTTGGGCAGTCATGTAGTTTTTGCAAATACAGTGTCTGGTAACATTGATATTTTAGGTGGAATTTGACTGCATTCTGACCAGAATACAAGTTGATTTTTCCCTAAAAACATACTAATATAAGTAATACAGTTGCTTTTCAGCTCTTTGCCCTGTTTCTTTTTGTTTGGTTGGTTTGTTTTGATTTGGTTTTAGTTTTGATGAATAAGTTCGATTAGAACTACAACCACTGCAAACTGTTAACCAGATTTACACGCTGGCAAACACTTCTGCAGTCCTGTTGTTAACTCAAGTTAATTTCATTTAGGACTGAATAAAACTTTTTTAGCACTTTGCATTCCTTCTAGGGTGATTAGTATTTATCTCATTGTCAAAACTATTATGTAGCTTTATAGATCTGTCATTCAGTCCTAATTGTTTGGTAGGCCTGAGAACAGCAGATACTGTAAGTTTCCATAAGAAACATTATTTAGATTAAGACATGATGTCCCATTATCCCGCATAGATTAAGATAACTTCTGTTAAAATAACAAATTCTTAATTGCTCTTAAATTTCTGCTAATGAAGAGGTTTGCATACTCAACTTCCCAAATTCTTGAAATTTAGGTGCTTAAATTAGGTAAGATTTCTAGCTTAATAAATAACTTTCCTATTATTTTTTCTCAGAAAGGGTCATTATTCCATAGTTTTCCATAGTATTTTTTTTTATTTTCATTCTTTATCTATAGCTATAATAACATAGATAACATATTATCTATATAATCATAATGCACATAAGTTTCCTAAATAGCACTATAGCACAAGAAATTGCCATGTCATACAAGTTTTGCAATGTTCTTTGTTTTCATTGCTTATTTACTGTATTGTGGCATTTAGCTGTTAAGTAAATTCTTTGTATTTGTTATCATGAAAACCTGGTCTATTCTGTGTACCTATGAATTCCCTGCTAATATATGAGGTCAACAACATTCAATCAAGACTAAACACAGTGTGCTTTATGCAGTTCAGGTTTGTTCACACAGAAGCCGTGACAATGCCTCAGAAAAAAAGTGCGAAATATCATTCTTCCCAAATTATGCAATTATGTTCCTGTTCCTTTCTTCCACTGTAGTAAAACACTACAGTTTTCTGTGGGATATTCTGAAGTTGTACTTCTGGTGACCACAATAGTTTTGTTCTAATTTCAATTTGAACTAGATATTTAATTTCAAATTTACAACTTTAGATATAATTTGAAAGCAGCTTGTCAATTTAAAGTGGACATCCTAATATCAGGTTGGTGTTGACATTTAATATCGTCATTTTTGTTTACCCAGTGTAACTGGGTGTAGACCCAGTTTTCTCCCCTGAATAAAAATGACAATATTTGGATTTTGATCCTGATTAATGGTGAAAACAGATGCTGACATACCTGAATATTTCTGGGAATGCAGACATAATTTCCTGAAATAGTTCACAGTATTTTGGGAACATTTTTCCTATTTTAGACAGAAATAAGCAGTTATGATGGTCACAAAAAGGGAAAATAAGGGTTACCCAAACAAAAGGAGTCACCAGGTCAGACTTGATTTCAATTATAGCAATGAAGGAGATAAGTATTTCCTCGTATGTAACCGAAGAGATAACTAGAAATATCTGTTGTAAAAATCTACAGCCTAGATATAATGAGTGAAGAAATAGACGAAACTGTATGTTACCTTGGAAAGAGCTGCTGACCTGTGAGGGTCAGCAGAGGGACCAATGTAATGAAGGAGACTAATTGACTGAGAAAATAAGAACATCCCATGCAACTGGGTGAGAGTCCATAGACACAGTCTTTGACTATTGAATAAAAGGACATAACTGAAACCCAAAGGAAAAGCCGCACCTATGTTTTCCTGTCTTGTCTTTTCCTGCAGAAATAGAAATGAGAGCTCTGCATGTAACTACACAGGGAAAAAGTTCCCTAATAGCATACAACCTTCTAAACCTTGGACTTCAACTTGAACTCTGTTGTCCGTGAAACTGGAGGTCTAAACTGACTACAGGGACAAAAAATGGGCAAGGATGACAGAATATGAAGTCTGATCAACGCGAGAACTGTTTGTACCACTATAAACTGAAAAAAATCCTTTGTAGGTGCTCATCTCTTCCGGTGTCTAGAGACTGCAGAGCATGCATACATCAAAGCAGCAGTCCACTGCTCTTCAAAGTACCTTACATGGAAAACAGTTTTATCTGAACTAGGAAGGGCAACTTAAGATGAATGGCAGGAGTAGCATTTCCACAGAGAGGACATGTCAACTGTAAAATGCACCACTTGTTTAACATGAAAGACTATATTGTCCTATATCAATAAATTGATACGCATGTCAGGGACTCCATTCATCACAAGTGTGGTGAAAATGATACTGTTTCTCAAACTGTTAAAACTTAGGACCAGAACAAAAGTGAACAAAAACGATAATGACAAAAGAAGTACAAAGAATAGAAAACTCAGAAAAGAAGCATTAAAATGACTCACAGGATAGAAAAAAACACTAAGACTGATGGAAGTTAAAAAAGAAAGCTAGTGGATACCGATTAATGTTTAAAGCATATACAATCAGAACATTGTATGAAAACAATAGGAGTAACTCGTGTTACCACTGGTGACATTATTTGGTTTTGGTAATAATATGTAGAACAAAATGTATGAAGTGAGAAGGGGATGGAGTCAAAGTAGCCTGCAGGAGAAGATACTATGTTCCTGTCTTTAAAATATTGATCAAATATATTAATGCAACTGCTTTGCATTCAACGTGCATCTATTGTTTTCATAAGTTTTAAGGAAGGTTTCCTTAATTTTAACAGATAAAGTAATATATAGATAAACAGGAAAAATAATTATGTCATTAAAATTTAGCTAAAGAGGAAAGTAAAAGTTAATGAAAAATTGTAATGAAATGTAACAGAACTGAACGTTTTCCCAAAAAAGGATATGTTTTGACAAAAAGAGAAATATGTCCCTTCTGTATGGAAAGAAAGGAAAGCAAGAGACCTTAACACGTGGAGTAATGTAATACTTAGAACATGTACTAAGGATCCAAAATACCTAGGTTCGACCAAGAAACTTGAAACAAGAAACATGAGTCTCCTGAATGCATACAAGTTAACCATCAGAACAATGACTGTGAAGGAAAAAAGATCTCATTTATTCTCAGTTTCAGGAGAAAACAACTTGCAAGGCTCCAAATAGGTGAAATGGAACTTATGTCATTATTTAAAGGGAATAATTAGCCAATACACTCCAGATACTGAAGAATAAAAACATGTATTTCACATTAAGAGAGCTATATGTGTTCAAAAAACCCCCAGCAAGTGAGAGAGCATTAGACTCATGCTGAGTAGGAGGGGATAGGGAAAAAGCAGTGTGCTCTGGTAACAGAAATGACATGCTGCACTTTAAAGTTAGTTATTCACACACACACACGCACACATACACACGCTGGATTTTCTTTCCTTTCCTATGTTACTTCACCAAGCCTCTTAAATTCATCCTGGTATCACTTCTAGAAATAATAAAACATGCTGTCATGGGTCCTGTATATATCATTCAGGCAAAATGAAAAGCTAAAAATTGTAAGCAATTTGTTCATGCCTTTGGGGAAATAAAGGAAATTAATGTAAATAGGCATTTTAAATGAGTTTGTGTCCTGCCTGACCTTTGCAAAAAACTCTTACTTAATAATACCAACAGCGCTAATTATCAAATAAATTAGATTTGTCCAAAAACAGTTGCACAATTTTCAGTTCCATGTAATTATGAATATAAGATTCATTGTTAGTAGTGACTGGCCTGTCTTGGGCAAATATACACCTTATCAAGAAAACATTCTTGCCTTGAACTGTTTAAAGTCCAAGACCTACATCCCAGAAACATTAATGCAAGAGATTAACTTGAAGCTTCTGAGTAATCCCATTGTTCATCTGATTTTGCATTTGGTGTCAACGTAATCAACATTAACACTTATAAGATAAGGGTCCATATAGACAAGACAGAGAAAGAACAAGGGGGAAAATTATGTTTTTCTCCTCATATTAAGAGGGAGCTGAGAAACCATGCAAGGCATTAGGTTAAGGTTTTGCAGAAATCATATCTGCAGTTAATTCTTGGAAATCAGAATTGGAATGCTGATTAAATTAGTACATGTAGCAGCCTGTGTCTGGTTTGTGTGCTTAGATTTCCTTTTCAAGCATTAAGCAGGAAAAAATGCTGTGTTCTGGCTCTGATACACTGCTGGGACACCTCATGACCAAGCACCTGGAATCCAAGGCACTCAGAAAACTTCTGGGTATGCCCATACAAATATATCCTCAGGTAGATAAGGAAAGAAACTCACAGTCTCACCAAAATGCCACTCTTCCTGTTGTGTCCTGATATTTAGACACTGGCAATTCAGAGGCTGGTGTTAACTATGGAATTCTACAGGCAGTACAATACATACAGTAAAAAAGGAGTTCTCTCCATTTATATATTTTTTGGTGAAAATCTTTAAATTTTCTACAATTTTTCAAATGTTACACAAAAAAATACCAGCTTAATGGTAAACCCTAGAATTGAGAGGAATGTGAAGATTCCAGTTCAGCCAGTGGAAATCAAATGCTGACAGCTTTAGAAAAAAATAGAATTTTTACCTAAAGACAAACTTTCTTCTCAGACAAGACTAAATATAGTTTCCATCCTGTTAAAGACAGTGGGAAGAGCAGGAAGTGTTAAAAAAAAAATCTCTTCATGTTTGTTTTAATTGTCTCTAGTGAAGGTAGAAGGAAGACTGTGCTGCATATTGGAGGGAGTTTGGCCTTGGGAAAAAACCTCTTCTGGAATCATACTTTAGAGTAGGAACTGTGCTTCAGGTGGGCTCAGGTTTCTTGAAATTACTTAATAGGAACTGTGGGTGCAATGTTGTTAAAGTTAACACAGCTCTGAATGAAATCAAGTCACAATCTAATCTCCAAGCAGAAGTGCTGAGGTCTAGATTCCACCCCAGCTGCAGTGACCTACTGTTGACTTGCTTCAGACTTTTAGAAGCACTAGGCAGGTAGAAGACTGCTGGCAAAAGCCCTAGGTGGAAACTAGGCCAATTGAATCTGCATCACAGACTGCAGATGACTGTGCCACAGCTGGTGATTAACTTACTGTCAAAACCCAGTGGCAAACAGACAAAAAGCAGAAGCTTCCTGCCAAAGGAGAAAGAGAATGGAGAGAGTACTAAAGAAGGAATATTTTCCTTCATCAAATGTGTGTAAGGAGTATAATTCGCTGAAGGAAACATCAGTAGGGACATAATTTTGGTGCATTATGTCCATAAGGAGGAGTATTAACTTTTCCATCATAGCATATGATGTAATATTTGGCCCTTCTCTCTCCATCTCATCAAGTACACACTCAATGAGAAGATAAAAGAAACAAAGAGAAACATTCTTGCCTTGTTTCCTGTACATTTGATATTTCTATGGTGCAGGCATTGTGAGATATTAGAAACTCCGGTGAAATAAATTGTGACACATTTAATACCAAGGATTAAAATAAACACTTGTGTCCAGTTTAGATAATTTGCCCATAACCAAATCTGAACATTACCTTTTTCATTTTTCTTCCTTTTCCAGTGTTGTTGTTCTTTCTTTGAAAGAATGCGAGTGACTTCTGAAATATCCTAAAAGACTTGTGAAATCACAGATTGTAGAATGAAAGGCATTGGAAGAGACTTCTAGACATCATCTGGTCCAACTCTTGTGTTCAAAACTTGGCCAATGTAAAACGGTTTTTGCAGATCCAGCTGAGTTTTTTTACAGATTTTATTTTATTTTTTGGCAAAATACCACTACATGTATTTCCTTCTTGCAGAGAGTTTATGGTCTCAGTATATGAGGAGAAATGCCAACCGTTGTCCCAAAACTCATGGCATCATTTACTCGGTGTGCAAACCAATAACACACAGAGTCAAGGTATTAGCTATTTATTAGTATGGTCAGTTCTTTTCTGAGATGAAATGTGGGAGGACAAGAATGGATAAGAAAGTTTAAACAAACAGTAAGAGACTTGTTGGATTGACCCACTGATTTTCTTGTCATTGCAGGATTAATCATTATGCTTTCTATGTTTGTGCACTACATTTAAGAAATTGAAAGACTTCTTTCATTTCTTTGGATGCTATGACATAGTTAAATATCCCTCTTGGAAGATTATTTCCTGTTCTTAATTTCATGTTATCTCAAATTCATCATTATTTACATACTCCTCTTTGTTCCTGTGTCTCTCAGATGTAGTCAATAGTCCAAGCACAGGATCATGCATCACACAGTAAAACCAGGAAATTGCTCATAATGTACTAGGGAAAGAAGTGTGGGGAAGCAATTTTGTTTCACTCTTAGTCACACCACTGACTCACATAATTTTTAAAAATCTTTTGCTTTGTGTGGAATATTCAAATCAGATGCCTACATCTTCAGATGGGTTAAAACCTTCAACATGATGAAATTCTGTGTTTGAATGTAGCAGTATCATGACTTTTGCTGACTGCCTGGTATTTATGCATATGGCAAAAGAACTGTTTCAACAGTAAAATATATTCAGAGAAAACGTGTATTTTGAATGAAAGGTAGCAAGGCATGTCACTGCTGAAATACTATACACTGACCTGTTGATACCTACGTATCTCAGTTCCTGTATCAAAGAGGATGTAACAGAAAAGCTACCCTTCTTTGCTGTGGAGGAGTAGCAGGAAATATGATAAGAGTGTTAGGGAGGAGGTAGATAAATAAGCTTTGTAGACTATCTGTAGGGCTGATCCCTTAAATGTAAATTAAGGCAACTGTAAGGAGCTTTCCCATGATCCCAGTGAGCTATCATAGTAGCAGGAAGAGAGTAAGACACTGTACAGGTTTTATGTCCCCTCCTTCTCACAAGTAGAATAAGCAGTATTTCCTAATCTGCCATAGTTTGTGAGCAACCATACTGGAAAGGATGCAATACAGTATTTTGGTCCCCTGATTGGTTTTTGTTTTCTTCTTGTTACACTTCTTTGGCTCTTGAGAGTAGTTTGTTGCTTACAGTCTTTGAGATGGGGATCACTCCCCATCTGGGAATGGGGATGGGGGTCTGGAAGTTACTATTTTTTCTCTGTTGTTGCAAGATTTGTTGAGCTTGGTGTCTGCAGTAGCTATGTCTGCTGGAGGCCTACTATGCAGCAGTGAGGCAGTGCTAATTTGCAGCTCACAGCTGAACAAGAGTGACAACTAAAGCCAAATGATAATCTGTTTCTAAATTCTAAAAGAATAATCAATGGAAAGATAAACATACCTGACAAGAAAGTGAGGGTGTTCTCTACTTACATATACGTTTGTCCTTGTTCCCTCATTAATGTTGCCTCTTTGCACTGCTTTCTGAAGAAAAACAAAGGACACACATACTGGTGATTTATCATTGGCAGATTCTCTATTTATAAACTGTAGGATAGATAGAAACAGGCCGTTACACAAATATTTAACAGTATTTTACATACACTCTAAAAGCAACACCTTGAATGATTACATATTACCTTGTAGAGGTAATACACTCCTGCATTTATTTTACAAGCCATTTCAGATGGAGAAACAAGATTAACTGTTCACCAACCTACAGTAATAATTTAGATCTCTCACATACCACAAATTGTTATGCGATCAGACTATCCTACTTTTACCATACAGAAATCTTCTAGAGGAGTGTGGTGGTTGACCTTAGCTGGATGCCAGCTGCCTACCAAAGCTGCTCTATCACTCCCCCTCCTCACGTGGACAAGGGAGGGAAAATATCATGAAAGACTTGTGAGTCAGGATAAAGACAGGGAGAGATCACTCGCCAGTCGCTGTCATGGGCAAAACAGACTCCACTTGGGGAAATGAATTTAATTTATTACCAATCATATCAGAGTAGGATAATGAGAAATAAAAACAACTCTTAAAACACTTTCCTCCCATCCCTCCCTTCTTCCCAGGCTCAACTTCACTCCTGACTTCTCTACCTCCTTCCCCCAAGTGGCACAGGAGTACAGGGAGTGGGGGTGGTGGTCAGTTCATTATGTGCTGTCTCCACCGTTCCTTCCTCCTCACAGTCCTCCCCTGCTCCAGCGTGGGGTCCCACCCACGGGAGATGGTCCTCCAAGAATTTTGCCAATGTGAGTCATACTTATGGGCTGCAGTTCTTCATGAACTGCTCCAGTATGGGTCCCTTCTGTTATCAAAGCATATTCTTTAAATAGTCGATAGTAATTAATGTTGAGAGGCCATGGGTATGTTTTCACTGATAATGAGGATTCTATCCTTGAATCTCTCAAGGATCAATTAGTGAAAGAACTCCTAATAAAGGAAAGCAAGTATTGTTATCATTCTTGAGGAAAAACATCCTGGACTATACAAGCATATGGACCTTGAAAATGGTCCCTAATCTACATATTTTGAAAAGTTTAGCCACCTTGTCAGAAAAGTGAAAATTCTGAGTGTCCTAAGTGAACTGTCTTCATTATAACACTAAAAATCACACCCGTAGGTCAAGAGGACTGTAACCCAGGTGAAGATTCTTCCCCTGAGCATGCCTGGTAGCTCTAACCAGATTGTGCAATAATATGTAAATTACTAACCAATAAAATATAGGTAGGAGGTACTAATATGATAATGATGTTATAAAATGTGTATCTAAACCATGCAGAGAGTCTTGTTTGATGTGCTTGATTTGTGGGAAGCCACCAAGCACCCAGCCTTGCACAACTCTGAAATAAATAGTCAATGTCTCATCCTGGTGTGTGAGACTGGCTATTGCGCACAGGGTAACAAATGCCATATTTTGGACAACACTGCTACAGTGTGCAGTGCTTCAGGAACAGATTGCTCCATCACGAGTCCCCTGCAGGGACACAAGTTCTGCCAGCAAACCTGCTCCAGCGTGGGTTCCTCCATCCACAGGTCCACAGGTCATGCCAGGAGCCTGCTCCAGCATGGGCTTTCCATGGGATCACAGCCTCCTTCAGGCACATCCACCTGCTCTGGCATGGAGTCCTCCACAGGCTGCAGCTGGATTGGATATCTGCTCCACTGCAGACCTCCATGGGCTGCAGAAGGACAACCTGCTTCACCATGGTCTTCACCATGGGCTGCAGGGCAACCTCTGGTCCAGTGCCTGGAGCACCTCCTCCCTCTCCTTCACTGACCTTGGTGTCTGCAGAGTTGTTTCTCTCACATACTCTCGCTTGTCTATTATGGCTGCTGTGGTGTGGCAACTTTTTTTTCCCTTCTCAAGTCTGTTATCACAGAGGCTCTACCACCATTGCTGATTGGCTCAGCTTTGGCCAGTGGCAGGTCTGTCTTGGAGCCAGCTGGCCTTGGCTCTATCTGTCATAGGGGAAGCTTCTGGCAAGTGGCACCTGGTATCAGGGTGGCCCCTAGAGCACACCTGCTCCCAAAGCCTTACCACACAAACTCAATACCAGGAGATATATTGTCCCCAGCTTCTTGGTGTTTTAACAAATCCGTCTGGTAGCCCTTCGTATGGCCAGATAAGTATAGAGTAGCATATAATGCAACGAAGAAACAGACAAAAGATAAAGGCGTACCAAAGTAAAGATTTCTTCAACATTTTTCCCACTCTTGCCGCCATCAGCTGGCTTTCATTTGTGACAACAGCTCTGGGAGTACCCATGCAGGTACTACTCCAGAGAGGATAGGAAGCAGTTTGCTTGCAAAGAGGTGTGCTTCCAACCTGTGGGACAAGGCAGGGGATGAATTACAGTTGTTATTTCAAACTCCTGTCATTCCTTTTGCACACCCAGAAAAGAAAAAGTCTTTGCATTATTCTGAATGCTAGTATTATTACATTAGCCCTTGTGCACAGCTAGCTAAATTCAGGTTTAAGTCCAGGTCTGTCCTGCTTCCATGTTTAGTGGAAGGGAATGGATGAACTCCTGGGTTCATCCAGCTGGTGAGGAGTCTAGAGAACAAGTCTTATGAGGAGCGGCTGAGGGAATTGGGATTGTTTAGCCTGGAGAAGAGAAGGTTGAAGGGAGACCTTATCACTCTCTACAACTACCTGAAAGGAGGTTATAGCAAGGTGGGGGTTGGTCTCTTCTTCCAAGTAACAAGTGAGAAGACAAGAGCAAACAGCTTCAAGTTATGCCAGGGGAGGTTTAGATTAGGTATTAGGAAAAACTTCTTTACCGCAAGGGTTATCAAGCATTGGAACAGGCTGCCTGGGGAGGTGGTGGAATCGCCATCCCTGTGGGTATTTAAAAGATGGGTAGACGTGGTGCTGGGGGCCATGGTTTAGGGGTGGTTTTGGCAGTGTTAGATTTATGGTTGGAATTGATGATCTGAAAGGTGTCTTCCAACCTAAGTGATTCTGTGGTTCTGTATGTTGTAGAGGAAAACAGACCTGTCTGACTGTTTAGTATGGTCTGTCAGCAACACAACATCAGGTCTGGCCTTTCGTTTTCTGTCTGTTTTTGAGGTGTTGATGGAAGGCCAGTGCTTCAGTGGCACCATAGTCACATGCCTACAAAACAGCTGGAATTTGGAGGAATCTTGGACTTGACCTTTCCTTGTAATATGAGGGGTGTGCTAAGCCTGACTGATGAGTCTTATTTAACATGCATCAGCTTGGAAGTCATGGTCATCTTTTGATGTTCTCCAGTTTCTTTCTGAATACTTCCTGCTGGAGTGGATCTGGTATAGCAGACCCTTCACTGGAATCTTGTAATCTAACCTACTTTTCTCAGAATATTTCATGGGATACTGATAACTCTTCAATTTTGAGATGACAGGTGCTTTCAGATTTCTAACCCAAGATCGTTATCTCACAATTTTGATTTCATCTCTTTTAATAATTCTAATGTTTTCACATACTTCTTTTGTGTTTGGCAGTTTAACAACTGTCTTTTGTGGTTGTGGCAGCTTCTTAACTAATATAAGTAAAGCCATCAAAAGCTTCCTCAAACTTTCATGTTTTTCTGAAAATCTACGGCTATTGTATAATGATTACAGTCTGATTATTCAGGTTTTTTACCAAAGTGGTTCAACCTTTATGTTTGAAGTTACTGCCAAACTTTGTGTCTGGTTACTGTTCTATGTTAAAATACAATAATACATCAATAAATGCAGAGTTCCATGGTACAGCTGCCTGATTTCCTAAAGCAGAAATCTGGAGTCCAGATGTAAAATGAAAGAAAAACAAATTAAGTCTAGCATTGCTGTGTTTGGAATAGAAAGTGATGGTTCATCTTGTACCCAGCTGCTAAATTTCTTGTAAATTCTGTTTTAAAAAGAGTTTGGAATTGTTCATACTTATGCCTTTAACATGAGATCTCTATATTTTATTACAATACATTTACAATGGATTGTTAATAGTACCATGTGGTCAGAAAGGATAAGTCTCACTAAAGTATTTTGAAACACTAAGAGAAAACAAAAACTTGAGACACTTTCCAGCAGTTAGAAATAGGACTTGAAAAGCAGCTCAGCAATGATTAAATTCAGAAAATAAAAATTTACGTAGAATGAAAATTTCTGTAGTGGAATAACCAGTCTTTTTGGTATATCCATGCAAATGACACTACAATCTATTTCGTGTATCCATGCAAATGACACTACAATCTATTTCGTGATTTCGTATTTGAAAGCTCTAACAATTTTTTTTTCAATTTTATTGTACCTGATTATATGCCCATCACTATAGTGACAAGATAGATTATCATACTTCCCTTTCCAGTAAAGAGGAGTCATTCTAATTCCTTTAAAATTATTCAATTGGTTCCAAAGAGTGTGTACCCTATAGATCCCTTTCTTTCTTCTTTTAAATGTATATTTCATTATTATATTTAAACTTTTGAAATGTCAAGTTGGAAATGCTTTAAGTACAGATAGAATTTTTAAGATACTTATGCTCAGAATGAATCACTTGCTATGCTTAGCTTAGAAGAATAGATTTGCCCTTTCATTAAAAAAAAAATATTATTGAACAACAATTAGTTTTAATTTATATGAAATAGCTAAAGTGGTTTTCCTCAATTTTCAGAGCTTTCTTTTAGAAAGTGGTCAGAAAATTTCAGCTAAAGATGTTGATGTTTCAATGACTTGAACAAAGGTAGGCATTCTCATTGCTCTGATTTACTTGGCAACAAAAAAATGGGTGTAAAACATCACTAAATGTGTTAGGATTTTCAAGTGGCTTACTTTAGAGGAGCTCTATTATAATGGTATTACTGTCTTTTACATATATATGCTTCTATTTAAAAAATTGGTGAACTGTGGGAACAGGTAGTAAAATTCTATTATTATTTCTGATTTGTCTGTTAGGTTCACTCGTCCAAACATTCACAAATAAAGTTACGAAGAGTGTGGTAAACACGTCCTTTCTTAGAAAGAAAAGCATAGAGGCATACGAGTTAACAGAACTGGGACCTGCAGGGCAGGGAGGTCCAGGTAAGACAACAGCAAAGAGGCTGGTTCTGGCTTGGGCCGGGCAGTGGGGACAGTGTGGGTGGTGTGGCTGAGGCAGAGCCAAGAGTGAGAGCATTTTTCTCAGTATTCACAAAGTTTAAGTGTCACCTGTCTCTGTCTTACAGACCCAAATTTGGCACTTTGATCTTACAGCTCAGAGGAGTGAGAGTTCTTTGTATGCTCTGGTGCAAAGCCACCCAGGTTGGTCTAAGCAACCTTTCAGAAATTGCAGTGGGATACTATGCTTCACATTCTTGTACAGTCATCAAAATGTTTAAGTAAAATCACCTTAATTTATTTCAATGCATATTTCCTATAAGGCAAAACTTTCCATACACCAGGTGTACACATTAGTCATGTTTAAGCCTAGTTCTGTTAAGCTGACACCCCAGAAGGCTGAGCTGCCATTTAGCGCAACCTGGACAGGCTGGAGAGTTGGGCAGGGAAAAACCTCATGAAGTTCAACAAAAGCACATGTAGGGTCCTGTATTCCTGGGGAGGAATAACCCCATGCACCAGTACAGGTTGGGGGCTGACATGCTGGGAAGCAGCTCTGCAGACAGGTACCTGGGAGTCCTGGTGGACGACAGCATGAGCATGAGCCAGCAATGTGCCCTTGTGTCCAACAAGGCCAATGGCATCCTGGGGTGCATCAAGAGGATTGTGACCAGCAGGTTGAGGGAGGTCATCCTCCCCCTCTACTCTGCCCTGGTGAGACCACAACTTGAGTACTGTGTTCAGTTCTGGGCTCCCCAGTTGAAGAAAGACAGGGAACTGCTGGAGAGGGTGAAGTAAAGGGCCATGAAGATGATTAGGGGGCTGGAGCATCTTTCTTATGAGGAAAGGCTGAGGGAGTTGGGTCTTTTTTTAGTCTAGAGAAGAGAAGACTGAGGGGGGAACTCATCAATGTTTACAAATGCCTAAAGGGAGGGTGCTGGGAGGAGGGGACCAGTCTTTTTTCAGTGGCACCCAGAGATAGGACAAGGGGCAATGGGTGTAAACTCGACTATAGGAAGTTCCATCTGAACATGAGGAGGAACTTCTTTACTTTGAGAGTGGCAGAGCACTGGAACAGGCTGCCCAGAGAGGTGGTGGAGCCTCCAACTCTGCCGACATTCAAAACCCGCCTGGATGCCATCCTGTGCAACCTGCTGCAGGTGAACCTGCTCTGGCAGGGGGGTTGGACCAGATTATCTCCAGAGGTCCCTTCCAACCCTTAACATTCTGTGATTCTGCGATTTTTGAATGTTATCTGTTCCACTTAATTCAATGTACAGAATGACAAGAAAAAGAGAACCACAAGCTTGAAGGGTATCATAGAGCAGAGAAGCTTTAAACAACATGGTAGTCCCTGCAGCCCGTGATTTAGTCCTTTAATGAACAGCCTACAACTTTCCACCTGAGTATCTGTGGTTCATACACATTATCTTTTCTTGAAACCAGACTACAAAAAAGCATGGATTGTGCTTTTCCTAGAAGCAGATCTAGGTTTTCTAATTTGGAGGCCTGGATGCATCTGTCACTTTTGGGAGCCCAATAAAGAATCCAAAGCAACATCACCGCAGGGCTGTTTCCTCTTGAGTAATTTACCTGAATTGGAACTACTTGGCTGTTCTTCCTGAACTCAACCCCACCTTTCCTATTTGCATTCCAGTTGCGTAATACCTAAAGTAGAAGCTAAAAACCTTCCATGTAAAATATAAATCAGATGAGGAACCCTGCAAAGCAGTTAGCTTTACAAAACCGGCAAATAGATTAATACTACTGAAATTTATATTAATGTGTACAAGTAGCGCACGGAGTCTAAATATTTTCACCATATATAACATCATTGGTAGAATTTTCAATTTGTAACAGCAGATTCCGCAGGTAAAGACACTGAAAAATACTGAAAGTGAATTCTTTGTGTGCATTATGACCAATACATTTTCAAAAGGACTTCTCTGATTTCTACCAGCTAATTAGCTTTTAAGGACAGTATGTTGCTTTCCCAGCCTTGCAGCAAGGGGGAAACTAAAAAACCAAGTAAGAGATCCAGAAGCATAATATAATCCGAGGTTTCCTAAACTACCCTTCAAACATCACATCTATGTGCTAAGCATCCCTTAGAACTGCAGTTCAGCCCTGCAAAATAAACTGACATGAAAGTATTGAAATTCTTTTTCACTGGCTTGAATTCAAAGTCTTAGGAAGTCAAGATTTATATTTGCCTAAATATTATATAACTAATAATAATCTAATATTGTTATTAAGGAAGTGCTTCTTTTTTAAGCTTTCATTTACAATGCAATAACTCCCCATTCATAGTTTATTTAGGCTTTGCATATCCCTACATAGTCCCAAATGATGGTTTCTATTGTTGCTGTTGAATTAGTGCCAGAATTCTTAGATCATCACTGACTTAAGACCCTAAGTTTTACATGAAATAAACAATACACTTTATTGCCACAAGTGTAGTCATTATTAAATTGATAAAATATATGTTACTGCAAACATTTCAGAGTAATTTGAATTCTGGTTCATATTCATGCTATCAAAATGAAATACCCACATGATGGACTGATTGTAACAACGAGGATGAATTTTTTAGAGGATGTGTTGTTTCAAAATAAACTGTACATGTTACTGTTACATAGTAAGAAATCTAAAATAATTTTCTCTTTTGAAGGAATGCAACAACATTCTGAAAATATTTCCAAATACATAATAGTGCATTTGAACCTGGGAAATGGTGTTCAGCTAGTAGTTAATGAATATGCTGAGATCAATGCCTTTTAATAAGCTATCTGTGAACAAATTATAATATTTGTATATGGATCAATAGCTTATAATTTTTGAGCAAATGCAAACACACTAGACAAAGTATTGAGAATTAAAATAACTCACAAGCTTATGTATGCAATTTGACCTTTTAAACATCTTAATTGTTTGAATGACACGTGACATCTCTGCTTCTTGACTCAGAACCTAATTCAGAAGATGATGACTGGCGCCCCAACTGTGTTTGCATTGTTAAGGCTATGTTTATGTAAAGGTGCTTGTTGCATCTCCTCGATCTTCAGCATGATTTAAGCAGATACTAGAAGATTAATAACAAGTACAAGCTTGCATGAAGTCATGAATTAGGGTCAAGATATGTAATAAAATTTCACATTTGCCCTGTTAGGATACAGAATATTATTAGTGGCCTCTCCAGAATTTTGTATTTGAGTCAAAGGACTTAAAAGAGAAGATTACAAATGCTGAGGAATACCAGAGGTAGAGAGGGAAGATACTCCTGAAACAAAGTCTGCTCATTTCGTTATGTAGTAATATCTATAATCTCAAACAACGTTGTTTCATTGCTTACATCAGTTTGGATTTATAGCACAGGAAGACTGTCATTCAAAAAGAATACAAGGCATCTTAAGATAGGCTAATTTTGGTTTTAAAAGGTTTAAATGCCTTGAATTTTTTTTCTTTTTTTTCTTTTTGGTCACAGTGCTTTATTATCTCATGTTAATATTGTTGTTCTTTTGTGGAAACCATCATGCCATTGCAACATTTTTAACTGCTTTCTCTTAATGCAGATTTATCAGCCTGCATCCTACTCACTTGGGAATTATTACTGCAAACTAGTAGTTGCTTCAGAAGAATAAGCACTCTCCTAATGAATTGTTGTACCGTAACGAATGCAGCAATTTCCCAATTTTTCTTTGTTAATACAAAAATCAAATATATTTTCAAATTTCTCTGAATCATTTTCATTTTCTTGAAAAGTCATTCCTTTTGCTAATGGGATTCAGATCATTCTCAGTGACGGTCCGATGCTTAAGCAGTAGATATTTGTTGTAGCCAGTTTTTATCCTGAAGAAGGCCCTTTATATGAAATTATTTTGAATTGTGGGCACAGCAGAACTCTGCAGAACTTGTCAATACAGTGGAACAGCAGGTGTTACTGCAAGACATGTTACAAATTTTATTTAATTACTTACATTTTCTACAAAGTAGATGAAGATAGGTTTCTGTCACTGGAAAGCCATTCCCTTTGATATTTTTCATTTATTAGTGACTGAACTAATTAAGTTTTTGCACATTCTGTACTTGCTACAAATCTAAACTGATTTAGTACCACTGACATGAAAGTTAGTTTTCAAATTCTTATCACAGAGGAAGAGTTATGTTTGCAACATATTTAATAGGGAAATAGTGGCAGTACACTTTATCAAAGCAATATTACAGATTTTGTTTCCCTTTGGGTCTGTCAGAATGTTGTTCTTAAGCATGACCTTATCAAAGTCAGTAAGGAAGGATTTCTCATATATTTCAGCAAAATTGTATTTGCTCTCTTTTTCTGTCCTTCCTGTGCTACTGTATGTAGGAGAGATTTCATCCCAGTTATATTGACAGTAAAAATTTTTTAGCTGTCTTGAAGGGCTGAAAGGATAAAGTTTGCAGTCAATACAATTTCCGATATCACATTTTGACACCATTTTAGAATAATTTTCCAATAGAAACTAATTTAATTCAAGACAGTGTATTTTAATTATTTTGGGGGAAGTGTTTAGAATTTCTCTTTCCCAGACTTTGATGTGACATGATAAATATTTTCAATTTTATTTTTTTTCTTCTCTGTTGTTTGATTATGTAATTTTAGCATGCACTGGAAAATATTCCTGTACATATCATGATACTTTTCACGCTCTTCCAGTGAGATGTCCATCATTTCATTCTAATATCAGGTATTTTCATCTAGAGTATGAATACTTTCTTAATTTACTTGACTGAAATCTGTTACTATATGTTTTTGTAACTCAGGTCTTATAGTTTGCTGAAGTAACTCAATCAGTCTTCTGGCATAGCTTTTCCATGTCATCAGTATGTCATGGATACAGATCTGTAGAAGTCTTCTGCCTCACTTTTTTTCTGAATAAAACTGAATGCCCAATTCTGAGCTTGAAAACACAAGAGAGACACTTCAACACAATCAGGTAGAGAAAAACAGCAATATAATACATTATTTACTATCATCTAGAACCACAGCTGGTGTAAATTTGGGTAGCACCGTTCATGTTGGTGAAGAGTGGTAGGATATGTGACCTAAGAAAAGCTGTATTGGTGTTTGATAAAGCTTATTCACAAAATTGTGTATATTAGCAGAACTGGGGACAAAACTGCAGAAAGGGGTGTGAGGGAAAAAATATGTGTTTTATAGCCTTCATTTTCTGCTGTAATATGCACAAAACAACCAGTGACCGATCTTCCAAAATGCCCATTAACTAGGGACCAGCAATATGGCATTAAAAATGTTTTCCTTTTCCATTCACTTAAAAACGAGCTGGATCAAATGTACAGTATCCATGGAATAAAGAATTACATTTCAGTCAGAATAATGTCCAAAGCAACTTCTAACTGCTGCTTACCATGACTACTGTTTCTGTCTCTTCTGCTAATACTCCTCGCCAGCATATGCTTCTGCTTATTGGATTGCAGTAATTTAAAAACCTAGCAACACTGATTTGGCTTTCATTCCCTGGGTGCTGCTGGGTTACTCCTCTACTACTGTTCTCAGTTTTAAGATAAATTTGCATCAAGTACAGCTGATTTATATGGTAGCTTATGAATATTTTTATAATGTTTATTTTGAAGCATTTTTTCCTTTGCTTCTTTTACTTTTTTCCACCATTGTACAAACAAGAGACATGTCTATATTAAAAACAGCTTTGGAATCTGTAGAAATATGTTATTACTATTGTTCATCTCTGAAGATATGCTACATTTGAATCGTTGCATGTTGCATGCAAGGAGTAATGAGGAAAAAAACCAACCCAAAACCACCGCCATGAACAACAAAAACTGACTTGCATTGTATAAGATTTTCATTTCTCTTCTGCAGTGCCCATTTCTCTGAAAAAATACAGGAACCGTGCTGAAAGCCACAGTAACGCTTTCTTCTTGAACTATTGTAATATAAAATCTGAAGATTTTTGTAACGTTATCACCACTCCAATGACGGTCTATATTTTCTTTGTGGGTCTAACTTTTGGACCCCTTTAAGTACATGTGAGTATTAGCCTTTGATAAAGAAAAATACATTTTTTTAAAATCTTTTTGCTAGCAGACAGAGGCATGACCCAAAGCCTTTGACCCAAAGGCAACCTTATGTTCCAAAATTTCTATAACAGAGAAAGCTTCTCCTAAAAAGAAAAAATGATCAGACAGAAAATCTTCATGATAGTAAGTTAAGTCAGTCTGAATTAATGGGTATTTAAAAGACACTGGATCAAATCTTCATCCAGAGGTGAAATGTGATGCCTCATAGTGAAAAGCAATAAACAGGATTAATGCTTTGATTTGCAAAAGTATTTCTGACAGCAATCAGAAACCAGTTATTCTAACAACCTTATTTCTGTAGTACCCAGGCACTGAATGAAAACCTCATATTCTTTCCTGAGGATGCTCACAGGGTTACTGTGAAGCAAGCATAATTAACTTGGTTTGTTGGATGTACTTTCAGTAGTCAGACAGAAGATGAATGGAACTGAACAGTGGAGTCTGAAGAACGTTTTATTTATTCAGGTAACAAATACATCATAGTAAGGAGTGCGCTACGTAGAGACAGTCTTCTGAAACATACTTCAGTCCATCTCTGCTCATCTGTAGAGACTTACTTAATTAGCTTGTGGATTTAGCTTCCTTTTGATGTGTTTATTGACAGTCTGTGAATCCTCTCCCTCTTTTGAGAGCAGTAGGTTGTTGCTTCTCATTTAACAATCAGCCTTTTGTGAATCCTAAGAAAAATTCAAAGGGTCATCGTATAGCATGAATAAATAATAAACTACAAAGCTGTGCTTTAAACTTGAGTATTAAGAAAACCATGCCACTTCTGAGTACAAAGCTCAGAACTAAAGTAATCAGGAAAAAAGCCAGCAGTTCTTTAATGACTTACCTCCAGCTTTATTATGCTTTTGTACATGCAATATAAGGGGTTTTTACTGCAAAAATCCATGAGGATATCATATATTTTAATGTGACCTCCCCCTTTTTTATTATGTATTGATAATTGTTATAAGACACACAGGCATCTTTAGATTTGGCCAACCACTTTCCCTGCATTCCTTTTCCTGGAGAATGTACCACTGTCATTTTACTGCAATGGAGGTTACTACCACTTCCTAATACTGGACATACTAAAAGCAATATGTTTTAATGTATCATAAAGTAATAGTAAACATGGAAGATTAATATCTATTAAGATTACTATCTATGTCACTGAAGAATAAAGCATAGGGCAGACAGGAGCAAAGGGTTGGGGGCAGAGATCAGTGTGTCCCTGTACGCAGGGCAAGTTCATCTTCATCATCTGATTTGCCAGTCCACAGATACTAAAATAAGGAGAAACATGAAAGAAAGCAATGTATGACAAGATCCTGTTCCATATCATCACTTTGAGAAATAACAGATGAATGAAACTTTGCACATTCCCTTATAGAGCAAGCTATAATTATTTGACTGGTTCCCAGGCTACCTTATAGTTTAGCAACTTGATCTAGTTGGATGTATCTTTGTTAATACCTTGACTTCTAATACTAATACTGATACTGATAGTGATACTGTTACAGATACTGGTACTGATACCAATACCAATAACAATACCAAGACTAATACTGAACCTCAGAAGGACTTTAAATTTAGACTGGTGATAATAATTGTCCGGTGAGGCCACAGAGAGGTGTTTTGGTCAGAGCTAATACGTCTGGTAACCATATTTTAGAATTTAGGGGTTGTATTAAAAATGTTCATATTAATGTAAAAGCTTACACTAGGGCAACCTAGATAATTTCCGAGAAATGGACTAGTCATTGGAAATAACAAAATTTCTTATCAATATTACTAGCTTTAGGTTGGATCAAACATAGGCATATGAAAATAGTAAACTACATTCCAGGGATCATTTTGCCATATAAGGAGGTTTGGTCCCTTTCAGTTAAGAATCTTTGAGAGAAGTTATATAGCATGTGCTTTTATTACTGGGTTATGTTAAATCCAGAAATAGAATCACATTCTGTGATCTGCACCTCTGCAGTGAAATTACCTTCTGGCTCATGTGAAACCCAAGAGTATGAGAACTTGAAGGAAACCCCACTGTGATACAGCATTCAGATATCAGTATATTCCTCAGTGGCTGTAGGTATGTGAGAGTGAATTGTAGGTGCAATAGAGGAAACTTGAAGGGTATTTTAGAGGTCATAGCAGTTTAAAGCGAAAAAAAGGTTTCTCAGCTGTTTTTAGTAGCAGAATGACTTGTTGCTTTTGGTGAAGCTGGTAATGCATTTGAGGTCTGTCTGGGCTTGTGTGAAAAATGATTATGTTTGTATGTATATATGCTTGCATATGGGTATAATTCAGTATGCACAGTCTAGTAACTGTATATCACTTAGAGGGGTAAAAAATAACCAAACAAAAACAAGCTCTCTTTTAACAGTGGGTAGGGACATTGGGAAAAGAATTTTTTGCTTGTTTGCCTGTTTAACCTGTGATTTTCCGTTTTCATAGGACCTTTGTGAGGGATGGAGTTTTTATCATTTTATAGCGTCAGGGAGAAAGTAAATGTTTGAATTGGTCATCCAAGTCTTGGGAGGTAAGATATGCTCTGATGGATCAGAGTGAACTCTGTGCACATAAGAGATGCATCCTTTCTCTGAGGAATATTTTTATCCTTAGTTTTGTTTTGTTTCTGGGTTTTATGTTTTCTGAGGATTTTTTTATTTTTCTTTTTTTGTTTGTTTGTTTGTTCTTTATAAGATGATAGGGCCAAAAGGAAAAAAAATTAAATTGTGGGTTGGGGAGGCATTTAAGTTCCATGGTGAAAACTAGGGAAAAGGAAATGTTTTGTATCTTGATCATTTTTTGGTTTTGTTTTATGTTTGTTTACATTTATTTTATTTTTCTGTAACACTGAAGGAAAGGAATTAAATACTTCTAAAAAAAAAGTCAGACAAACCCAAAACATAGATGCATTTCATGAAGCTGGCAGAGGATAATAGACATTTTCCTCTAGAGAACATGGTAGAATACGTCTCCGCAAGCACTCTACTCGGTGCTTGTCAGGGCATATGTGGAGTACTGTGTCCAGTTCTTGCCTCACAATGCAAAAAGACCATGACAAAGACACAGAAAGATTGCAGAGGGTCCAAAGGAGGGCCACAAAGATGATGAAAGGGCTGGAGAGCCTGTCCTATGGGGAAAGACTGAAGGAGGTAAGTCTTTTCTTGCTGGAGAAGAAAAGGCTCAAGGGGGACCTCATCACAGTGTTCCACTACTTAAAGGGTAGCTACAAAGGGGACAGAAGCTCTCTCTTCACATGGAGCCACCTGGAAATGACAAGGTCAACAGGTACAAGTTGCACTGTGAGAGGTTTCATCTCAATGTAAGAAAGAAATTTTTTACAGTGTGATCAATCATTCACTGAAACAACCTCCTCAGTGATGTGGTAGAGTCCCCATCACTGGAGGTTTTCAAGAGGTGACTGTACAGCGTGGTATATAATCTCTATCTAGGCTCCCTTTCCCATGAAAGGTTGGACCAGATGATCTTTCAAGGTCCCTTCCAACCTGGGCTGTTCTATGAGCATGCTTAGAGTGCTTGGTCAGAGGGGAAGTTAAAGAAAAATCTCGGAAGGAGACAGCAGTGTTTTGGAAGGATTACAGGAAGCATTGGTGCGACTCAGCTTGAATACTGTGTGCTGTTCTGGGCTACAGAATTTAAGAAGGATGTGAAGGTCGAATGTGTCCAAAGGACGGCAAAAAAGCTGATGAAAAAGCTGGAAGAAATGTTCTATGAGGAGTTGCTAAGAACTTTGTGTTTGTCTGGTTTGGAGAAAAGGAGACTGAGGGGTGACCTCATTGATCTCTAACAGCTTCCTAAGGAGGCGAAGTATCCCTGGTATCCAGTGACAGGACATGCGGGAATGATTCAAAGATGTGCCAGAGGAGGTTCAGACTTGACTTTGATAACATGTTTTAACTTTTGGTTAGCCCTGAATTGCTCAGGCGGTTGGACTAGATGACCATTGTAGGTCCCTCCCAAATGCTGGTATCCAGTGACAGGACATGCGGGAATGATTCAAAGATGTGCCAGAGGAGGTTCAGACTTGACTTTGATAACATGTTTTAACTTTTGGTTAGCCCTGAATTGCTCAGGCGGTTGGACTAGATGACCATTGTAGGTCCCTCCCAAATGGAACTATTCTAGTCTAGTCTAGTCTAGTCTAGTCTAGTCTAGTCTACCCTGTCCTGTCCTGTCCTGTCCTGTCCTATCCTATCCTATCCTATCCTATCCTATCCTATCCTATCCTATCCTACCCTACCCTACCCTACCCTACCCTACCCTACCCTATTCTACAGGACTGGAAACAAGGTATTGCTTCTGCTGCTGCCTTCTATGTACCTTCCCAAAAAGTGTATGGGAGAAAAAAGTTTACAACTTCAGCTATAAATATGCAGATTTACTTTTCACCTTATTACAGTTTTCTGCATTAATGTGACTTCTTAAAAGAATGTGAACATGAAAAGTATGTGAGGAGGCAACATTAAAAGCTTTCTTGGAGTGGAACTGGAGGAACCTTGTACTAGATGGTATCCAGGGGAAAATATGGTGTAGCTAGCAGTGAAAATTGATTGACCTCAAAACCAAACATTGGTTCTGAGAGTAAAAAAATTTCAAAGAAAGATGCAGCAGTTGAAATAAAAATGATTATGCAAAGTAATATACCAGCTCTGAAAATAGAATATTAATTTTCTTTCCTCATAGAATAAAAGAACTGATGTCTCAAGCAGTCATAAAATGACAAAAGAATCTATTTTGCTGGTCACTGACACCATTTGTAGCTAAATCACTTCTTTATTTTCCATGGGTATGAACCAAAAAGTTGCACAGTAGATAAAACTGTGTCTCTGTCCAAGGTGGCTCCTGTGGAGCCACAATATCTTCTTTGATTTTTTAACCAAGATAAGGGCATATATTTTCAGTTCCTACTTTGTTCCAGACATCGTCTCATCCCATTTTCATTGCCATAACCTTTCAGTGTGTTTAAACAGTGCATTAAATGGTGAGACTTCAGATTTCCCATATATGGTTTGATCTCTCATTATTTCCCTACATGTATTTGTTTCATATGCTCTGCTAATACTAAGTGATGATAACCTTCTCAACTTTTCCAGCATTCTATTTGCCAAGAGTCCATAGAAATATAACAGGTGTCTTAATAAATTTCGTAATAGTATTTTGGATGAGAGTCTGATTTCCTTGATATCCATCTAGATAAATAAATAAATAATTTCAGAGAAATGCCTTTGTTTTAATACTAGTATGTAACAGGCACCAGAAACTGACACTAAAAAGTTAATTTCTGTTGTTTTTTTTTTTTTCACGTTACGTCTAAAAAAGGGTCCTAATGCTCATTTTTCCTACAGAAGTGTATAGCCTTTGAGCACTGAAGAGTCATCATAAATTAACATTAGAATGAGGAAAAATAGCTTTCTAAAACTATTGGTGAAAACAGTAGTCTCAATAAAATATTAAAACAAAACTCCATGGAATTAGGGAAATCTGAGAAGTCTGGTATCCTGGAAAGAGAATTTTAAAAAAACCAAAACAGTCACGCTTCTTTAAATTTTGTTCATAGAAGTTTCATAGAATCATAGAATCATAGAATGGTTAGAGTTGGAAGGGACCTTAAAGATCATCAAGTTCCAACCCCCCTGCCATGGGCAGGAAAACCTCTGACTACAGCAAGTTGCTCAAAGCCCCATCCAGCCTGGCCTTGAACACTTCCAGGGATGGGGCCTCCACAGCTTCCCTGGGTAACCTGTTCCAGTGCCTCACCACCCTCACAGTAAAGAACTTCTTCCTAATATCTAATCTAAATCTCCCCTCTTCCAATTTAAAACCATTACCCCTTGTCCTAGCACTAGACTTCCCGACAAAGAGTCCTTTCCCAGCTCTCCTGTAGGCTCCCTTCAGATACTGAAAGGCTGCTCTCAGGTCTCCCCGGAGCCTTCTCTTCTCCAGGCTGAACAGCCCCAGCTCTCTCAGCCTGTCCTCATAGGAGAGGTGCTCCATCCCTCTAATCATCTTAGTGGCCCTTCGCTGGACCTGTTCCAACAGTTCGATGTCCTTTCTATGTTGAGGACTCCAGAGCTGGACACAGTACTCCAGGTGGGGTCTCACAAGCGCAGAGTAGAGGGGG
>VZSF01012080.1:0-185839 GCA_013398295.1 Chionis minor | reverse complement strand
CCTCTTTTTTCCCTTTCTTGAATATCGGGGTTATGTTCCCCTTTTTCCAGTCCACAGGAATTTCACCAGACTGCCACGATTTCTCAAAGATGATGGAAAGTGGCTTCGCAACTTGGTCCGCCAGCTCCTTCAGGACCCGGGGATGAATTTCACCAGGTCCCATGGACTTGTGCACTTTCAGGTTGTTCAGGTGGTCTCGAACCTGATCTTCTCCTACTGTGGGCAGTTCTCCATTCTCAGAGCCCCTGGTTTTACCTACTGTGACTTGGACAGTGCAGTTAGAGCCCTTGCCAGTGAAGACTGAGGCAAAAAAGTCATTCAGTACCTCAGCCTTATCCATATCCTGGGTGGCCAGGTCTCCCGTTTCCTTCCGGAGAGGGCCCACAGCCTCCCAAGTCCTACCTTTTTCCCTGACATAGCTATAGAATTTTTTCTTATTGTCTTTGATGTCCCTGGCCAGATTCATCACACATGTTGTCTTACCATTAAGATACAATGTGCAAGTGTCTGAAAATACAAGACTCAAACGATTTTCTTGATAGATTAGCGGCTGTTATAATACTTTTGATGAAAGACGGGATGAGGATGATCAATACAATGTAACAGTCTAAAAATCTAATCTGCTGTGAGAAAGACTACAGCAGGTTTCAAGGTTTAGCTACCACATTCGTTATGGAATAGCTTATCACATTTATTTTTAGAAACTAATATAACATTTCCTGATAATGGTAAACATCTAATTTTAATAAGTTTTTCTAATATAGTGTAAGAGGACTTTAATGTTTTGTATACAGTCTATTAAGAACATTGCTTTGGCGGTTTGAGCTGTGGTTAGGTATGATAAATGAAACACAATTTTATTGTTGTAACATTTCCATGGTTTGCCCCTTGGAGAAACATAATAGTACAAGCTGACTTGATTTTTTTTTAATTTGCAAGTCTGAATTTGTTTTCCTGCTGACTGACAAAGCAATTCAAATGTCAAGCAAGTGGAACTGCATTTCTGAGGTGCTAATACAGATAGAAGTGCTAGCAGCTTAAATGAAAAAGATTCATGACATTTTGCAGGCTAGTAAGCTTAACAACAACCATTAAAGATCCTTAAGATTTTTTTTCTGAGATAGTAAGTTAGAATTTGAACAACAGGAATACTTCCAAGATAGTTGTGACTAATGCTTATGCAGCTAAAAACTCAATTAGTAAGTCATCAGTAATTCTTAACACCTTAACATGAAACAAATGGATACTTAATATGAAAAGCCATGACTTTTTCCCTTTCTAATTCAAAAATTACCTAGATTCAGGAAAGTTATTTTATTTTCTTTTAGAAAGACGTTTTCTAATTAGAATTTTCTTGTCTATAATAAGATTTCAATTATATTTTAGCAGATATTTTGTCAGCTGCTGTAGAGTATATAGACAATTTTTTCATAGAATTAGGAAACTTCCACATAATTTCAGTGTAAGAATCAGAGAGAGATGACCTTTTATATAATTTCAAATCACTGAGATTTCACAGATTTGACATGCCAACAAAACAGTAAAAGAGAGGAAGGCTAAGCCACAAACCCCAAATATTAATAGATGGAAAAGTGAAATAATTTTTAGTAAAAGTGAAAATCTAACAGACATTGTAGGAATAGAGAATGAGAAATGAGAAAAGATTTATTTTATTTATTGCTCACATTTTTTTTCCCAGTACATACAATTTTTTTGCTTTAAAAAACCCCAACACCCTGAAAGTCACTTTTTGAAGTGCTTTTTACTTTCATAGTCTTTGTGTGTCAATAAAGCTTTGTAAAGTTTCCTCTGTTTTTCTTTTACCTGAAGAAGTGTATGAATTAAAACATTCTTTGAGGATGAAGGTGGAAGGAAAAAGGAAACATAGGATGAATTTGGAGTCCTTCATTCAGTTTAATTTGTTAGAGACTTTTTCACTGGTGCTAAAAAGCTTGATGTTGACAGTTGAATTAAACAATCTCTCTACAAAGTGCACCTTTTAGCTCTGCCTTCTTAGCCATGTGAATTGTATTTCCTTTACATGGCTAGTCATACAGTAGCTAGGAGCTTATTACCATCCGCAGAATTTGAGAGAAAATAGTTTCAGTAGAAGAATGTATCATAAGTGACAAATTCTTGAAAACAACCTATGACTTTTTCCTTAAATTATTGATGGATATCTTTAGTAGGCAAGTGTCTCTTCTTCCCGCCACTCCCCCCCCACCCCCGGATTAATAGACACAGTTTAAGTATTTCAGCTGTGAATCCCTTGGCTTTCATTTAATTCAGTTCTATTCCATTTGTTTCATTCATTCACTCATTTGGTTTCATTTCCTTCCTAGTATCGTATCTGCTAAATTGGTTTTTTCTGAGTGTGGTTAGCAACCACCTTTGAGATTTTCCTCCATTTTCTCAGAAATAAGAAGTGTGGTTGCTTGATTGTATTGTATTTCTCACTTCTCTGTGCAAAGCTGCACTGATCCACATAATGATCCTCTGCTTAAACCACCATTAGACTGAAAATATAGGAGCAAAGTAGTTAGTCATCTCAGCAGGAGTCACTGAAATCAGATGTGTGGGCTGAATCAAGATTGTAGGTTTTGTATTGAGACTAATCCTGGAAATACAGGTGCTGAATATACTCAAGCCTATCACCTGACTGTTCTTCTGTATTCTTTAAGGTGATTCTGTTGGTTGGTTACTTGAGAAATAGAGCATTTTGGGTCTGGAAAATGTGGAATCATTCCAGTAGTGGAATGATTAGCACAAATGTCTTAACAGAAAAAAGCTAGGACAGACCCACAGCTTCTTCTAGGACAGGTGCTTGAACACTCATTGCAATGCTTTTCCCTTTCTTTCCCTCTCATGTTTATTTCCATGGTATCTGGTGGCAGGAGATGCTTTCCATACAATAGCCAGGCTGCTACCAATATCTTGTAGAAAGCCCAAAAGTGAAGTCATGGATCGACATAGTAGAATCTGGGCCAAAACTTCCTGCTTGAGAGAGGAGCAAGATCCCGAGGAGTGGAGTGAATGCTACTGCTGTGCTTTCAAGGTTGACCTGGTTCCCTGTCCTGCTTCAGTTCCGTGTGTGTGTAACAGGCCTTTCCTGTCAAATGGAAACCATCATCTCATGAGCCCATGTGCTCAGAGAGGTTCAGTTATTACATACACTTGCAGATTGCTGAAATATGAGGGGGATACAGGAATTTGCAGACTTCAGATTCAATATAATACAGCAGAAGGAACAAGCAATAAAAGGGGGAGATTCGTAGAACAATTAGAACAATTCTAATGATATGTGTATATAGCTATATAAAATATAGAATATATATAATATAGTGTATATATATTATATAGATATAAAATGCATGTCTATATAATATATAGATGATATAGAACATGTATTTTATGTAGATATAAAATATATATCTATATAAAATACAGATATTCATTATATTCCTCTTAGTAATCAGTTTAATTTTGAAACAAAGGAAAAAATCTCCCTGAAAAAAAATAATTGACAACTCATCAGTCTGCAAATCTGTGGTTGGCAAACACAGGAAGGTCATTAACTAGTGTAGCCATTAAGAATGAGGTAGATAAGGCTCCTCTAACATGATAGTTTCTTGGGATGAACAAATTTTAGCGATGGTCTTTTCTGGTCTCTGTTCTAGGAATTAACAATGTTGGTGCTAAATAAAAAGTTTATGGGTCAGACAGGTGCTGGCTGAGAACATACACTGCTGTTAGCCTGCACTGAATGCCTCATACCAGGTCTCTATGAGACCACTGCCTCCATCCTGTATACCTAGTAAGCGATTGTCTCTCCAAAGCATCTTGCGATATTCCCCTTCCCCTTCAGGGCCAGTGTTTGTCTCCAGGCTAGTGCTTGTGAATGTTTGAGACATAATTTTGATCTTTTTTTGAATCATTCCATTGATCCACAGTACACTAATGACTGTGAGAGTCAGACTGCACAGTGTAGGGTGGTCTTTGTGTTACATTGAGTTATTGTCAGAGGAAATAGATTTTATAACTGAGAGAAATTATTGGATCATTAACCTGTTTTCACAATATATCACAAGCATTATATTTCACCCAGTTATGCCAATTGATTTCTGAGATTAAACATTGCTAAAAGGCAATGATTCTTTTGAAGGAAGACCCACTGTTCCAGCTGTAAAGATCTTTTTAATACAGATAGCCTCTGCATGGTCCTATTCAGCTTTTCAGTTAGGAAGGCTATTTTTCACACCACAATCGGAAGTTCTAGTTCACACAGAGCGTGCAGCCATGGATCCTAATTAAAACCTGAAAGGACATTAATAAGTTGACATATACTTTAAACTGTCACTGGCTTTCTTGCAAACAATATATTCTAACTCAATTAGAAGTTACAAAAAAGTATTACTAGTTGAACATTTTCTCTGTTATGTGGAATATCCTATTAAATTGTCATAACAGTTTCTTTAGCTGTTAAAGTATAAGCAGCTAGAACTCCTGTTATTGTTACTAAGAGAAATCCAGACGTACCTTCTGTTCATTCTCTGTTGCAGCAATTTAAATATAAGCTAAATAAGCTGTAATAATTTTTATCTCCAGCTACTTCGGTAGCAAGCAAGTAATGTTAAACCATATGTTCGCAGTTAGGATGTTCAGGAAGGGACCTGCCTCTATCAGCAGTTTGTACTTCAGCTGCACTTGTGCTGTATTTTGCCACCTTGCTGGGTGAAAGGAATGAATGTAAAGAAGAACCTTCTGAAGATAGTGAACAGCTGATTAAGCCTTAAGTTTAATGAGAACGTTGAGAGCTAGCAGGAGCTGCTGGAAGGGGAAAACAGTGCAGATGAACCCAGCCACTTATGTCCAAACTAACTGTGACAGTAAATCAGAAAGAAAGTGGGAAATGGCTAGGCCATATACCTTGTAACAGAGGCAAAAAGGAAAAGATTGAATGATTTAGTCTAAGGACCTGACAGCTGAGGTGAATGACCTTTCTTTCTGTATGCCTTTCACAAAGAAGAAAATCATGACAAAGGTGAAGGTGAATTCTGTATTTGTGGTTATAAATATAGCTTTCATTTAAAAGGTACTGAACTAAGGCTAGATTCCTAATTCTGTCATTTTTAATGCAGTGTTTAAAAAGAAGGTGGTTTCCAGTTTGCTCTTCCTCCTGATGTCCTTCCCTCTGTGTTATCTGAAAACTCCATCATGCGAAACCCTACTGCTGAGCCAGAGGATTAACTGTGCAGACTGCTATCATTTGAGTTAATAATAGTACAGAGGTTTTTGAAATAATTAATTTGGGGTGTTTTTGCTTCAAGTATGAGAAAGAGAAGGTGTGCTGATGAATGTAAGCTTCCTTCTATTTTACCTTGATATGCTTTTTTTCCAAATGGTTTCTATGCTGTTTCTTTTCATCTGTAGTTCTTGTCCCAGGCTCATTCTCCTTGTCTCTGTAATTTCCAGACTTTGGATATCTCATTTCATCTCCTCCAACTTCTCCATTTTTTCTTTACTGACATAGCCTAATTTGAACACTTGCATAGCACATTTCCCTTCTTCCCTTTCCATACAAGCTTTCCCAATTTCTCATGTAATTGTTCACTGCTAGTCCTTGTTCTCTACTTTTTATGCTCCTTATTCTGGTTACATTAAACAAATATTTTCTTTGCTTCCCTGCATGTTTTAATACCCAGGTTCTCTGTACAGCCCATTCAGTCCAGCTCTCAGTACTGTCTTCTTTTTCCTGCTGATACCTTCTGTTATAGTCTAAGACCTTTTTGTCAATCTACCCTTGCCCTCTCTGTCTTCCCCATAATCAATCCAGCACGCTCCTTGGGCCTCAGAGAAGAAAGTCTCCTTATTCTTTGTTGAAGTATTTTCACTATTCACAAAATGCAGCATTTCAGTGCCGTAAGGGAGATTTGAAGTAGTTCTGCCTTTGAGCATGTATTTGTCTGGAATGTATGCAGGGGACAGTGTGAAATATGGATAAATGATGAAGAAATGTATCAAAGTACCACTCCTGCTTTTTTATTCTTGTCCATGCAGTCTGACGCTAACTCTGACAATGGGGGGTGGGGAGGAAACATTTAATTTTTGTCATCAAAATGAAGCAGAACAAACAGAAGTATTGTAGTTCCTGTGTAGAACATTTCATTTTAGCCATTTTATACAGAAGTAAGAATTGAAGCTCTGTTTCAAATGTATTTATAATAATGAAATTATTTTATGGTAAAAAAGTTTTATGACTATGTTCAATAGCATTTTCTGAGGACTAAGTTTCTTGAGGTTTGCTTTTTCTTTTCTGTGTTCCCTGTTAATCTTAGCATTGCAATCTCTAAATTTATAATACTCAGAAGACTATATTTTTTAATTATTGTTTTTTAGTAGTAACATGTATTGGTGCCAACTTACAAGAAATAAATGTCAAGGCAAATTCTCACTACATTCTTTTCAGCTAAGTCTATAGTATACCTTGTAAATACTTTCTTATAGGTTCTTTATTATGTTTTAGTTCATGAAAGGACTAGAAAGAAGAATATAAATGTTTACCAAGATTGGCTACCTTAGAAGAGTCTGATGGAAGTCAGAGGGCAGAGTAACAAAAGCCACAAGTAACCCCTTAGAATGAAGTATGCAAGGCGAGTGAGAGAAGGATCCTATGCCACGTCAGTGTCAGATAAGAGACTTGAAACTCACTGGAATACAGAAGAGTCTGAGAAGATATGTTGTTTTCCCTCATTTCCATGGATCATCCTTCTTCATATTATGAATCCACTCCAGGTTCTCTCTTCTGCTAAAGCAGATTTGAGAGCACAACTTAGATTAGGAGAAAAAACAGGGGGTTTTGGGAGAATACCATTATGAGAAACAGTTTATATATCCTTTATAGAAAGAGGCCCTCTGGGGCAGACAGGAACAACACTTTAAGTAAAATAAATACAATTGTTTTATTAATTTCTAATCAAATGGTTTTGCAAAATAAATTGTTGACAAACAGTGTCTATTGCTCCTTAATACCTCTCCTTAAAAATTTACTGTTGTTTGTTTTCCTTATTTCAGTTGTCACAAACACAAATTTAACTAATTTAATGTCAAGATTTTCTGAGGAACTTCATTTTCATAGAATGCAATAAAAATATTTTTGTTTTTGCACCTACTGATGATAAGAGCTCAGTTCAACCATTCTAGTGCCAAAAGAAGGCTTTCTGTAACATGCAAGGGTTGTGTTTCATCAGATAGTGTTTTGTGGGGCTGTTAAATGACTTGCTGCTGCTCTACTGTAGAAAGACATCCTTGAAGCTGAAGGCAAATAGCGGAGGCAGTTTTAAGTTACCTTTTACATTTTCTAATCCAGGGCTACTCTGCTGCCTGTGACAAAGCAGAAAATCCTGGGAACTCGTTCTGTAATGCACGCTTTATGTACCAATATGCTGTGTAAAAGCTCTGGAGTCCTGCAGTACCTTTTTCACCTCCAGCCATGTTAGTGGCTCACCAGCTCTCCCTCTAGCCAGATTTTCAGATTCTCATTAGTGGATTGCCTTGTGGCTGTTTTCCTCAGTTCCCGAAACAAGGGAATCCTCCCACAGCTAGAAATAAGACTTTGATAGCTACTCTGCCTTATGGGTCTTTGGTACAATGCTTAGGATAAGTTCAGCTCCTGAAATAGAATTCAATAAATCTAGAAATTTTTCTAAAATTACATTTTTTGGTGAGAGGTTCTAAAGCTTTTGCAATTCAGTTAGTGTTCAACTGTCACAAATATAAATCAATACCAAATAATATAGTGGATATAGACTCCAAATTATGAATTACTGTTACTTAAGTGTTGTACAGAATTCATGATTCTTTTTCAGAAGAGAAACAACAAAGGCTTGAATGAATAGGGGCACAAACTTTCAATTCCAAATTGCTTCAGTCTTTGTGAGTAGTAGCCAAGTCTTCATGATCAGTATAGCTGAAAAAATTAGTTTGAAGTTGGTGTGCATACACAATTCATAGCACCTCAGCCAAGACACACTTAACATAGTCTATTAGTTGAGTCAGTGTAGATATAGCCTTTGGTATGAAGAGTGTGTTTTATTCAAGATGTTGCGTAGAATGAAAAAATCATCTTGTTTGGTACTTTAAGTGAGAATAAAATTTGCATGAAACCACTTGGTTTTAAGAAGTCTGTTAATTTACAGAGATTGGTCAATCTACATAGAATTGTAGAATTATTTAGGTTGGAAAAGACCCTGAAGATCATCAAGTCCAACCATAAACCTAACACTGCCAAGTCCACCGCTAAACCGTGTCCCTAAGCACCACATCTACACATCTTTTAAATACCTCCAGGGATGGTGCTTCAACTACTTCCCTGGGCAGCCTGTTCCAATGCTTGGCAACAATTTCAGTGAAGAAATTTTCACCAATACCCAATCTAAGCCTCCCCTGGTGCAACTTGAGGCTGTTTGCTCCTGTCTTCTCACTTGTTACTTGGGAGAAGAGACCAACCCCTGCCTCACTACAACCTCCTTTCAAGTAGTTGTAGAGAGGAATAAGGTCTCCCCTCAGCCTCCTTTTCTCCAGCTTAAAGAACCCCAGTTTCCTCAGCCACTCCTCGTAAGACTTGTTCCCTAGACTCTTCACTAGCTTCGTTTCTCTTCTTTGGACATGCTCCAGCACCTTAACGTTTTTCTTGTAGTGAGGGGCTCAAAACTGAACACAGTATTTGAGGTGTGGCCTCACCAGTGCTGAGTACAGGGGATGGATGATTGCTTCCCTTGCAACTTAGCCTTGTTGAACCTGATACAACTGGCCTTGGTCCATCAATGCAGACTGTCCAAATCGCTCTGTAGAGCCTTCCTACTCTCAAGCAGATGAACACTCCCAGCCAACATGGTGTCATCTGCGAACTTCCTGAAGGTGCACTCGATCCCCTCATCCAGATCATTGATAAAGATTTTAAACAGAACTGCTCCAAGACCAGCCGCCAAGTGGATTTAACCCATTCAGCACAAATTTTGGGCCTGGCTATCCAGCCACATTTTTACCCAACGCAGATTATACTTGCCCAAGCCATGAGCAGCCAGTTTCTCCAGGAGAACGCTGTGGGAAACTGTGTCAAAGGCTTTACTAAAGTTGAGGTAGACAACATCAACAGCCTTCCTCTCATCACTGAGAGGGTCACCTTGTCAGAGAAGAAGATCAGGTTAGTCAAGTAGGACCTGCCTTTCATAAACCCATGCTGGCTGTGCCTGACCACCTGGTCGTCCTCTATGTGCCACGTGGTGGCAGTTAAGATGAGATGCTCCATAACCTTCCCTGGCACCGAGGTTAGACCAACAGGCCTATAGTTCCCTGGATTCTCCTTCCAGTCCTTCTGGTAGATGGGCGTCTCATTTGCTAACTTCCAGTCAACTGGGACCTCCCCAGTTAGCTAGAACTGTTGATAATGATGGAAAGTGGCTTGGTGAGCACTTCTGCCAGCTCCGTCTACCCTTGGGTGGATCCCATCTGGCCCCACAGACTTGTGTGTGTGTAAGGGGGATGGCAGGTCACTAACCATTTTCCCTTGGATTATGGGGGCTTCATTCTCCTCCCTGTTCCTGTCTTCCATCTCAGGAGGCTGGGAACCTGGGGAACAACAGGTGTTACTATTAAAGACTGAGGCAGAGAAAGCATTAAGTCCCTCAGCCTTTTCCTCATCCTTTTTCACTATATTTCACCCACATCCAGTTAAGGATGGAAAATCTCCTTTGTTGTTAATGTATTTACAGAAACATTTTTTATTGTCTTTTATGGCAGGAGCCAGATTAGTTGGACTTTGGCCCTTCTCATTTTCTCGCTGCATAACCTCACAACCTTCTCGGAGTCCTCCTGAGTTGTCTGCCCCTTCTTCCAAAGGTCATAAACTGTCTTTCTTTTCCTGAGTTCCAGTCAAAGCTATCTGTTCAGCCAGGCCAGACTTATTCCCCACCTGCTGGTCTTTTGACACATGCAGACAGCCTGCTCCTGCATCTTTAAGTTTTCCTTCTTGAAGACTGTGCAGCTTCCCTGGACTCCTTTGCTCTTCAGGACTGCCTTCCAAGGGACTTGGTCAACCAGGCTCCTATAAAGGCCGAAGTCTGCCCTCAAGAAGTCCAAGGTAGCAGTTCTGCTAACCAACATCTAACCAGCCATGTTCTTACATAGCTTTGTTGCTTTTTTATTTTTCCTACTGTGTTCCATTAATATATAGAATTATACATTTTCAAATAAAACGTGATTCAATAATTATTCTTAAATAGGATATGTATATCCTTTTTATATATATAAAATACTTCTGAGGGAGATATATATATAAAAAAATATGTAGGATTTCCTGATGAGAACATGTATTTTTAATGGCTATGTTATGTACATCAACAGAGAGCGTAGCTACTCCTTGGCCTTTTTTTTTGGTTTAATTCAGTTATTGTTTAGTGATGGTTGACTATCAGTCCTACTTATTAAAAGGTACTGTTACTGCATAATTATCATAATTATAAAATCTAATTAAAAAAAAAAAAGTTCTTTATTATAAATAAGCTATTGTCCTAGTTTGGGCTGGGCTGGACTGGCCACTGAAATGAATGACAGATGCTCTCCCCATCTCTCTCTCCAGGGAGAGGAGGGAGAGAGAGAAAGACTTATATTAATTCCTTAACTAGAGTAAGTTGAGATACTTCACTGATTTCACTTGAGTAGAAGTGACTTTTGCAACTGAAAAACAAACCTATTCAGTTTCAATAAAGCATGCCTTAAAAGAAAGAACATGCCTGTTTAGACTGCCTAACACTTAGAGACACTATTGCTGCATGTATTTCTTTAGATAAAATACTGAATAATACAAACTAATATTAAAAATTACTTATTTGCAGGGAAAATTGCAAAGACAATTTTATTAGCTACAAACTTACTCTGTATTTGTTATTATAAGTAACTTCAAAGTATTACTTTATTTTTCGCTAAAAAAACCCAACCAAGATGTTTCTTTTAATCTGTTGCTTAAAGAACAGAGCAGAAACAATATGCCTCATAGCTTACAATATTATATTCCACTAAAAGTCTGTGGCTTAGCAAAGGGGAGATTTCTCCCTGTTTTCCTTCTCCATAATGCTGTACTCTGCTACACATGGCCTAGTATTTACGTTTTGCTTGCAGGTGTCAACAAGGAAGGCTCTAATGTTGGGTGAGTTGATTAGGATAGACTCCAACTGTGCATATGCTACATGCAGAGCAGGCTGGCAGATCTGATCAAGAGACCACAATGTGACTAGTTAGGGTGAAGAGATTGCTCTGACGAGTAGGGTCCTGGCATAGTCTGGCTATGGAAAGAAAGGAGAATCTTCTGAAAATCCAATGGTCTGTGAGGATAAAAGACAGAATGTAGCATATGAGGTCACAGTGGAGTGGTTTTCAATTGTAAATTTTTTCTATCTGATAAGACTGGAAAAGTATGTTTTTAAAAATGTTGTTCTTCCAATTTCTTGTAAGAAATGAGCCTAGTTCCATGGTATTTCTCATTATTTTGTGGTGTGTTGGCTCTGAGGACTAGAGCCAGGCAGATCAATTATAAAGCTCCACCTCCTTGTTCTGTCACAGCAGTTCATTTTTAAACCTAACCTTTTGTAGGTTCTTTGTGTTTTTCTTTAATATCTTGTCTTGTATTGCTTGATCTCTAATATGACATTGTATTGTCTGTTATTCCTCTCTTCTGAATTTAAAATTTACTTTCTTGAGTGAAACAACAGGTATGTTTATTCAAGCTGAGTTTGACTTGCAGCTGCTGAGAACAATTCCCTCTTCCCCCACTTCCCTTTAAAAAAAAAAAAAAGAAAAAAGTTTGGTTAAAAAGAACTGTGAACATCAAAGGTTTTCCACCTGTATATAAAAAGATACTGACGATACCTCCTGTATTTACTAATAGTAACAGTGCAATTTCTCAACCTTGTTTGACTGTGCTTTTTTTCCCTCTGGCATCAGGATAAAACTTGAACTCTGCATGAATTGCAGGGCTGATCCTCATCTATTTCAGTGGGACTTTGTGCAATATTAAGAATCTGTTTTCATAAATATGTGTTACATAACTGAAATCATAAGCTGCATACAAATCTAATTGAAAGTTCCAAGTAGAGGCTTCATTCAGCACCCTTTGCAGTAATGCTGTTACTGCTATTAGCTGATTTCCTGCCCTCTTAAGTAAGAATTATGTCTAAAAACTGTGTGTTACAGTTTAATCTGTTGGTGGACTCAGATTGTGGGAAATGCCAAGTATAGTAAGGGTAGCTGTAATGTGCTTGACTGTGCCAAGAAATTCAGAAGACGGACAACTTTATGTTGAGCGAAGCATGGTTGTCTCTGTGTCTTCTGTGGTGGACTTAGCTTGTGCCGTAGTATGGACCTACAGAATCTGTTAACAAACATCCATAAGTCTGTTAAAAGAGGAAGAATGAAAACAAAAATAATGTATGTGAACAGTTTATTACCACAAAGTAGTAACACAAATGCAGATGTTCTTATGAATATTCACACCACATAAAGCCTATTCCTCCATCCATTTGTTTTCTGCAAAAGCCAAGGCTATAAAGTAATCTGTTTATGGGTAAATATCAAACCTTGAAGAGGTTGGATTACTGGTCTCTTTTAAAAAAGCATAGTCCATTAGAAGGCTTCATTTAATTTCAGCCAGGGTGCTGTGATTGTGCTGTGGTCTGGTCCTGTCTCAAGCTGTCCCTGAAAAGTCATTGAGCTTTCATGGACTGACCTCAGTTTTCACTTGTTAAACTTGCCTTTGGCTGAAGGTCACAGGACTGTCGTGAGAAGCTATTGCTGTCACCATCTGGCACTGCTTATCCTGCTCGGGTGCTGCAGGGTGGTGCCCTAGCAGTGAAGGCACTGTCTATACTGTCACTCTTGGTTCCTGGCTTGTCCTCCCTTGAAATGAAACACTACTCTTGCTGCTCCGAGTTTCCAAAACCAGACTTTACAGTTAAATTGTTAGCTGAAGATCTTGCAGGTCAAAACCGAAGCAGGAAAAGTCATGGACAACCAGCCTGTTTGTGACCTAGCTAAACTTCATGATTTACACAGTCTGTTCTTCCTGTGTATCACCTGCCATCAGAGTGGTACAGTGTTGTTCTTGGCAGTTACTCATGGGTTCAAGTCAAACGAGTGTCAGAATCCGATACTCCCTGACTGGCTTCTTTTAGATATTCCGTTCATGGAGGGTGTCATGTTTAATATCAAATTTACTTATTTAAAAGTAGTTGATGTCACAGAGGATTTCTGATTTAGTGGAGTGATACAAAATATAGTGAAAACACAATACGAATATAAGTAACACTTAGAAAAATAGAGCAATTGCAATATACAGTTCAATGCCAATACCAATGTGATTCCCATTGCCAGTCTGTGTAATATGTTCACTGTCACAATGCTAGTGATCTCCAGTTGCCAGGAAGGAATATGTGAGTTGAAGGCAGCTCAAGCCTGTTGCTCTGTTCAAAATTCTTTTACTATTTGTCTAGTGTTTATACTCTGTGATGGCCTGGGTCACGCATTCACTCCTCCCTCCCCTACTGGTCTGGCTAACTGAGGGAGTCATTCATATTCTTTTAATGAACTCAGGGAGAAACATTTACACCACTAATTGATCCACTCAACTGTTGATAGCTGTTTGTCTAAAACAAAGGCTACCCTCCAATCTCCTTTGTGTTGAGATACCATTAGCTTCTTTGCAACAGCTATGGTCAGGCACAGCCTGCATTATTCTGTGACATTCATGGGCACATCCCCTTGCAGTCTCCTCTGAGCCTTCTTCCATTCTAGGGGTCACAGGCAAATTGTCATTTGAACTTGGCCAGTGTTTGTTCAATCAGTGGAATTACCTTGCTGTGTGTTTTTCCTTTGGCTAAAGCTTTCCTCCTACCTTCAACCCTATTAAAAGTTTTGAGCCAAAAATTTTGAGTCAAGAAATCCTGAAGAAACACAGGTAAATTTTTGGACTTCAGACCTAAGTGATACTTACTTTTTGCATGAGTATAGAATTTATAGGGTGGGAGTTTGTGTAAGACAGGAGGGAAAGAAGGTGAGGGCAGGCAATGTCTAGTTTTAGTGAAGTGCACAAACACAGGATAGGTATCTTTCATCCTGGTCTTCGTCCTAGGAATCCACTACAAATCACCTCATGTCTTGACATCTTGTCATTGGCAGCCCTCCACGCTGAATGACTGATGTTTGGGTAATTCTGCTGCCTTCAGCTCTGCCACCCCTCTACACAGGTAGGCTCTGGCCCCACTCTTTTTTGAGCCCTGCTCACAGAGCAGTCTGCAGAGGATGACCATGAAGAGTTCAGCATCTCTGTTACCTGTGACACCACATGTGGGGTGGTGTGTTTGGTTTTGGACTTCCCGGTACAAGAAAAGAAAGTGATGTTCTGGAGTGTGTCAAGCAGAGGGCCACCAAGTTGGTTAGGGGGCTGGAATACATGATGTGAAAGCAGAGACTGAGGTAAATGGGCTTGTCCAGTTTCAGGAACAAAGACAGAGGAAATTTTAAGTCTGACTACAACTACCTGTGGGAGGACGTGTTGAAGATGGATAAGACTCTTTGTGGAGATGCTTAGTAGAAGGATGAGAGTCAACACAGATTACAATGTGGTAAATGCCTGCTTGATGTAAGGAAACTAGTTTTTTTCTGTGAGGATATTCAACCCCTGGAACAGGTGCTTCAGGAAGTTGTGGGATCTCCAGAACACAACTGAACATGGCCTTGAGCCACCTGTTCTAACTGGACCTGCTTTTAGCAATGACTTGGACAACGTGACTTCTGGAGGTCCCTTCCAACCTGCAGGACTTTGATTACGTTCCCTTTCTTGGAGAAATGTGACATACCAGAGATTGTCTCTCAGTGAAAGTAAATTGCAGAGAGCAGTATTCTTGAAAGGAAGAATTCGTGAAGAGCTGAAATTAGAAAAGGATTCTGCTCTATTTGATAAATTGTGGATTTTGTGAAGGTTTTTTAGCCTCAATACATTTTTTGGACAAAAGGGACACAATTTTGGGGGAGGGTGTTTGTCAATGGCAATGCATTGGATATTTACTATATTTAAAATCTCCTGTAATTTTTGGTAACAGTAACATGTAATAAAAGCAAACTGCAATTCATAATCTTTGTATAGGGTAAAAATATTATGTTTTTCTTCAAGAAGCACCTTTTGTATCAGTCTCTGCATACTTATAATTTTGCATCAACTGAATTTATTCTTCACTTCTCTACTTACTACATACAAACTTTAGTTTTGCATAGAATGGTTTTACCTTCTATGTAGGAAAAATTGTGTGAATTGTTAGATTTTTCAATAGCTTGATACTCCAAGAATGATGATGAAAGGAAACGACTTAGCATCAGTTACATGGACAGAGAGAAAAAGCAACTAACAGTCTCTCATAGAAAGTAAATAATTTTCTACAAATATAAATATTCTTCTAATCACATAACGTACGCTATTTCTGATTTGCATTGTATCTAACATGGCTTTTAGGAAATACTTTTTTTTACTATTGCAAACATTTGTGAGTACTCTAGTAACTAAGGCAGAAATATTACATTTCGGAGAACAAACTCGTAAATGAGACATCTTAAGAATTTTTCTTTAGGTATTTTACAGCATTCTTGTAACAATACTAGGAAATAAAGGAACAGTCACTTTCTTCAGGGGGGAGTGTAGACTAGACAAAACATTAAACAAATAACAGCTTTTGCGCAATTATCTCTGCTGCAATGTTTTGAATGTCTCATTATGTCAAGTGCAGTGATTTACTGAACAAATATTTACACTGTCTTTTTCTATCTCTTTGCTAATGACAAATATTAAGTTCTGATTATTCTTTATTGTAACAGCTGAGATGTTCTACTCACACATTTTTCATGTTTGAATAAGAAAGAATTGATTAGACCATGTAAAATTAAAAATAATTAAAAAAAAAAAAAAGAGGAATGCTTAATTTATGAGCCTGTATTTTTTCCGGAAGGAAAGCTTCAGGCACTTTATGCAGAGTTTTTGTAATTTTAGTTTTGAAAGCTGCATAAGAACAAATTGTTCAGGTAGATGTTCAAAAAAGAAATACCAATACAATTGATATTTGTACAGTTGTATTTCGTTTGAATTCATGACTACTTTGCTTAAGGCTTCCAGTGCCTTACACAAGAACCTTGCCTACCAAAACTGTGAGGTATAAATGAGTATTTTAAGTGAAATTTTGATACTTCTTAGTTATTGGATGCCGTCACAAGCAGAAAGAGACTTAGAGTATCTCATTTCAACCTTCAGTCTGACTCTGAAGCCCTTGGATCCAAACTTATTCTGAAGAATAGATGTGGGCAAGTATTGTATTTTTAACCAGGTTTTTAAGAACCCCCTTCTTGTATTTTCTCTCAGAAGCAACTATTGTAGGCACCAAAGAAGGAAAATTCCTTACACAGTAAAATGTGATTGAAATGGGAACAATATTCAGTTGAAATCAGACTGCTTTGGCAGTCTACCAGTGGAGATCTACTCTACTATATGCAATATAGCTGTGTGTAGTACAGTCTTGGATGCTATAGATTTCTCAGGAAGAACCCTATATATAGTAATATGAACCTTATGGCAGACATTAGTATAGTCCTCTTTTTCCTTATAACAAACTGTGTAACCATGGTCATGCAAGCATGTGCTGAACTCTCTACACCAATATATAGTAGAACAGTACCATCTCAATCTGTATGAAAGTAATCTAATTATTTTAAATTGAAAACTCAGGGGGTTTTTAGCAATACTTTCTTGAAACCAGAAGAGTTTAAAGAGGCATTGGCACTTACCGTGGTACTGTTCTGAAAAACCACAAGTTATTTATCATTGTTCTGGCAACTAGCATGAATTTTCTGTGACTACAAGTGTAGCTAAAGAATATGTTCATTTGAGAACCACTGAGTTATGCTCCTTACAAAATTCTTCAAAATGAAGAAAAAAGAAGGTGAGATAATACTTACCTATACTACATGATATGAAGGCCTGGGGGAGCTGGGGTGCAACCCATTGAAAACTTTATGTTCAGAGATTGAAAACAGGGTAGAAAACAAAGATGTAAATGCTGCTTATCAGTTGTTAATATATTTGAGAAACATTGTCAGCAAAAGCTTAATACTCCTGTTTCCCAATTTATTGACTAGGTTGCTCAAATGCTCATTCAATTTATCATGCTACAGTTTGTGCATTCTGTGGACCAAAGGAGCACACCCTACATGCAAAGCCAAGAATTTAGTGTTAGCCTAAAGTTTTAAAGATCTAATCAAAGTATTGCTATTAGTCTAGTTGCAGTGATGATAACACTAAGCATTCAAATAGTATACCATTAAAATAGTATAAACAAAATTTCTAGTGTCTATCCCTTTCTGTGCTGTTCTGCTCCTACTTCCATTGCTCTTGTGGACACTAATGTCAGTGCTGTATTCTGGTGATGGGATTAGGGGAAGCCATCAGGTTCCAAAGTCCTTCATTAAGAGAAAATTGAGGTTGATGGTTTCTTCCTCCTCACTCTTCTGTCTGCCTGTAGTCATTTTTAGGTGTTTGTTAACACCTTACTCTTCTTTTGTTTACAATTCCCCATTATGCACAAATTCATGATATATAGTGTCTTACATAGATTCTGGGTACTTTTTTTGTTGTTGTTGTTACCCTTTAAATAGTTTTTGCCAGCTCCCACGGTTGCATTCTTTTAATGAGCAGTAAAGGACCATTGAAGACTTGCTCATAGCCATTGGGCCTCATTTGCATGTACTGCTCTACCTTGCATTTGATTCTGGTGTTATAGATATTTCATTCCACACAGATTAAATATGTTATTTTCAAGGTCCTGAGCACAACCTCTTCCCTTCACCTCCCATGGCTTTTGCGGTTTGGGCTTAGGGCCGGGTTTTGGTGCAGTTGTGTGATCTTGAATTGAGCTGCTGGTAAAAGGGCTAATTGTGCAAATGAGTTGTGAGAAGTGTGTGCTCTGGAGCCACATCGGAGCCCTGGCCCATGGCCTACCAGGGCTGCCCCAACAGTTCTTACTATAGTTGTATGTACAACAATAACCATGACATAATTGATAAAGCTAAGCAAAAGCTAGAAATAAAAAAGGGTATAGTAATCAAGCGACAGTTAGATAATTGCTGTTACAGCTAGGAAAGCTAACACATAGCTCTGGACAGGCCAAGATGAGTCCAAGCAAGGCCTGACACCACCTGAGGACCATAAACCTTACACAAGATATCTTTTGTGGTCTACAGGGCTACACTACATCTCTTGTTCTTCAATACTCTAACATTTATTCATCTTTACTATAGTCTATGTCTCCTCTGTCAGCCAAATAAAAATAAACTGTTAGGGGAAAAAAGCTGTGTTTTGGGACTAAGAGGAGAGTCATCTTTCCTTTCTGCATGAAGACTACAATCAGACTACATTCTGACCTTTAGAAATGTGATTTCCTTATCAGGAAAAAAAAAAAAAAACACCTCAAAAACAAACCAGAGATCTACACTGTCACATCTATCCTTAACTGACTAGGCAGACTTCTGTTTGGGTTGGTCTTATATTTTGATTTTCAAAACCTGAAAGGCTCTTTTAGTATATTTCTTATATTTGCCTCTTTCTAAGCTACTCTGGTTATTTTTCCCTGCAGCTGATCTAATTATTTTTATTGTTTTTCACAATATCAATATTGTTGATGAGAGATCTTTCCTCTTAAGCTTCTGCTGTATTCTCTCATATTCTCTCCTTTTTTCAGGATTAGTTCTAAAAGTCAGAAATCCAGGGACATACATCTGTTAGCTTCAGGGGACTGGTTCTCTTAATTCTGATTTGCTATGTATAATTTTCCTTGGGAGGGCTATCTAAATAACAAGAATGAGAAAGGAATGTTACTTGACTTTGGCATCTTAATTCTATAAATTTTTTACAAATGTTTTTAAGATCTTGTAGAAGATGAACCGATGCTCTTATCTACTGAATTTTTAGGTGAAAAAGCATGCTAGCAGGTGTGCAGCCAAATTAATTTGTGAATACTGAACATTACAGATATAGGTTTTTTTATCATGTTTATGGACACGTAATTCAATAGGCTACATCATTTGGTCAGCTACCCATTCGCATTATTTAAGAGTATAGTTGATTCTGTTTTGTTGTCACCTGCTGTGAAAATCAGTTTATACAATGGCTTGTTAATTGCTAGAAGTATTTTGATTAAAAGTTCTTGGATACCGGTACATGCAGGTCTGTATCACCTGTCCCAGTGTACTCACTATCTGTTTTCTCCCTTTCTTATGTTCAGCAGCCTTTCACATATTTGAAGACTATCATTATGTGTCTGTTGCACGTCCACTAATGTCTTCTCTGAGAAAGGCTACTTCATTCAGTCTTTTCTTTAGTTGCATTTCTGGGAAACATAATTGTATTGATGCTTTTCAAATAGCTTTATCTTACTGAAAGTTTAGCATTCAGAACTATTCACAGTATTATACCTCAGGATTTAATGAGATATAGTCCTGTTTATTTTCCCAGTGTAGCATCTGTCTTGGTTAGAACACTATGGCAATGTTGACTTCAATTGATCTTATGTCTTGCTATCATTCATAGCTTCTTTTTCCTGAACATCTGCAGCCTGGGATATTGTTGCTTAACCTATAATTATGCAGCTGATGATTTCTGCTTGAATATAGTATTTTGCAGTTGGTCCTGATGAATTCTATCAGGTTTCTTCTTCTCCTCAGAAAACTGAAAAAAATACTTCATATACAGGAAACTGGATCAAGGGGTTTTGCAATGCACTGTGTGCCCGGCCTTAATTTTCAAGACCACTGAGTACACTGTAACAAGTTTTGTTCTCTTGGCAATGCCTATTTGTATCACAGCTTGCTAAGCTTTCCATGAGGTTGTCTGCTTTATATTTCTAAAGAATGTGTGCACCTGATATTGTAATGGTGCCTTACATCCTCTTTTGCTTTGGCAGCAAAATCTATGAGATTCTATATGCTTTATGTTGCATGCAAGTAAAACACAGGACAAGATTGCAGTCAGTTCAAAGGAGCTACTCCTTTGTTTTGTTTTCACTTTGAGATTAGGAATGACAAATGTTACACAAAAGTGATCGTAAAAGCCTCTCTTCTGTAAATACAACTTCTCAGTTTTACTGAGACCCTATTGTTTTCCTTGTTCTAGGCTTTTAGCTAAACATAAGGAAGAACCCTTTCAGCTTATGTGCAGTAGCCATTTCCAAAGGTTTAATGTGTTACCTTTTCCTTGTCTCAGCCAAGTAACTGTAAAAACTTCCCACACAAATGGGTAAAATGCTAAACTGCACTTGCCAATCAAGTCTTTCCTATATGAGCAGTTTTTGATTGTCTGATTGTACCATGATTTTTTCCACAGTTATACAGTGCTAATGCTTAGCAAAGGATGTCGGGGGTTTTTCCATGTCTTAAATTAGTTTATGTTTAGTATCTTCTGTAGATAGCCAGAGGCCTTGACCCTTCATTAAAAAAAGTCTCCTATTATACAACCTACTAAAATAACTTCTTTTGTTTTTATTATTAGATATTATTCAACATCCTCATCAAACTGAATTCTGCTTTCTGAGCAGGCTTTTAGAAAGATTACACATACACAAACTTGGATTGATTTAATAAACATCTGTTAATCAGGAGACCAGTTGTATGCTTAATTATATGCTTTAAACCAAGTAATTTCAGTAAGATAGGAGACATTCAAAATGCAATACAAACACCCAAGCAAAGTCAAGTCCACTCTGTATCTGCTATATTCTCTACTCAACTGTGGTTGGCATTCAGTTCTCTCAAAACAGTTAGTTTGGTGTTTTCTCTCTTTCTGCAGTGAACTATTTACTATTTTTTTCCTTAAAAATATCAACAACTATCTACCTATATGTGTAGAACTAGTGTCAGTTTAGCTCAGCCTATTGCTCTCTTTATTGATCAGCTTTATTCATATAATGTTTTGTCAAGACTCTGAACTAACCAACTATATGTCACAGACATATTGAAATATGGTTATTTCAGGCAAGTTGCGTGGTATTTTTTCTAATCCTTGACTGTAGTTTCATCATTCATAACATGAAGAAAGCTTTGGAGCATTTGGTGTCTGAACCTTTAGAGAAGGAATAATGTGAACCAAACTGGGAATTTTATGTACTTTAAAAGTTTTTCCTTTCTGAGCCAAACAGTGCTATGTAATGTATCACTCCTGGAGGAAAACAAAGGAGTGTCACAAAGTGGAAGTTGTCAAAATCAAAAGTGTACCTTTCTACCTCTTTATGTATATAGGTCATCTCCTTTATTTCCAAGTCAGTAGTAGGTCACAATAGCTGCTGCAACCAGCCACGAGAGGGAGGCGTAATTGCATGCACTGGATCAAAGTATGTGAAGAAGTAGGAATATGGATTTTACTCTCACATTTCGTACTTGGCTGCTCTGCCTGGTTTTGAGGTAAGTACTTTGTATTGGCTGTGGAATGCATAAGGTTTTTTTTAATGGACTGCTGTGAAAACCAGCAATGTCAGAAGTTTGGTTACTCTGCTGTTTCAGTTGGTATCTTGTCCCGTGCTTGGTATATGGAGAGAGGCAAGAGCATGAGGCCTGAATGAAACTGAGAAAACTGCTGATTTTAATAGTTTATGGAAAGGTAATACAGTGATACATTCCTGAAGGTAGTCAGACTAAATACTGCCTTCCAAAAAACCCGTGTCCTTCATATGGTCTTCAATGAGTGCTTCATGTCTGGGAGAATGAAATACCTCGGCTTTTCTCAAAGACAAACTTGCCTCTTCACAGTTTATGTATTTCCTTTTGCTATGGGGCTATAACTAATGCTTTTAGTGGAAGACAGAGGAAACATTGTTGTGGGTCCTGCAAGCATGAAGAAATGTCTGTAGAGATGTTCTACTCACTAGGCAGCCAAATAAAAAATCCTTGGTAATCTAGTTAGACTACTAGTTAGCTGGTTTTTTTATAAAGCTCAGCATGCCATTGCACTCAGTTTTTTCAGCAGGAAGCACTCAGAATCACAGAATAACAGAATCAGAGAATAGTAGGGATTGGAAGGGGCCTTTGGAGATCATCTAGTCCAACCCCCCTGCCAAAGCAGATTCACCTAGAGCAGGTTGGACAGGAACACATCCAGGCAGGTTCTGATGATCTCCAGAGAAGGAGACTACACAAGCTCTCTGGGCAGCCTGTTTCAGTGCTCTGTCACCTTCAAAGTAAAGAAGTTTTTCCTCATACTGAGATGGAATTTCCTGTCTGCCCCTTGTCCTGTTGCTGGACACCACTGAAAAGATTCTGGCCCCATCCTCTTGACACCTGCCCTTTAGATAAGCACTGATGAGATTCCCTCTCAGTCTTCTCTTCTCCAGGCTAAACAGACCCAGGTGTCTCAGCCTTTCCTCATGAGAGAGGTGCTCCAGTCCCTTGATCATCTTCATAGCCCTCTGCTGGACTTAGCCCTCAGCTGGCTCTTTTACAAGCCAGCCAGATACTGCATGTGCTTTTTGTGTCTAGAAATCATGGTGAACTGCTGGAAGTACTTTTGAAAAAGAAGGAGAATAACAGGAAAAAAAATTTCTTCTATAGGAACAGAAATGGCATTGTTTTCATCAGCCATTGAAGGACCCATGCAAAGTTTCTTATCTGTCAGGACTGGAATTGAATGCAGCCTTTGCATAGTCATGCTAGATTTTAATGTTCTGAGATTAAGAAGAAGCTACAATAACCTCAGTCATTTTTGAGGAAAGGAAATTTTGCACTTATTGCCTGTATTGTTAAATACAGAGAAGTTTAGTAAATGTTAAGAGAATATTTCTCAATGTATTTGGAGCATTACTTGGTTTGGGTACAAGAGTAGCATTAATAACAGTTACTGGAATTTGAGCAAATGGCAGAAAGATTCCTTTCACATTAAAGGGAGCCATGTGTCATGGCAAATCTGTATGGACTGAAAATAAAGGGGAAAATTCTACCGGCTTCTGATAGCTATGTATTGTACCAGTTGATCCAGTTACTACAGCATCTGAGCATCTCAGTCTTTAATGTGTGTGGCTTTGAAACTTCTATACAACGAAATTTGAGTTTCAAGATCAAAATCAACTTCTTAAAAAACACTCAGAATGTGAGAGCCTGTTCCTAAGAATAGTTTGCCTACATAAGGGAGAAGGGAGTTGGACTGGGAGATCCTTATGGGGGCCTTCCAACTCAAGATATTCTGTGATTCTGAGCAGTGCCTTGAAAATCAGTACGTCAGGATTTTATCCACTTGCTTGCTTGGTATACATATGGTATCTAATGCAATGAGATTTAGGTGTTACTTCAGCTGTCATCTCCCCTTAAGATGCGTTTTGGGTTCTGGGGAAACAAATTTGTTCTGTCCTTCTCATCTCCATCTCTAAGGTGTGTAATCTCTCCTGTGTAATCTTCTCCCTGGAAACTTCTTACACTTCAGCATGCATAGTCTGTACCTATCCCCTACACATAAGCAGAAAGTGGTAGAAGCTTCTTTGGTCTGAAGCTAGCTGGAAGGCAATGTGGCAGCGTTCGCCCCTGAGCAGTACTCAGGATTCCTTTTTATTACTAAACCCAAAAGTACCTGCCTCTCTGTAGGTTAACTACTGTTATAATAATGCAATATAACATGGAGTCAAATCCATGCTCTATCAGACTTGTGTTCTTTTAATATCGAATAACATTCAAATTAACAGATGTGGATACAAAATCCATCAGAGCAGAGAGAATGGATGTAGTACTGATGATTAGAAACAAGGAAAATGTCATAAGTCTGCTTCTTCGGTTAAAAGCTTTAAAAATTGAAACTAATGGGAATGGAATGACTTCAAAGAAAAAAGGTTTGATGGCATTTGTTATCAATTTGCAGTATCTGTCAGTGCACGTAGCTCGGGAACATATGCAGTTCCATTTTTTTCATTTCTGTGATTCTGTGTGCTAGAACAGCTTCCGTGACTGATAAGAAACTAAAAAGCTAAGCTTGAGTCAGGTCACACACGGCTCTAGTCTGCAGATGTGCAGCTTCTCCATTCCACAGTTGCTGTCAGTCACATACCTTGGGTGAACGTACCTCTCCAGGCAGCAGTGCACCATCACACTTACATCTATGCTTGTCTGAAGACTGAAGCTTTCTTTTTCCTAATGTCACATTGCAGAGGGACATTGAAGGGCTTCTAAGGATACCAGACAGAATGTTAGTCCTGTCTGTAGAATGGAGAAGAGAAAGTTACATGGCAAAGGAACACCAGCAACAAACTATGCAGTGCCTTGCTCTCTCGTGTAATAGGCTGCAGGACTTTGGCACCATCCAACCCAAATATGGTATTTTATTTATGTTCCTTATCAGATTTGAGTTGTTGCAGAACTCTTGTGGATGTCAATGGCTTATTTACTATCAAAGTTTCATGAACAGGCAAATGCTCGTTTAATTCCAAAGGGAAAGAAAAACATTTTAAAAAAATCCCAACCCTGCACTAGTATTAAGCCTGTAGAATTGTCAGGAGACACCGTACGAGGGTGATTTTAACAATTTGAACTCTATATCTCTTGACATGTATGCAAATTAGTACACATCTAATGTAAATTAGTATATATTTAAATACTTAAGTTTAAATACATTATTTCTCCTACTATATAAACCCCTTGATTTTAAAAGGGAAAGTAAAGGTTGCGTGAAGTTGTACGTAAAGGTTGCAGAGTAATAATCTGCTGGTTTTCTAAATTAACCCCTCAAAAATTACTAGAGATTCTATTTGAGAGACAGTACTTCATCAACTTTTCACAGACAAAATGTAACAAAACAGATTAATAAATGAAGTACTTCTAGTGTTTATATGAAAGCAAACAGCCATGATAGCAATGGTTGCATGCTCTTCTTTTCACTTGCTGGTAATGCTGCTGTTTGGGAGAAGGAGGAATGGGGAGGAAAACTATGTAGCACAGATCTGCAGAGAAAACTTAAAAACATATTGTAATTAAAAAAAAAAAAAAAGAAAACCTGTGTGAGAAAATTGAGTTGACTTATGGTGGTCGCAAATGTTGTAATAGTTAGCTTAGAGTATATGTAAGACAGTGAAAAGTAGATAAATACAGTGTGTATCTGAAGAGACAGTAAATCAGAATGGAGATTTTGGAGTTTAGAGAAGATACACCATGTTTTAACTGAAAACCAGGATTTGATACCAGGTGAACCAGCTGAAAAATAGGTTTATACAGCATGAGTGAAAATATGAATTGAAGCTGTTCTGCATCTCTGTATGTGTAAATGCTAGTATTCCATGTTGTGAAATGCTTTGGGCTCACTCTATTCAAATGGTCTTTTAATACACATTTTGGTATTCAACTTTCTTGAAGGACTGAGGTTAACACAACTGTAATGGTATTCTTAGATGTATTACCTTTGTTAACTTCAGAATCTATAATTTTGCAAATGCTAAGTATATTGCTGATACTATCCTTGTTGGTATTCCTCTGGCTTTTTTTAAGGGGGAAGTGAGCTCATCAAACTTTATCATATTTCTTATTTGCTAATTCTGCAGTTTAGTAGGGATAATCTTATCCCAGCTTCGTTAAGCGTATAAATACACGTACCTGTGCTTTTTACCTGCAAAAGGAATTCATCCGAGTCAGGGAAGTAAATTTAAAAAATTCAGTAATCCTGTGACAGCTGTATTTCTCTTTGGTTTTTAAGAATGAAATGTCAAAATCTTCAATGAGTAATTTAATAAAATAGTGAGCAAGATATATCCCATACTAAGCAGATCTATATGAAACAGAGAAATTGTAAATAGGATTTTATCCATCATCTTCTATTTAACTTTCTTTGCTCTTTTACACAAAAAGAAAAGTTCTGTAAATAATGGAAGATTAGTTTTGTGTATTATACTTCAGCTTTAAAAAATGGCAAAAATACAGGGATTTTTAAAGGGACACTTTCTTTCACTGCCAAGAATAGAAATTCGTGGTATACAGTAGCAAATGGCTATGTGACAGCAATATAATATTAATAGCCAGCAATTTCAACTAAAAGATTTTTCTTATATGTCTTAGGATCCAACTTTGAGTCAATCATTAAAGCCTAGTGGGACAGATTAACCTGCCATTCAGATCTTGAGAATTAAAGGTAACATTCTTGATTTAGAGTAGATTTCTCTTGCTTACTCTGGCAGAGCAAATGCACTAGGGATCTTAACTGTTGGAAATATGTAAACCTTTTCCTGTGCTGCAAAGGAAGTATTAGTAAATTTATTTGCCTTTTTAACAGGAACTTTATGTGTTTTGGGACTTGGAGAGAATTTGTCTAGTAGCTGAAAGGCTGAACACAGGCAAACGGTAAATGTTTCAAAATGAATTATAGTGGAAAACTGTAATTTTAAAAGCCTTACTTTTCAGTGATTTTTTTTTTTTTAGTTAAATAAACTCATTTTTTTAAAAAAGAGTGTGCAGAAAGATAGGTGATAGGGAAATTAATGACAATGATTCTGATACAAGAAATCCTTTACTGAATTCAGAAAATATTTTAGATTTATGGATCAGGCTTTACTACTTTTCCTGCACAGTAGTAAATGTATGTATATGTATGCAGACTCAGACAGTCTCCAAGGGTGATCACAAACTACTCATTTATGAAGGAAATGTGAAGCTACTGGGGTGGTTGTATGAAACCCTGGATTCTTATTTCACAGATGAAAGAACTGAGATGAATAAAAGTTCATTTGTGATGAAGACACCACATTGACTACCCATGCAAGACTTCTGCTACCCTTTGTTAAATAGCCTACACTTGGTCTTACTAATTTGATGTGTTAACGATTGGATTATTATATTACCTGTAGATAAGAAAGTCCTTAGATTTGCTTTTTCCAGTGCCAGCAGGGTGGACCTGATGCCTTGGAAGGACTCAACTAGAATAAGTTCTCAAAAAAAATAGAGTGACTGGTATTCTTATCTTCCTTCTCTCTCATCTGGAATTCTTAGCTGAAGAAGACAGGAGCACTAGGCTATCAAGTTCTCATTATAGAAGAGACAGGTAAGAGGGACAGCCTTCTTTTGATCTCTAGGAAGTTAGAAAATAGGCACTGCCACCTCACTAGTACTTCTGTAATTGTTCTAGTGCTGACTCACGAGCAAGGGATCAATGAGAGGTTTCTGGTTTTGCTTTACTCAGTGACAGCATCTTGTTGCTGACTGTTTTACAAGATCAGGGTCAGATGAATTCTATACCTTGTTACTGATGGTCCTGTTAAGAGACATGTTCTCTGTTCTACATTGTCCATCTCTTGCTCAGTGAGTTGAGGTTACTAGATGTCTGTCTGTACCCTGAACCTTATATGTCTTTGTCACACTAGCTGGTGTTTGGTTTTTTAATATTAGTTTTGTGCTTTTGCATGATTTATATATAAAATCTGTGATGTTTTTGCACTTCAGCAATCATAAAACAATGTCACAATAATTAAAAAATCTCTACTTGCTGAATGCTGATTTAAGCATACTTTAACAATTTTCACAAAACACTGGCATGCTGATTTGGTGTATCAGGTTGCAGATGTATTCAAAGCACACAGAAGAAGAAGTGAAGGTGAGGGGAAGAAAGTATTTTGTCTTGTAACCCAGCATGCCAGGCATAAACTGTCTATAACTCTTTGAGTGAGCTACTGACATGGTTGGTCACTGAAAACGTTGAGCCTGAATTCAAATAATAAAGGCATTGACTTTGAAAAGACCTGAGCATGCAAATAACTTTCACCTCATGAATACTCCTATTGATTTTGATGAGACCGTAGAAGTTCATGAAGTCCTGTGGGTGCATAAGCTTTAGGATCCAAGCCTGAGGCCAGAGATGATCTCATTATTTCAGTGTTTTAGATTCTGTAAAGCAGCAAAGAACATACCTCACAATTCAGTTCACATTTAGCAAAGGTATTTTCTTTTTATTACTTTTTCTTTCGAGATCTAGAATTTTAGTTTTAACACAGATAGACTGAAAACTGGCACAGGTTAGAATTTTGTCTTTAGCAGGGAAATATGTCATAAAGAAAACCAAAACAGTTCTTAGCCATGTCAATACAAATAAGCAAATGGTGAATGTGTCAGAAAATCTTAGTTGTGCACTACCTAAAGAATTCATAATAGCATTACTAATACTGTGTTCACCTCTTCTGGAAGAAAAGATGTGAGTCCTTTGAAGTACTAGGTATTTCTGAAGTTGAACTAAGATGTCTTAAGCTATTTCCTAATAATTTAAGTATCTGTGAAGGCAATTGCTCCAAAATCTAGGTGAGGTAGACCACTTTTTAAGCCTGCTAATTCATGATCTGTAACATACCCATCTACTGTGTTACTCATCCATAGCTGTCTAGAGGGCCTCATCTTGTTCTTGAAGCATAAAATGTAAATGAGAGATTGAAGGCACAGGGCTTCTTGACCTTTGTAAGCCTTAGTAAGAAACCAAGGGACTGTGTATGTATAACAGCCATACGGCATGGTCTTTAAGTCAGGCTTAATGGCTGGCAGATAATATTTATTTATGATACCTAAAAATATTGCAGTAGATCAAAATAGGTACATTACTAAAGCATTCATCAAATTATGGTTCCAGCAACTGAGCTTTATTTATTTTTTGATTTTGCTACATCAACAGAGTATTATTCCATACATTTAGACTGTCTTAAATATGGAAAGGGAAAATAAATGTGCTTCTTGTACATTTCATGCAGCTTCCTGTGATGGTTCATTGTGTCTGTTTTCAGTATAAAATCAGGTAACAAGGAATCTGACCTGTATTTGGAGAACACAGCTGGGCAAGAATGCCAGATGACTGACTGCGAATGTTAGCATAAATTTAAACTGGTCCTGGCAATGTCTGGGTGAAGGTGATAGGGTTTATCTGTACTCCATAGAGCTAAGAAATACTTGAATTATTGCCCACTACAAAAAGAATTTTCACATCCAATAGGATGCTATCATTAATGGCAATCAGAAGAGATTCTTTAGTCTGAGCTCAAGTAAAAGAAAGGTGTTTTCCTACGCATCACTCAGATTCCTGATTTGCTTGCTCTGTTGATTGAAATAGCCTGATTCTGTTGATCTGAAAGCTCTTTTGTGGGTTTGTTTGGGTTTTTTCCCTTATGAACAGCTTTTTAGTAAGAAGTAAAAGTTGGCAAAATTATGTGATTGAAAGGTAAGATTTTGAATTTTTCAAAATTCCATGGTTTTGCTTAACTGTCCATTAGGTAAAAATAGGCCTATTGCATTCTTAACAGTTACTATTAACAAGTGAGAACACAAATTCCTTCTATTTCTTTTATAATATGAATTCAAAATATTGAAGAAGTAGTAATGAAAGTCATATGCTTATTTCTTTTATAATGAAACCTTGGATTACATAGTGTCTTTGTTTTGCTTCATTTCAATGATGATGAGAGTTTTCAAGCAGCATGGTGGAAAACTTTTAATGAACTGTTTTACGTCCTCTTTCTCGAGACTGCTTCTATTTTTGAAAACACTATTACCATTTCGTTTAGTGAGAATTCCTTTTTCAGTTTGACCCTGAATAAAATCCATAAGAACATTTCAAATTAGTGACTGAAAATTAATATCTTAATACCAAATCGATAAATAAATTTAAATGATATGAAAAATTGAAGGAATACTGCATGTTTGAATTTAAATACTTCCTTTTTGGCACCTAGTATTAAGAAATTGGGCTTAGAGGTTTTTTCTGATTGTTTTCAAGCACTTTGCAAATTTTTACAGAACTGGAACCTGATTTCAAGTTTGATGGGTAGGATTTTTTGTCATACTTTTTATTACCACAAAACCTAACTATGCATTTCGGTGGAGACTGCACCCTTCTGCCATATGTCCTTTTGCTGCTATTTTTGTTCAAATATGTTACTTCCACACTGAATCTGAGTCGGTGCAATCACCAGGGGTTTAGTAAGGATAATTTTTGCTGGTCAAGATACACAGCTTTCCTGAGAAAATAACTTGTCTGTGTCACAGGTCACAAGAAGTGAGCACTGCACTCTTTGATATTAATGTCTCATGCACTCAGAAGTGCCTGAAGAGTCCATGTCAAATGTGTGTTAAGTATGGGGAGCTAGGAAAGAAACAAAGAGCAAATGGAAGGAAAAACTAACTTTTTTCAGAGTAGCAAAATAAAACAAAACCTCAAATTTTACCAAAACAAAGATAAAGCAGTATTACTACTAAAAATATCGGTGTTTTGATGGAGGTACTGTAAATCCTAAAAAGGAATCACTAAAACTGTTTTCATGCAATGCATTTTCAAAAGGAAACCTATTGGCAGGCACAGACAGTAGATACAGACATGTGCATCTGCATTAATTGACCACCTCTTTCTGCTGAAGTAGTATCAGGCAATTAAAAGATTAACTACAACAGACAGGGGTAATGTATTCAAAAGTCCTATAATAACAGCTCCACACTAATGCTGAATTCTTTGGATGCAAATTGTTATGCAGCACAAAAGAGTAGTTACAATATGTAGAAGGCAGGCTGCTGACCTTGTTGAAGATTAAAAATATATAACATTTCACAATGGTCTTATAATATAAAAAAGAGTACGCATGAATTAGTTTGACTTCATAAAACATTTTTAAAAGTATTTCAGTGTGTCCTCTTCACCCAGTATACCCCTCCTTAATGTGGACTTATGAACTGTACTTTTATTAGCTCTACTTTTATACTTCAGCTTAATGTACCTTATTAAGAAATTTTGAGTACCTGGGGAACATTATGAATTTGTCAGTGTGGTTAGATGTTGGTTTCAGATTCGAGTTGTCCATCTCTCATATATTTTACTTGCATTCTCTTCTGCATGATTTTTAATTCTTTTTGAAATACAGCTTCTTTTTATTTTCTTCATAATACTCATGTTCCACATTTCTTGTCAGCTTTTTTTTATTGTCAGTGCAGCATAACTGGGAAAAACTTCTAAATATTTATGCTGATAGATTAATTGTAGAACAGTGCATAAGCTAAACCATTTTTAATTTCCTGAGCTCATGTTTGACCTCAGTACCTTTAAAATGGCTCATATCAGATCTGCCACTACATTTTTATAAAATTAGTTAAATTTTGATCTCTGGATGTGAATTAAACTCCATTTATAGTGAAGTTCTGTACTGCTTTTTGCTGGGAAAAGAGTTGATTTTCTTCATAGCAGCTGCTATGGTGCTGTGTTTCCAAATCAACATTGATAACACAGAGATGTTTTTCATTATAGGCCTTCTCTGCTTCTCACACTGCTCCACCAGTGAGTAGGCTGGGAGTGCACAAGAAGTTGGGAGGGGACACAACTGGGACAGCTGACCCCAACTGACCAGAAGGATTTCCCACACCATATAATGTTATGTTGTACAATAAAAGCTGGGTGAAGAAAGACAAAAGGGAGACATTTGGAGTGATGGCATTTGCCTTTCCAATTAACTGTTACACGTGATTGAGCCCTGCTTTCCTGAGGATGGCTGAACACCTGCCTCCTGATGGGAAACAGTGAATGAATTCCTTGTTTTGCTTTGCTCGCATGCTTTTGCTTTACCTATTATAGAATCATAGAATCATAGAATGGTTAGAGTTGGAAGGGATCTTAAAGATCATTAAGTTCCAACCCCCCTGCCATGGGCAGGAAAACCTCTGACTACAGCAAGTTGCTCAAAGCCCCATCCAGCCTGGCCTTAAACACTTCCAGGGATGGGGCCTCCACAGGTTCCCTGGGTAACCTGTTCCAGTGCCTCACCACCCTCACAGTAAAGAACTTCTTCCTAATATCTAATCTAAATCTCCCCTCTTCCAATTTAAAACCATTACCCCTTGTCCTAGCACTAGACTTCCCGACAAAGAGTCCTTTTCCAGCTCTCCTGTAGGCTCCCTTCAGATACTGAAAGGCTGCTCTCAGGTCTCCCCGGAGCCTTCTCTTCTCCAGGCTGAACAGCCCCAGCTCTCTCAGCCTGTCCTCATAGGAGAGGTGCTCCATCCCTCTAATCATCTTAGTGGCCCTTCGCTGGACCTGTTCCAACAGTTCGATGTCCTTTCTATGTTGAGGACTCCAGAGCTGGACACAGTACTCCAGGTGGGGTCTCACAAGCGCAGAGTAGAGGGGGAGAATCAAACTAATTTCTATTCCCCTGAGCCTAAATAAAATGCTGAAGTAACTGTAAATAAAATGTCTTTTCCCAGACTCCCTTGTGTCGCTGAAGTGGCAGGCAGAAGGTGACAACTCAAACATGCTTACGCTGATAAAAGAAACTGAATGAAAATAGACTACCATTTTATTTCTGTAGTTTTAAGTTCCTCATATAATAAACTACAAAAACAAGAAGTTCCAGCCTTTTTCAAAATCATACATAATCTAAAATAATTTAAAATACTTACCATAAATTATTTACTTTTAAAGATTAAGGATGAAAAGTCTAGGGATTTCATTTTCTGCTGGACTGTCTGACAGGCATAATGCAATAACCACTTTGGTACAGTGATAAGAGGAGCTTGACATAACCTTGCACTTGTCTGTCTAGACTCCTAGATGGCCAATATAGATACTTATGTAGATCTAAGTAATTATGAAAATTTGTATAACTTATGAAATAGTAATTAAATCAAGAAGTTAACATGTCTCTAGATTCTTGAAGCACCATCACTTTTTTTTTCTGCCCAAATTGATACTTGAAATTTAAAGGTGACACTTCTTATATCAATTTCAATAATTATAGTCAAAGGTTTCTCTATTTCAAAGTTTTACTAAAAATATTCTCCTTTAGGATGGAGGCGAAAAGATGGTGCAGAAACAGCATTCTTAAAACTTTAAGATCTACAAGTTTCAAAATTATATGTGATTTCTCTGCAAGAGTTTGCACAAACAGCAATATGCCTCATTTGGGACAATATTTCTTCTTGAAGTCAGTCGTCTTCCTCTCTATTGCTCCTGATTTATAGGAAGCTATTGTGAGATGGGGTAAGAGAATGCAAGTTTCCATGTTTTCTGTACAGATGTCATCCCTGTATGTCCCTTAGATAAGTATAGATATATCTTGTCCCAATTTTCCCAAAGTCACACTAGAATCTGTAGCTTCATTGAAACTGAATGGAAGGGAGGGTGGAGATCATGGTATTTGAGAGGAAGAAGCAATCAGACACAACATCCCTACGTCAAAACCCTTCTGTATCTAAATGGTAATTATATGCTGCTAGTCTGGACTGCACAGTGATCTTTGGATATCTGTTCTTATCAAGGGTACAAAGTATGTGTGTTTCATGGAAAATTGCCAGATGTTGGCTGTGCATGTGTGGATGGTTGGTTGGTTTGGGAGCTGAAATAAATAATTGATTTTTTTTTTTTTTTTTGCAAGTCACACAGAATATCTCATTTGACCAAATGAAATGTGCAAATTGGCATGTATTTTATATCTGTATTTCATGTGTGAGTAGACCGCTCTATTCAGAAACAGTTCAGATGACTTTCACTTCCACTTTGGGGAAATAAATTATTCATCTGAAAATTTTCTTTCAGTCCTAATTAGCACTGCACAATATTAGACTCATGAAGTCCAAATATACTAAGCTCGATTGCTTTGATTCATACCTTTTGAATGATACACATTCCCCAGGAAACTGATGGGTACAAGCACCACAGTCCCATTGTTTAGCAAGTCAAGTTACTGTGAATATATGGTCAAAGTTCTTTGTACTCTGCTTTGGTGTCCCACAGGGACTCCGGTGAGGATTTTGAATTTAATATTCAAAGCTCTTTATGGGACTAGACAATGTTACTTCAGACACCTGGATAATATTTTCTCTTCCTCAGGTTAACCCTGATTATTGGTGCTGCCTGGTGATAGAAGGGTAGGAAATTGAAGAAATACTGTGATGAATGTCAATTTTGGCCATGTTTCTCTACTGTAATATCCTGTTTATTTTATTAAGTAGGGCTTGTGAAGGTTGGACTGTTTTCTGTGGTTGTAGAGAATAAATGCAAATGTTGTTTGTTTGATTTTGTTTATGATATTCAGGTAGTGTTCACAGCATACCTAACAAGTATCAGATTCTGATGAAAATTTGTCAGAGTACGGGGTGGGGGGAACGTATTCTTAATTTGACTGCTTAGATATCCTGATATGTTGTCTGGAAATCCAGGTAAGAATTCAGCAATTTTGTCTTTCATTTGGATATCAGATCTATTAGACAACAATAGCAGCCAGCTGCATTCCCCAAGGCTTCTCACGCATCAGATTTCCCACTCAGTAACCTTTCAAAATCAGTCACAAATGGTCTTTTTCTAGATCATACTGGCATCTGACCTTTGTAAACTTGGACAAGGGGGAGAATTAAAAAAGCAAAGTGCAAAAAGAGGTACAATCTTTGATTTCAAAATGTTATCATTTCTGAAAGCAGCAACCATTTCGTGACATATAAAGTTCAAAGTTGTGCTAACTTACTTTTCACTTTTCTGATCTTCTAACCTTGACAATTGCTTGTGCTTCTCCATTTTAGCTGTTGATTTGTCACACTTCAAATGTTTTTAAAAATGCAGAATAAATGTTTATATGGGAACTTGAGAGGTTATGCCTTCGTGGACAGAGAATTCCACAATATTACTTAGGGATATAAAGTCCTGGGTGCTGTGTCATCTTATGAGATGCTGCAGAAGAGTGTTTCTCTTGAAATATGCTGAACTGCTACTCTAATTTGCTACAGTGGGCTGCATGGCCCCTTACACACAGAGTTCGTGTGACTTGCATCTGATAGATCTGGTTACAGTAACAGAGCTCAATCTCTGCAGTACTTCAAAACATTGGCTTTCTTAAGCAAAAGGAAGTAATAATGTATCATATCTAGCAGATGACCAAAAAGAGAAAACATTGGCAAAATTTTTGTGTATTCTTGGAGTGTTTTCAGTAAAATACATAAATTAATTGCTAATTTTTTCACCTAAAGTTGCCAAAGTCTTCAAATGCATTCCAAACCTCTGATTTCTTCATAGCTGATAGTGACGGACAATTCAAATTCACACAGATATCACAAAATTTCAGCTGTTGCAGTCTTGTTCTCTCTCTCCCACTCATATACCTTGAGCATGATGTCTTTCTACCTTGTTTTAGGTGCTCAAAAAGCTAGTATTGAGTGGTAACAGAAGCATAATTAGAAAAATTATATTACCTTACTAATATCCTTTGTGTTTATAGTCACCATTGCTAGCATTGCCAAATACCTTTTAAAAGGGAGAATACTAGTTATTCAAGTAATCTCTTCAAGGTAAATGTGTGTAAATGTCATATTCATACATCAGAAGGGGCCGGTGTGAGTTTTGATTCTTACCTTCTGCATGATGCAGGCCAATGTAGAGAGAATTTTGGGAGAATTCTAACAGATATGTGTTTTGGAACATATGGATGGAAATGGGATCTGTGGTAGAAAAGAAGGGAAAAAGGGTTTTGCTTGCTGTGCTTGCTACACCATTTCCCAAAAAATCCATTTCTACTGCAGTTCTCCCTCTTGACAGATCTTTGTCCCAATGCAATACAGAAAGCCTTGAATAAATCAGCTGATCTTAAGTATATACATTTTGGACGATGGAAAATACATTTTGGGTGTTTATCAGTTGTGCCAGTGGTTAATAAATAATAGGCAATAAAGGACATACTGTTTTCTTGCATTAAAAATTTCTCGTAGTGTTTTCTAGAGTTCATTCACTTTCTCTTGCTGTGATCTGTAGTAACAGCTACTATAGCACACTGTAGGCCCTTTATTTGATAGAAACTTTGCCTGCAATCCCCCGAGGGAGATCCTGAGCAAGGGTGCACACTATTTGAACCCTACTTTACGGAGTACAAGGACGCTCATATTCTTACTGCACTACTTTTCTTATAATTTATGTAGGCTAAAGAAAAACACATAATATGTGGTGCATCTGTTTTGCTTATATGCTCAGCTTTGGCTTTCTCTATTAAGCTGTCTTTATCTCAACCCAGGAATCTTCTTACTTTTACCCTTCCCATTTTCTCCTCCTTCCCAATGGGGGAAAGTGAGCAAGCAGCTGGGTGGGGCTTGCTTGCTTGTGAGGGTGCTGTGGGAGATGGTGTCAAAAGCCTTGCTGAAGTCCAGGTAGACAACATCCACTGCTCTCCCCTCATCTATCCATCCAGTCATGCCATCGTAGAAGGCTATCAGATTAGTCATACATGACTTCCCCTTGGTGAATCCATGTTGACTACTTCTGATAACCTTTTCCTCCAGATGCTTGGAGATGACACCCAGACCAAGCTGTTCCATCGTCTTCCCAGGGATGGAGGTGAGACTGACTGGCCTGTAGTTTCCTGGATCCTCCTTCTTGCCCTTTTTGAAGACTGGAGTGACATTGGCTTTCCTCCAGTCCTCAGGCACCTCCCCTGTTCTCCAGCACCTTTCAAAGATGACGGAGAGCAGCCCAGCAATGACTTCTCCCTCAGCACTTGTGGTGCATCCCATCAGGACCCATGGACTTGTGGATGTCCAGTTTACTTAATAGGTCTCTGACTTGATCCTTTCCAACCAAGGGAGAGTCTTCCCTGCTCCAGACTTTCCCTGTTACCTGTAAAGTCCGGGGGTCCTGAAGGCTGGCCTGAGTAGTGAAGTCTGAAGCAAAGAAGGCATTTAGTAACTCTGCCTTCTCTGCATCATCTGTCACCATGGTACCCGTCTCATTCAATGGAGGGCCCACATTCTCTCTAGTTTTTCTTTTTCCTCCTGTGTACTTGAAGAACCCCTTCCTGTTGATCTTGACATCCCTGGACAGATCTAATTCCAAGGAGGCCTTGGCTTTCCTCATTTTGACCCTGCATACCCTGACAGTATTCTTATAAGCTTCCCAAGTGGCCAGTCCCTTCTTCCACATGTTGCAAACTTCCTTCTTCTCCTTGAGCTTTTTCAGGAGCTCCCTGCTCAACCATGCTGGTCTCCTGCTACCTCTGCCAGATTTCTTGCTCTTAGGGATACACCGATCCTGAGCTTGGAGGAAGTAATTCTTGAAAATTAACCAGCTTTCTTGAGCCCCCCTACCCTCTAGAGCCCTAACCCATGGGATTTCTCCAAGCCGTTTCTTGAAGAAATCAAAGTTAGCCCTCCTAAAGTTCAAGGTTGCAACCCTACTTGTCGTTTTATGCCCACTACACCTAATCCTGAACTCGGTAACTTCAAAACAAATATGTGCAGGAGTCTGATAAAAGAAAATAAGCTTTCAGAATTCAGTAGAATTAATATTTTTCCTAATGTCAAAAAATATCACTCCTGATATAAAAAGAGTATCACCTCTGTTTAATATTTTGCTTGGAAAATAAGGGAGGAACACAGGACAGATGGAGAAAACTGTCTTTTACTTCTGAATTGATGTTTCCATTTTGAGCAGACTCATCATCTCTTTGCCTGGTGCCATGGTCAGCAAAAATAGAGAGTAAGCAGGTGGAAACAGCTCCCCTCAGACTGAGATTAATTCCTTGTTGAGAGACTTTCTAATCTTCACAGATTCTTCTTGCACCATGGTACCTGTCTTTAAAGGTCTGCCTGTTGCCTTTCAGCCATGCTGCTGTTATTTTCCATTTCATAAAATAATAGATGGGGAAAGAAAATGACTGAGCAGGTAGATAATATTTTGGATGAAGTTGTATGTTTGTTGTATTATCAAGTAGAGGAAGCTTGCTTTTTTTTTATTTTTCCCACTCTTTTTTTTTTTAAAAATCAGTGTTCAAATGTTGTTTTACCCAATTCCTGTCATGAGCACATGAGTTTGAGTTTGTCCATACAGTAGACAAAGATCTATCATGTAGCCATCTTTTCTCTCTGAATGTTTTCTTTCTCCTTTCTGTGGGATTTGTGTAGTTTTCATTCTGAAGTTTTATCCCTAAGGAGAGGCATTGTATGGATCACAATGATGAGAGGTGGAAAGAATTGGTGAAAGGTAATCTTATAGTTGCATCATGCATCCCTTGTTAATATGAAATTTTCACTTTAGAATTCATTGGCAGTATCTTCTGTGATTCCTATAGAAGAGGTAATGATGTATGAAATGAAACATTTTTGTTGACTGATTGTACTGAGAATTCCGAGAATAATGTTATTGTCACTGCTGAGGCATATTTATCTTATTTGCCATAATAGTTGATATTAAGACAAACTGTCAAAAGTTTACTTGGATCAAAAGAGTTAGAGAACAAGGGCAAGGGATTTTTAGGGCAAATAGACTATTCTAAGGAAAAGCAAAAGAAAAGAAAAGCAGTATTGTCACTGAACAACCCAATTGTTAGACCTCATCTCAGAAGTAGGTCACCTTTTCTGAGGAAGGATGAGATTGCCCTAGAGATGGAACAATGTAAGGTTGATACAATGATTCAGGTGTTAAAAATACTTATTAGAAATAAAGTTTGCACCTATTATGAGAAGCAGAGGTTAGAGTCTATAATATCATGTAATTAGTTATGATTACAAGAGAAACAAGAATTCAAACCAGATGAAGAGTTTCATGTTTATTTTCTGGATGTAAATCAGTGGGTTCTGTGATTTACTTTTCTGTTTCTTATGGATTAGACCCTTAAAAGCTTTTCTTTTGAAGTCCAGAGAGCAGTAGGCTCAAAGCAGCCTACTGACAATAGGCTAGCTTTTCTTCATCAGCTTGTGTGAACCACTAGGACTTAAAGACTTTAGCAACAGTAGATTTAAAATCATTGTTATGGGGTAGTCTGTCTTACTGTTTTAAATGGTAACTTAAGTATTTTTTTTTTAAAGGTGAGTGAATACACACACACAGACATTCAGAAATACTGACATCTGCATTAAAATTTTGTGATACAATCTGCTCACTCGGATTTACGTTCACCTTCACAGTTGTAGTGACTGTTACTGCTTTTGAGGTCCTTAACTTAGTGGTCTTACTTGTGTTCTCTGTTGCTGCTCTTTTGACCTCTGCACTTGAAACTGTCAGCACAGAGAACCGACAGGTTTTTGCAGAACTAAGTCAAAGACTCCTTTCTCTGCTTCCTCACTAAAATTATTTCTTCTTACGCTGTCTAAATCAAAGATCAGAAAAAAAGGCAAAGCAAAGTATGTATCAGTGCAATAAATAACTTATAGTGCAGCCACAATTTTGTGGTCATTGCCTTTCTGCAGAGACATTAGCTTTGTTTTATAGGGGAGAATGCCGCTGCATTTAATATAGGAGCGGAAGCACTGACCTCTGTGTTCTTTCTCCCTCTCCTGCAGACTTTCAGTAAAACTTGGGTGACTTCGCTGTTGTGTCTTTAAAGCAGTCAATATATCTTACCATGTTTTAATGTTACTTGGAATACTTTCTGTGGAAATTGCCTATGTTGTTCTTTGAGTTGATGAGTGATGGTTTTAAATGGAAAAAAACTAATTATAAGAAAGCAAATACTGTAAAATGGAGAAATGTTAAGAATGTTCCTGTTTTTCTTCAGAAAGGTAATTTTTATTGGGTTAAGGTTTCTGCAAAATGTACATTTCCCATCCCACATATTTTCTGGTGTCTCAGGGAGTAAGCTAAAATCTACCATGGAAGACATGGTAGATTATCCAGAAGATAGTCTCCAATTCAATTTTTTTTTTTCCCCTCACTTTACACAGGAAAGTGAAGAAATGTGCAGACTCCCACCCTGGATAGTTCTTAACCAGAATAGTCAAAACTGTCAAAAACCGAAAAATGCTCTACGAATTATTAGCTGATGGATCCACTTCTTTCTTCTAAATAGAAGAACAAAGCACAAATTTTTAAAGATAGAACAAGTGCTCATCTTTTCAGTTATCCAAGCCATAACATGCACATTTTTACCATGATGAAGACATAGTTATTTAGCATGTGAAAAAAAGTATAATGAAGACAATTTTTAGTTCTACTTTTATTGCTCCACAGGTTCCTATTTTTTTTTTTCCTCTTTTCATTTTAAGGCGTGTTTTTGCTGTTCTTCACTTAGTAATAGCTGATGCTGTGCTCCGATAAACTTTGTCTCATTAAGTGCTAGTGTCTGGTACAGCCCCAGTAGCCCTCAACAAGACTCATCGGAGGCACAGAGCAGATCGAAAAGCAATTAGCATTCTGCCTTGTGATAATTACCCACAGTATGGGAGGTTTATCCAAGATGTAGTTTCCACTGTGTCTAATAATAGGATTCTTTAAACACTGATATATTTTCATGGACACACCAGTGCTCTCATTTCAGTTCTGTCACTTATCTCAGATAGGGGAAATAAACATCCCTCACACATTTTTTTTCCTTCATAAAGTAAAGTACACTGCTGTTCTGACAACTTGTAGTGTCACCTAAAAGTCACCTTGAATCATGTTTTAATCAGCTGGAACAAGGCAACATCTCATTTATTTCTGCAGTTTCCTTGCTCTGCAAGGCACTGATTGCCGAGACATAGAAATCCAAATTGAGCTCTGATTAAAATGGAATGAGGATGCAGATGCTGCTGTTGGTTCAGAGGGGCACTCTGTTCTGTGCTAGGAAAGGTCAAGGTGATTCAAGTTCCAATTAAAACAGAAAGATTTGCTATAGTTAGGTAATATGTTGCACTGTAAAAATTTATGCTGTGACAGGCTGAATAATTTCTGAATCATTGTCTTTGATCTATTAGTTTCTATTAGCTCAAGAACTTACTTAAAAACAAAGTCAGTATTTTTCACATACTGCAGCAGGACCCAATCCTGTTCTCGTAAGGGTGTTGTTTCAGAAGCTTCAAAATCACACATCAGCTCCCAAATTTAGCCAGTACTGCAAAGAGATTTGAGGTTTGGTGAATTTTGATTTACTGTTGATTTTTAACACCCAGAGAAACAAATTCTTAGTTCAAACGCACTTTTATTTTGAACTAAATCTAAAGACACAATGCATAAATCAATGGGTGATTGTCTAGGTGTGCTAGAGATGAGACACCCATGTTGCCTTTAACTCTTAGCTAAATATAGCTAAAGAAGAAATTATTACAATAATAACTCATGCTACACAGAGATTTTAAAAATAGACACTGATTGTTGAGTTGCCATGTACAGAAATCATACCTCATTTACACACTTCAGGCTATGTCTGTTACAAGACAATCCATTTATTGGTAACATTTTACAGTGGATGAAATTGCCTATTAATTCAAGTGCACTCCTGTTAAAAAACCCAATGGCCACAAATACAAAAGAAACATGATATTATTCTTAGCTGCAGAAATCATGTTTTGAGTTCTGGGAAAGCCATTATGTCATCATATTACTGAGGCAGAAAGTGTAATAATACCAGATGATTTTTAAAATTACTATCTGGAACCCTCCAGAAAATAGTAACAGAAAAAGACTGAGGAGTGGGCTAAAATAGGCACTGATTCTACTTGAAGACTAAAAATAGATAATGTGAACACACTGGAAGAACATGCTACTTATTTCTATTTTCTATTTTTTTATTTTTGTTGTGAGTATTTGCAATATTGACAATATTGTGATTGGAAATTTTTCTGAATTAGTACTACACAGCCTCCTTATTCTTACAATTGATCTCAAATAAAGTACAGTCTCATTGCAGTGCCTCACCCTTAGACTGGAAGAGGTAATAAGAAAGGGAACAAAAAACCACCTGAAACTACTTCCTAAATTGCTCATGAGATTGAGAGTGTGATGACATACTAATGAGAAGAACGTGAGAGCAGATCTCCATTTACAGACCAAAACTATGCAAAAATATTAAGCAGGAAATTGTTAGAGGCAAAGAAATGGTCTTGTTGAACATATCCATGGGAATGGATTTCTGAATGTTACTCCTTACCGACAATGCAACAGTGACCCAGTTACAGATGGTGATTTCTGAAGGAAGGGGGGTTTGCATTCAGGACCACAGAGAGCCACAGCATGTTCCCACAGGCTTTTTGCTTGGAGCAGCTGGGGAATCATGGCTTTGTGGCAGCCTGGCCACAAACTACCTGCCGAGTAGTTGTGTGCGCTCCTGCCCTTGAGCAGCGCAGGGAGACTGCTTAGAGGAAGAGGAAATGGAGAGCCACGCCAACTTTATTTACTGTAAGGATACATCACAAATATTTTTTCCCCCAACTCTTTAAGCTCATTTGGTGTTTTCTTTCTGAGAAGCTGCTGGTTCAAAGGTTCAGCCTTTCCGTATGACTTTGCTTGGTCAATTATCTTAGCTTTTATAGCCTAGGTGTGGTGGGATCACTGACTTTGGCTCACTGGTATTTTCAGTCCTTGACGGAGACCATTATTCAGAGAAACTAGTACTTATGCTGTACTGGAGAATTAAACTGATCCATCAAACATTTGTTGAGTGACCTGTCACTGACGCAAACCGCAGACCCCACATAACAAGATTGGTCTCTGATCTGGCTAGGCTTGGGAAGACAAGTTAGTAAGGAGTGCTGGAGGTGTGACAAAGGTAATTAGTCATCTAATGCCCATTGTGCCTCTAAAAATCTTTCCCTTATGCTATAATTCTTTTTGATATTATAAGCCATCTACAATGTCCCATTCAAATATTTGAGGAAGGTAAATTATATTTCATTTTTCTAGATGCTTGCATAGGTAAAAATAGGCTGCTTGAATCTACAGACATTAGCAAAGGAAAATTCCATTCATTTTTTCAATGGATGTTTTCCTATGCTTTACTCAAAAATTGTAGTATTTCTCAGCCCTGTTTTCCAATGTCAATGGCAAATATTTACCACACAGACCTTGGTATGAAACATTTCTATCCACATTTGAATATCACTAATGATAAATGAAATGTGTTGAATATAATGACAGGGACCAAATCATGTAGTCCAAAATTTGACTACCATAATAATTGATAGTTTAATAACATTTGGGGTCTTTAATTTTGAGGTGGACTTCATACTTCTGTTGATTCGATACTTCTAGTTATTCAGTCAGCTTTTTCAGTGGTTTTCTACTTTACTGAGGCTGTAATCCTGTTAGTAAATGAAGTTGTCTAGAATTCATTTTCTGGCCCTGACAGCAAGTGGCATGCTACCGTTTTTGTGTTTACCATTCCCACACTGCATTCCCTGAGGTTCATGTGTGCATCCTCATATGTATACCAAAGACCTTTCCATGTCAACAGGGGTCACTGGGGGATGCGTCTGCCTCCCTTAGCCCCAGTGGCGCAACCTCTTCACCTGATACATGCAGCTTAAATGCTGCTATCCTTTGGATGCACTGAATAATAGGAAGCTGTAGCCCTTTGTGGTACTGAAAAAATACAGAATCTTGGTTTACGGATTTCACACGCCTTCGAGGAAGAAGTGCACTGGTGTTAACCAGGCATCTTAAATCACGCTTGGACTGATGTTACTAATGCAAACATTTGTTGACAGCATATAAAACCAGACAGGAGATACAAACGTCTGTTACAGGCACAGAAAAAGAAAGAAGAAACTATCGTCGTCCATTTACATTAGGAAAGGTTTCTCTCCTTGTTCAGCTCAGTTCCTGTTTTCCTGTCTTAACTGAGACTGATCTTGATGCCAGCAAGCCACTTTGAGAAGTGATGGGTTTGAGGAGTTTGATTCCAAACTACTTATTTTTCAGGGAAATCATAATGCTGTCCTCACAGTTTAACTTGCTTCCCTTAAAAAATAGGTGATCTCCTCCAGAAAGGTTGCTGACAACTGTCCTTGGTCCATGCAGTTCCTCAGTCTGTGTACAGGTGTTGCCTGGGAAGGTGTTAATTTGGTGTGCTTCTATGCCAAAGAGCAGGCCAGCAGTTAGGCAGTATGGATGATTATATGCCAGCACGGGAGGCTAGGGCCTGGCCATGTATGCTTTACTAGAATAACCAAAGCCTGAGACTACAAAAATTTCATTATTGTTTTTTATCACTCGAGAAAAGTAATAGGGTTAGATTTGAAAACTCAAAAATCTTGCGTTGGTTGTTAAATGCTTTCAAAATTTCTTTTTTATTAAAAGGATTTTTATTCTGCCTTTGATTTCTCATAGCCTGAAACAAAATCCGTTGCTCTTCAATCCTGTCGTGATCATTGGCTATAATCTTGGAGGGATTATACGGACTAATGACAAATTGAATTTCTTGAAGACACTTATGGCCAATTGTGTTTGAAGAAGAATGTTTTGTTCTGTATTGAATATTCTGTGCTTTATGGGAGGGGGAGGAGGAATCTGTCTTCAATTTTACTCATATTTATTATAATTTGTAAGTCTGGATAATCAGCTTTAATGTTTGTTGTAGTAGCAATTAGTGTCAAGCTTATACACAGATGGTGCATTGTTCCTCTGCTACAGAAAGGACCTATCTCTGAAGAATTAACAGCAACACTGATTGCTTATATGCTAAATATTCAAAATTCCAGTTGCTTAAGAAAGCTGGTATTAAACCAATTTCATGTCAAAAATTGCCCTCAACTGCCACCCTACTCTTGCTGCTATTATTTCAATTGCAAAAGCTGAATCGCAGCTTATAAATTAAGATGTGTAATTTCACTTGCTGAACAAAAGCATACAAAGTCAAAGCTAGGTTAAAGTGCCTGCTCTGTTTCAGATTTCTTACAGGACTTGGGTGTAGGGAGCACTTCAGTCCAGATCCTCAGGTGATTTTGTGTTTAATCTCCACTGATACGAGTTAAATATTTTATGTGCTTTTTGTTACAGGCTGTAGCCTCATCAGTTATTTTTAAGCTGTTACTTGAAATGTGTGTGTTGAAACTGAATACTGGGATAGGAAACAAAGACCTGAGATTCACGGGAGTTTTGTTTTTCCTTCTACCCTGCTGACTATTAGCCGTGTTGTATTTGAGTTCAGAGTGTCTATGCTGCAGAGAAGCCAGGATAAGCTTCTGATGCTTGTTTCGGCAGGAGCATATATTGGTGCGCCCTCAGCAATTGTGTGCAGGCTCCATGAAGGGCCCATTCTGACATGCTGAGGATGGTCACACTTTCTTGCGGTGAAGAGGTCTGGCTTGTGACTCTCCAGAGTATGCCCTTGTATGTAAATGGATGCTGCGTATTTGTCTTCTCTTGACATTTCTATAATTTTATTTTGCCAGAGATTCAAGCCCAGGGTCTGCACCTCACAATGTACTTGTACATTGCTGAAGCAGATGAACTTCTACTTCTTTATTTCATACATTAAGGCCTGTCCTATTTGAAACGAAAAACTTTCCTTTTGTGAAAATTTGTGCCTTGCAAATGCTGTAGTTATTTTCTTTCTATATAGAAGAAAATTGTGTCATACTGTCTCGGATATTATGAGCTGATGACTTAATAAATACGATAGCTGCTGTGATTTTTTTCTCTTCTGGCACTACTCTAAGATGAGAAAGGGCTAGATGCCTGGTTCATTTATACTTATACCTCTTTTGGGCTGTTAGTTGTTTTTAGATAAACCTTCAGTAACTTAGAAAGATCAGATTGATGTAAAGTAAATTCTAATTTAGATTACTTCATCCTTGCACACTTTCCATAATAACTGCATATTTCCATCTTCCCTTTGAATTGCAAGTAAGGTATATACTTTAAGAGCATATAGGACAAGTTCCTACTTTAAAAGATGTTTGTTGACTAATTAAGTGTGTAAATGATATGACGACTGGAATATTTCAGGGGGATGCTGTGGAATAACCGAACAAACGGCTGGAAATCATCTCAGACTTTGGAAATAAGCTCTTGTAAGACTCTGAATTTTACTTTATTCTTATAATAATTCAGAATAAAGAAGTACTATTGATATGGATAAATATTAAAAATAAGGGTCTAGATCACCAGCTGATATAAAATAATACAGATCTTTTTACCTTGAGAATGCATTTAACCTCAGTTGAAACTCCAAGCACTGTAACTTTTTCTGCTTTCCAGTATTACAAAGTATGTCCTTGACTAAATTTGTTCTCATAAACCTTCCTAGATTCAATGACAAAGAAATCTGATTATACATGGAACAGGCTAAGAGCTGAATGTGTAGAAGGTACTTCTCCACAGAAAATCTATGACTCTTTAATAGTCTCCAGCTCCTCAGAAAGATGAAGAATGTTGATTGCACTTAAGCTTTTTTTTTTTTTTTTTTTTTTTAAGGAGGACTCAGTTATGGCGTAACCTTCCTCCTATGGTCAGTGGCCTGAGTGGGAACAGAATTAGATTAGCCTTAAATGCTTTGTAAAATGTGTATAACACATCTAGTTACGCTTTTATTATTGCAAAAACTTTTCCAAAATTCTTAACTTTTTAATAGGATTTTTAATGGATAGACATTTTGCCTGGGAATATATCTGCATCAGAAGGCAGACTGGGAGTTCTAAAGTTTCCCAGTTCCCACTCTAATGTTTTGGCAATTATTTTAAAGATTTTATCGGCAGTCTATTTTAGAAAACTAACATAGGCACCTCTGTTATCTGCATAGTCAGTGAAGACGGTAAGGGAGTGATCGTGGAAGCATGAATCAGTGACACACCTCTCTTCAACGGTAGGTTTAGGAGGTCTCAGTTCCTAATAGATTAGATATTTAGAGCAAATAGTATGATAGACACACAGGTCTTAATACTGACATGATGAAGAACTATAGAATGTGAAGAATTATGTGCAAGCAACCATAGTAGATGTCTGTGTAAGAAATGCTTTTACTTGGTCTTCTTAGGAACTGTGACAGACATCATACTATTACTTAAGTGATCGTTAGATTAAAAAGTGGAAGAGATGGCTATATGCATGCTATCTCTATTTTCAAAATTGTATTGTATTATTAAAACATTAAGATGAATGTAGAGATAGGAATATACATTCTGTAGTGGCAGATGAACCTCCAGTTGGGTCAGTATAAAGCCAGTGTACTTATACAATAGTGTTCTAAACTTTTCGGATGTTCTGAGTTTTGAATGCACAGGGAGCTCTGAAGAAAAAAAAAAGCAAAAGAGTAATTGTGAATAATTTGATAAAAATGTGCAGCGTACAAAATTTTAGATGCTTACATGCATTTAGAAAGCAACAGAAACATAACTATAACTACCTTGTATTTTCTTCCAAAAGACAGTTGTTCAGTACTGTACCTAATTAGTACCTGACTTTTAAGAAGGATCAGTTTGAGAAGGTGACATGGCTCAGAGTACAGAAATGTAAGTAATTTTCTATCTAAAGTTAGATAAAATTTAGAGTCACTCGTTAGCACAAAAATAAAAAATCAAGAAGAGCTGACTTAGATGTGCAGAACTGCTAAGTTTATAGTGACTGGTTCTGGTACATGCTTTATATTCCGATGCAGCATAAAAGAACAAAGGATAATTAAAAAAATGGACAGTAATTTCGGGGGGTGTGAGGGAGGATAAGGAAATTTACCTCTTGTAGTATATAAATGGCTAGCCTGTGAATGACTAATTCCTTCTTCAAAAGAACACTGAGTCCAGTAGGATAGATAGACTTGAAGTATATCTAACATCACAGTCATGCAAATTAAATAAAGCCTAATGACCATTCATGCTTCATATCACAAATATCCTAGTGCAAGAAAGCTTTTTCCCTGTGCAGCCTTGTACACATTTGCTAGCTGGATTACTGGGAGGAGTTTAATCACCAATTATTCTTCAAGTAGAAAAACATGAATTTTCTCCTCATTACGTTGTTCAAAAAGACCAAATACCCTGAATTGTTTAACAGCTCAAGGAGATGTACAATGCATTACCTTGTGGGTCTAAGAAAACAAGGGGATATGTGACACATACACTCTGCCTCTCTATCTCCAGTATAAAAACAGCTTTCTCAGCAGACCTTCTGAGTCTCATGGGATAGCTCAATTTGTCCTTTTTATTTTACAGTGATAATGATCCTGGCTGTGAAATGTATGTCATCTCTTGTTACAAGACTCAGGAGTCTTCGTGTGCATTCCTATAAATACATATTTTTTTCTTCTAGTCTTCTTTGTTACCAAGACAGAGAGATTAATATGTCATATTAGTAGCTGTATGTGAACTTCTGAGTCTTCATCATAACAGACCAATGCCAAAGGTACTAACTAGTACAGGAGTTCACTTGTAATAGTGGCTTTCTCTGGGCGACCAAAGACAATACACAACTTATGACCACAGTAGAAATTTAGTAACCTAAGATTTTTGAAAAATTTTAATATTGTAGGAGATATTCTACACCTTCATCTAAAAATACCAAATGTGAATAGCTAGTTTTGCCTTGAAGTGCTACAGATTACTTTGCAGCTTAACAACATTCTGAACTACTGAAATTTTAACTAACAAATGTAGTAAAACTCTTTTGCAGTTATTTGGCTATACAACTCCACTAGTCAATTGTATCTTTTTTTCTGTCCAGTAAAATTAACAGTTTGCAAAAAATCCCATTTCAAATTGGGTGTATATGGAAATTTCATATGTTCCTTAAACAATTTTTCTTTTTTTTTTCTTTTTATTTAAGAGAGAAAGACTATTTGAACCTCCTCAGTTTTGACATTTCAGAAGGGATGGATATTCTATTAACATGAAGTTTTGTAAATATACCAGATGGCTCCTTTTTTTTGTTTGTTTGGAAATCATTAATATTAGCTGAGAAATAAAATAAAGACCATAAAATGCAATAATGAATTCATTCACCAAAGGTCTGTCAAATTAGTATTTATTTAAAATACAATGAAAAAAGAGACAACCCTCCCCTGTTCTAAGAACAGGCTTGATCCAGTCACCCCAATGTCTCTGTGTTTCAAAGATTCATGTAACACCTGGCAAGATTGACGCCAGTAGTGATCAGGTACAATTGATAGCAGCTTTCTTTAGGATACCAGTGTGAACGCTAAAATGAAAACCTTTGTCATAAATCTTTTTTACAAAGAATGAATTCTTGTGAAAATGAAGTATTTCATTATAGGCTGCTTTAAAACAATTGTATTTTCTTTGAAAACTAGATTGTCTTAAGCCATTTAAAATGTAAAGAAATGTATCGGCCATTCAGTGCAAGGTCTGTGTCATCTGTACATCCCTGTGAACAGAGGTTTTACAAAATGCACATGTTTTCTTTCCAGCAACATCTAAAGTAACTGTGGCTTTCACTTCAAAGCTATTTCCACAAATTCTAATTACACAGTTTTTCTCTTTATGTATTTTAAGTCATTCATAAACATAAGCTGACTGAAGAGATTTGGAATCATGAATAGATTTTTTTTCTTAATAACAGGCTTCACACAAAATGTGATCTGACATTTGTGATGCAGCACTACTTATTAAAAACATGGAATCATAGAATCATTTTGGTTTGAAAAAAAACTTTAAGATCATCAAGTCCAACTGTTAACCTAGCACTGCCAAGTCCACCACTAAACCATGTCCCTAAGCTCCACATCTATAAAAATATGAAGATTTTAAAATTAACTGGACCAAATACTGAGCCCCGGGGAACACCACTTGTCACTGGCCGCCAAAGGGATTTAAATCCATTCACCACAACGCTTTGCGCCAGCCATTCAACCAGGTTTTTACCCAACGCAGATTATACTTGCCCAAGCCATGAGCAGCCAGTTTCTCCAGGAGAACGCTGTGGGAAACTGTGTCAAAGGCTTTACTAAAGTTGAGGTAGACAACATCAACAGCCTTCCTCTCATCACTGAGAGGGTCACCTTGTCAGAGAAGAAGATCAGGTTAGTCAAGTAGGACCTGCCTTTCATAAACCCATGCTGGCTGTGCCTGACCACCTGGTCGTCCTCTATGTGCCACGTGGTGGCAGTTAAGATGAGATGCTCCATAACCTTCCCTGGCACCGAGGTTAGACCAACAGGCCTATAGTTCCCTGGATTCTCCTTCCAGTCCTTCCGGTAGATGGGCGTCTCATTTGCTAACTTCCAGTCAACTGGGACCTCCCCAGTTAGCTAGAACTGTTGATAATGATGGAAAGTGGCTTGGTGAGCACTTCTGCCAGCTCCGTCTACCCTTGGGTGGATCCCATCTGGCCCCACAGACTTGTGTGTGTGTAAGGGGGATGGCAGGTCACTAACCATTTTCCCTTGGATTATGGGGGCTTCATTCTCCTCCCTGTTCCTGTCTTCCATCTCAGGAGGCTGGGAACCTGGGGAACAACAGGTGTTACTATTAAAGACTGAGGCAGAGAAAGCATTAAGTCCCTCAGCCTTTTCCTCATGCTTTTTCACCATGTTTCCCCCACATCCAATAAAGGATGGAGATTATCCTTTGCACTCCTCTAGTTGTTAATGTATTTATAGAAGCATTTCTTATTGTATGCACTTCCAGTTGTGTGAGTCATCCCGTGGTGTTTCCATGATGGCAATTATATCACATAGTTTTCCTGCTGTGCAATGGCATCCAGCTGTTACTGTTTGTTGCGCATGTTGTTTGCATTGATGTAGATGCACTTCAGTTGGGCTATTGATCCTGACACCTTTCTGGGGAGAGAAGGTCTAATTCCTACCTGACCATTCTCAGGTGCTTTTGTGGTTTCTAACACATCAGTAACACTTGTGTCTTTGCTGCTGTGTGGATCTCCATCCCTTACCTCTACTGAGACACCAGGCTGGGGGACTTTGCTAGCCCACTGTACCTCAAACATCAACATGCCACCCCCAGGTTTATCTCTAGTGAGCCTTGTTTTACCCCTTTAATGTCTTAGGTCAAAGCTGGATTACTTTCTTTTCTTGTTTTGTGTTTTAACTGTGGTATGGACAAAGAACTCTGTCTCAATATCTCTGTCTATAAATGACAGATGCCAAACTCCATTTTTGGCTATATTGCCCCTTTAGTTTCTGGTAACATGGAAATGTATTTTAAAATAACTTCAAGCAAAGAGGCAGGAATTCACAGTGACACTTCAGAAATAACCTTTCTGGGAAGAAAATTGGTTTTCAGAGCAAAGCATTGCCTAGAAATCATTCTGGTCTCCAAACCATTTGATAAATTGTTGCTGCATATTTGGTGAGTCAGTCAATAAATACCAATGCTTTTGTCGCGTTTTCTATGTCCTGTCAGTTTGCAGCTTAATTTTTATTTGATTCCTTTGCCTTTTTAAGCTCATTGTATGCATCTGAAAAAAGTATCATGTGGTTATCAGCTGGAAACCAGGAAACTGCCATATACTTTTTTATAGCCCTTGCTATCAGCAGATTAAACTGCCAGCAGAAACACTTCTATCTCTTTATTGCTATGTATTAAAACTAGAAAATGAACATCACAAAGTCGGTATTAATTTTCATGTTCCTACTAGGTGTTCAACTAGGATGTGTTTATGTACGCATATGTATAGATATGCATATATGTAAATGTGTGCTTATGTGTTTGATTTTTTTTTTTCTGTCAGAGAGAATTTCTTTCCAAATAACTTGGTAGTTCTGGTTAGTTTTCCTCAAAAACTTACAGCATTGACTCATGCCATCTTTAGACACACAGAACTATTTCTTTGTATTTATAAAATCATAATTAATGAGAGAATGCAAGGTGTTGTGATCTGACAATACAAATCATTACAGTTTTTTGGACCGTATCATATACAAATATCATGTTAATATACACCTCAATTAGTGTATATTAACCTGACTGTGTAGTTAATCTGAGTCACTCACATGGTATTGCTTTATGACAAAGACATATCACTGAAAATACCTTTCTGATTTACAGAAATTAAAAGAAAGCCACGCATAACGCTGGGCCAAAAGTATCCCTTTTCTGAGTAATGATGGCATATTCAAATGATGTTCTTTTAATTTTAAACTAAAAGTTCATTTTTTCCTCAGTGTCAGCATTTTCAATACTGAAATACAAATTTAGTACATACAGAAGCAAGGCCATCCAGTGCTCATTAACTTGAATGGATATATTCTCACTGAACTTAGTAGAAAGCACTGAGCTTAAAACTGATAGAAGTCAATTTATGGGAGCAGAAGTATAAGAATCCTGGTTTCAAGGAACGTAACTGGTGAACTAATGAACAGTGCTACAACAGTGGACAAATTATTTCACTTCAGTTTCCCTTATTACCACCAACCCAACAGTACATGAGTAAAAGATATTTGAGGAACAGGCCAACACCAACTAGCCTATAAATCCTGAACCATTTCTCTGAAAATTGCCTACTCCCAGCTCACTTCTTGACAAGGCAGGTGTCACATGCTGGTCAAAGACCAGAGTGAGGTTTTGCTCGTATTCTCAGGAACATAATTAAGACTCAAAACGGAGTCAAGTGCCAAGGAACTTTATTTGCCTGACAACAAGTTTGCAAATGCAAAAGAGTGAGTGAGAGATAAAGAAAGGAAGGAAGGAAGGAAAGAAAGAAAGGAGGGAATGAAGGAGATCACAGCAATAGCTACCACCCCAGAGCTGCAGCGTCCCAACAGTCCAATTAGTTTCGAGTCCGGTGGGAGAATGTTCTGTCCAATGTTGGTTGGTTCCATTCTTTTATAGAGTCACCACAAGCTGTTCTAGTTAACCACACCTTTCACCTGGCAGTGGTGCACATGTCCAATACTGTTCCCTGGAGGTCTCCAGGCCTCTTGGTCTCCCCGATCCTGAGTCTGTTGGTGGTTTTCCTGTCATAGTAATGTTGAGACAAACATCTGTGTTGGTGGTCTCAGCAGGGTTGTGATAAACAGGCTGTGGTGTCCGTTTATGGTTTTCCTGCCATCAGTGGTATCAGCAATGTCATGATAAACATCTGTTGGTGGTGTCCATTGACGGTGTTCCTGCCATAGTAATATTGAGACAAACATCCACTGTGTTGGTAGCATCAGCAATGCTGGTTATCACCGACGCAGTCTCTTACAGCAGGGTATAATTTTTTATGTTTGTTCCTATTAACCACCTCTGCATAGGTTCCTCTGTGTGAGCTGCAGGTGAAAGAATTTTCCTGGTTCCAGCTGGGAAAGAGACTTTGCAAAAGTGCAACTGATGTAAAGAGCTGCTGATCACTGTCGTTCTTTGTCTTCTAGGCTGAATGCAACTGAGGCCAGAAATCAATACTGACAACAAAGCCATGTGAAAAGACTTTAGTGGAATCTATACAGTCCCAGAGAGAGGTTCTGATTCTTCCCTCAGTGATATAGTAAGACTCTTGATGTAAATAGTTTTAAAGGAACATTTATAAATGCATCCCCTGCCAAAGAAAAATGGAATATTTAAATGCCAGCATACTTAGTTTCTCTTTTCCTGGAGACATCCTTCTGGTTGTTATTTTTTTGTCTATTACTTCATGAAAATCACAAATAGCGAAAAAGCAGATAGTTGAGGCCAGTGTCAGAAGCTGAACAGTGAATGGGGATCACTTGCAGCAGAATTTTTAAATGGAACACAAGAATACAAAGTTCTACAGAGAATGAAGGTTGGTGTTGTTGGTCTTTTTTTTCAGTAAGATAAGATTGCAGAGAATGAAAAACTGCATTGGGATAAATAGGAAAAGAAAGAACTCAACCAAATGATTCTTCCTTTTCAGTTTGTGGAAGGTGAACTCAGAAACATAAGTGTTGCTGTCACAGAGGAGATGAATGTTATGTCTGTGATGTAGTAATTATTGTCTACTTTCTCAAACATTTCTTTTAAATTGAATCAGGGTCTTGATGCTTATATGTGGAAGTAAACAGTTCTGCCTTTGGCTTTGATCCCAGTTCCAGATGTTCACAAGATTTTTTCAATTTTCCCTCTACTGAATTTCAAAAGCAACAGCCCGATTTTTGGCTACAGAGTAAATCAGTATTAAAAATGGCTCTTGTGCTAATATGTATGCATATCAGCACATTTGTTTTCCGTACAGAGACTGTTTTTACTGATACTTTCATCTTGGCTGAATAGAAGGAAAATATTTGGGTATAAGCAGATGGTGTTAGCTGAGTGAGAACTACTTTCAAAGACAGTGTAATGTTAACAAACTGAATGTTTTAGTACATTTCCATTACAAGATGGAAATCGGATTAAATTTTAAATAAGAACTATTTTTAGGGTTCTGTAGTATCTATATTGAAATGGCTGAAGTTTTTAGCCATTCCATTCATGCCAATGAAGTACTGATTCTTCGTATCTGTATGTGTGCATGCATAACTACTTAAATTAAGGCAATGCCTGAAAGTCTTAACTAATAACGAAATCTCTGTTTTATTTTTGTCTAATCATACTTGGAGACATCCCCTACCCTGAGAGTTTACAGCTTTAAAGAGACTGAGTATGCTAGACTACAGAGAAAGCAAGAGGTAAAAAGTTTGTTTCAAGAGAATTATGGATACAAAGTTATTGCATAAACTGGATTTATATTTCAGTTGTGAATGGCACATGAGTTTCATGCATTCCAGTGGAGCTTGTACTTCCCTCTGGCAGCTTTCATAGCGTCCTTCCAGACAAAAATAGATTAGGATTTCCTGTGTGTCTACATTAGCAGACCTTTGCTATAGACTATCAGATTTGGATGAACAATTAGAAAGGTCAGAATTCAACTCAGACTTTAGGCAATGTTTGATACCTTGACACTAGAGAACAGAAGACATTGCTGTGAATGCAGAATGTCTACCTGAACTCTTCCAGAGAAAGCAGGTAAAACAGTAAACAGTTACCTAAAGATGCTTGGATTCAGAAAACTCAGCTTGTAACACACTCCAAGTACTGAGTGAAAGAAAGGTTGGCAGTTGTTTTAGAAAGAGTAGGTTTGTTCCCATACAATACTTGAAGGGCTAAACTCAGAAAGGGAGGGGAATATCATTTGGAAGGCTGAATTTTTGTTGTCATTTGGAAGGCTGAATTTTTGTTTTTAAACAATAGCGTAGGTAAGCATATCACCCCATCCTGCACATGTAAAAGGGTGCTGATGGCTGTACTCACTCAGCAGCTGACAATGTCAGCAAGATTCCTGATAGCAAACATTAAAAAAAAATTAGTTTTTATCTGTGCTACTCAGGCAATGATGAAGGGCCACATGGCTCTAGAGACTTTGCTGACATGGGTGACCAAGATCAAGATGACAAGTAGATTCTGTTGCAGTAGGTGCTGACTCAGTAACAGCAGCAGTAAGACTGCACCACCAGGAATAATTTACATGTGACTTTATTAACAAATAAGGCTAACAATATCACATCAACAAATGGCAGCTTTCTGTATTTCTGTATTTTCTAGTGTCTGACCAAATCATAATCTCAAAACTGAATTTATCATTTTGCTTGATACTAGCCCTATAACCTGCACTGGTCAAATTTCTGAAAATTCACCTGAGTAAGTGAAATTCCGACCCACAGTGAGGAATTCTACTCTAAAAGCAAGAGGAGGAAAGAACATCATTGTGGGACTTCTGAGCATTTTTATGCATGTAAGTGGCTTACAATAAAAATTGTCTTTAATTTCTCTGGAAATCGACACAGGTTTCTATATAAAAATACAAGAAAAACCACAGCTTTTAGATTTTGTATCATAATTCCTAATCTTGCAAAAAAAATGACAACAGAAAAATGGAAAATAAAATGAATTTAAAATGTAATTGAATATCTGCATCAAAGGAAACATTTTCATATTTTACACACTTTCTCTGTAAATGTCAAAATAAATTCAGAAAGTTTGGGTTGTTTTAAATTTTCCTGTGGACTCCAGATGAACTCCAGGTCCAACTTGGGGAAAGCAAAACAGAAGATAAAAATTCATCATATTCTTTTCTCACTGTAACTAGTGAGTTTTTCCCAGCTGTAGCTCAGATAGATGATTCAAATTACATTAGAATTAGTTTTTCAATTATGCAGAGTTGTCTTAATATTATAGACAACTATAAAATGGTACAATTTTTCAGAAACTCTGTGATTGGCAATTACTCTGCAATGCTGGCTAGACAGAAAGCGGTATTTCATTACAAATTATTTCAGTGTGAGAGAGAGCGTTTGTCTTGAATGTTTTTATCCCAGAGGAAACTGAAAGGGTACATATATCTTCACAGACTACAAACTTTGATCCAGATAAATCTCATGGTAAATTGCAGCAAGAATTTTCAACCTTGAATAATTAGCATTACTTAAACTGGAAATATAAAACTAAGATCAGTGCAGGTTCAAGAGTGAATATAAGAAATAGACTACTGTTTAATCTGCTCTGTGGAAAAAATGTGGAACATATGCATAGCTTGTTCATGGAAGGGCTTTAAATATTGGGGTTTTTACCTTTCATATTTAAAATGTGTTTGAAGAAGAATGTCATGGTTTAACCCCAGCCAGCAACTAAGCACGACCCAGCAGCTTGCTCACTCACCCGCAGTGGGATGGGGTAGAGAAGGGGAGGGGTAACAGTGACAAAACCTGTGGGTTGAGATAAAGACAGTTTAATACAGAAAGCAAAAGCCACACACACAAGCAAAGCAAAACAAGGAATTCATTCACCACTCCCATCAGCAGGAAAGTGTTCAACCATCTCCACGGAAGCAGGGCTCCATCATGCATAACAGTTACTTGGGAAGATAAATGCCATAGCTCCAAACATCCCCCCCTCCCTTCTTCTTCCCTCAGCTTTATATGCTGAGCATGACATCACATGGTACGCAATATCCTTTTGGTCAGTTGGAGTCAGCTGTCCAGGCTGTGTCCCCTCCCAACTTTTTATTCACCCACAGCCTACTCGCTGGCAGGGTGGTTTGAGGAGCAGAAAAGACCTTGAGTCTGTCTAAGCACTGTTCCGCAATACCTAAAACACCCCTGTATTATCAACACTGTTCCCAGCACAAATCCAAAACACAGCAGCATACTAATACCTTACTAACTACTATGAAGAAAATTTACTCTATCCCAGCCAAAACCAGCACAAAGAGTTGATAATAATGTTGCTTCAAGTCAGCTTTAGGGAAATGACAGAGAAAAGTAAAAAATTAGTTATATTGAATAACTACCAACCCATGTGCTCAGAAAATTTGACTGATTTCTACCAAATCTTATTATCAGCATAGAAACCATTAAAATCACAAGAAAGGTACCAGGCTATGTGTTCAGTAAAAGACAAACACACTCTAAATTAAGTGATGCCTAAAAGTACTGTAACCCAACTGGACCTGCGGTGGTATTATCTGATGAGGTTACTCTAACTGGTGTCAACTAAAACTCATTAACTGACCACCAAACAGCCACGGGACTGAGGTCAAAATGAAGAAATAACTTAATTATACTTGAGTGTGCTAGTGATTATTTGAGAAATTATGGATCTGGGACAAAGCTGAGCTTTGAAAATGAAGTAAATTTCTGAGGGTTTGATTTTTGGCTTTTTTTAATTTATTTTGATTTTTCAGCAGCTTTTTATTCCTCATTACCTCCTAGCAGTTGCTTTTAGGGTGGGTGGTTAGTCAGGTAATTTATTTATTGGGTCTAGCTTTTGTTTATACTAAAGGTACTTTCAGGTCCTGATACTTTCCAGGAGTTTCTGCAGGGCACTGCCTATGTTAGCTCTTTCATGATTGATAGGTCCTTGATTTGTTAGCTGTAGTCTGATTGATGGGTTGTTCTGTAAAAGGCCAGGGGTTGGTAAGTATTTGGAGGCTCTTGGTGTGGGTGAGATGGCTGTTGATACCCAGAGACTTCAGCAGATGGCAGTGCCTGAAGGCTGCTCTTGGCTATGTGGAAGTGTAGATCTTGGTGCCCCACAGGGCTTAATTCCCAGGGAAGATGATACCTGGGCATATTAGATACTGTAGCCCAGATGAAACTCCTGAGGAGGTGGATGCTTTTTGGATCTGGAGCAGGTGGGACTGCCTGGTGGAGGCTTGTGGGAAGTGGTCTTGCCTGTGGGAAATGAGTGATGGTAATGCATCCCAACAAAGTTAGACAAAAATGTCAGGAGGTCTGCATGGATGAGCAAGGAAATCCTGGACAATCTGAAACACAAGAAGGAAGGCTACAGAGGGTGGAAGCAAGGACAGGTAGTCTGAGAGGAAGGCGGAGAAATTGTCTGAGCAGCCAGGGATCAGGTTAAGAAAGCTAAAGCCGAGATAGAGTTAAATTTGGCCAGGGATGTCAGGGGCAATAATAAAGGCTTTTATAAGTATGTTGGTGACAAAATGAAGACTAGGGAAAACATGGGTCTCTCCAAAAGGAAATGGAAGACCTGGTTACCTGGGATATGGAGAAGGCTGAGGTACTCAATGACTTTTTTGCCTCGGTCTTCACCAGCAAGTTGTGTAGCCACACTGCCCAAGTCACAGAAGGCAAAGACAGGGACTGTGAGAATGAAGAACTGCCCACTGTAGGAGAAGACCAGATTTGAGATCATCTAAGGGACCTGAAGGTGCACAAGTCCATGGGACCTTATGAGATTCATCTGTGGGTCCTGAGAAAACTGGCTGCTACCCATCATATTTGAGAAGTCGTGGCAGTTCCCTGAAGTTCCTGCTAACTGGAAAAGGGGAAACATAACCCCCTTTTTTAAAAAGGGAAAAAAGGAAGACCCGGGGAGTTACAGGCTGTCAGTTTCACCTCTGTGCCCAGCAAGATCATGGAGCAGATCCTCCTGGAAACCATGCTAAGGCACAGGGAAAAATAGAGGTGATTGGTGGCAGCCAACATGGCGTCACCAAGGACAAGTCATGCCTGAAATTTTGATGGCCCTCTGTGACGAGGTTGCGGTGTTGGTGGATAAGCGAAGAGCAACTGACATCACCTACCTGGACTTGTGCAAAGCATTCAGCACTGTTCTACATGACGCCCTTGTCTCTAAATTGAGGAGACATGGATTTGATGGATAGGGATAAGGAATTGGCTCAGCAGATAAGGAATCGGCTGGATGGCCGCACTCAAAGAGTTGTGATCAATGGCTTCATGTCCAAGTGGCAACCGGTAATGAGTGGCATTCCTCAGCGGTCAGTATTGGGACCAACACTCTTTAACATCTTTGTCAGAGACATAGACAGTGGGATTGAGTGCACTGTTAGCAAGTTTGCTGATGACACCAAGCTGTGGACATGCCGGAGGGAAGGGATGCCATCCAGAGAGACATTGACAGGCTTGAGAGCTGGGCCCCTGCAAACATCATGAAGTTCAACAAGGCCAAGTGCAATGTCCTGCATGTGGATCAGGGCAATCCCAAGCACAAATACAGGCTGGGTGGAGAATGGATTGAGAGCAGCCCTGAGGAGAGGAACCTGGGGGTGTTGGTTGATGAGAAACAACATGAGTCAGCAATGTGCACTCACAGCCTAGAAAGCCAACTGCATCCTGGGCTGCATCAAAAGAAGCATGGCCAGAAGGTCAAGGGAAGTGATTCTGCCCCTCTACTCCACTCTCCTGAGACCCCACCCAGAGTACTGTGTGCAGCTCTGGAGCCCCCAACATAAGAAGGATATGGACTTGTTGAATTGATTCCAGAGGAGGGCCACAAAGATGATCAGAGGGTGGGAGCACCTTTCTTATGAGGACAGGCTGAGAGAGTTTGGACTCTTCAGCCTGCAGAAGAGAAGGCACCAGGGACACCTTATAGTAGCCTTTCAGAACGTAAACAGAACTTAAACAGGCCCTACAGGAAACATGGAGAGGGACCCTTTATCAGGAAGTGTAGTGACAGAATGAAGCATAACAGCTTTAAACTGGAAGAGGTGAGATTTAAATAGACATCAGGAAGAAATTCTTTACTGTGAGGGTGGTAAAACACTGGAAGTGGTTTCCCAGAGAAGTTGTGGATGCCCTGTGCCTGGAGGTGTTCAAGGCCAGTTTGGATGGAACTCTGAGCAACCTGGTCTAGCAGAAGGTGTCCCTTCCCAGGGCAGAGGCTTTGGAACTAGATGATCTTTAAGGCCCCTTCGAACCCAAACCATTCTATCTTTCCATGAAATGCTGATGTGCTGGGTGGAAATTTGTCCTGCACTTGGGTCAGACCCATGCAGCACTACAGGCTGGAAAACTGCCTGGTGTAAAAGGACCTGGGGGTGCTGATCAACAGCTGGCTGAATATGAGTCAGCAGTGTGCCCAGGTAGCCATGAATACCAATAGTATCCTGGCTCGGATCAGAAATAGAGTGGCCAGCAGGACTGGGGAAGTGATTGTCCCCCTGTACTTGGCACTGGTGAGGCCCCACCTCAAATACTGTGTTCAGTTTTGGGCTCCTCACTCTAAGTGAGACATTGAGATTCTGGAGCATGTCCAGAGAAGGGCAATGAAGCTGGTGAGGGGTCTAGAGAATGTGTCTTATGAAGAGCAGCTGAGGGAATTGGGGTTGTTTAGTCTAGAGAAAAGGAGGCTGAGGGAAGACTTTATCACTCTCTACAACTACCTGAAAGGAGGCTGTAGCGAGGTGGGGATCAGTCTCTTCTCCCAAGAAACAAGCAATAGGACAAGAGGCAACGGCCTCAAGTTACACCAGGGGTGGGTTAGATTGGATATTAGGAAAAATTTCTTCACTGAAAGAGTTATCAAGCATTGGAAGAGGCTGCCCAGGGAAGTGGTTGAGTCGCCTCCCCTGGAGGTATTTAAAGGACATATAGATGTGGTGCTGAGGGACACGGTTTAGCGGTGGTTTTGGCAGTGCTAGGTTTATGGTTGCACTTGATAATCTTAAGAGTGTTTTCCAACCTAAATGATCCTATAATTCTATGAAGTATTATGGGGGACAGGTGAGCAGTCTCTGTGCTATTAGAGAGGATAAATCAGGGGTTGACTGAGGCTTCATAGAAACTTTGCAGAGGGAAGAGCCCAAGTTCTGTGATGTAGGGAAGGAAAAGCAGACAGAGGCTATGTTTGCGTGACTCATGGATGGAGACCTGCAAGATGGGAAAGGCTTGAAGATTTTGACTTTCAGGAGGAGGAGAAAGGCTACTTCTCTGATGTCAGATCTGAACTTGCAGAGACAGGTACTATGCTGTCATAGCCAATACAGAGGAACAGGTTCTGTTAAGGAAGACATAGGAGAGAGCTGGGACTGAACAGAGCACTGGCACCAAGATGGAGATCCTCTTCCTCTGGGAGTGGAAGCATTACCTGCTGACTAGACATGCTGTAACAGAAAATGTACTGCTTGCCAGGGTTTTAAGGCCTGGATTTGTGGTGTTGCAGAGAGACTGCATAAGGCCCGAGGCTGTTAACTCTTGCCGTGAGAGGAACTGAGAGAACTGGATGATGTCATTGTGAGGCTGCTCTCTATCATCTTAGGGTGGTCATGGAGGCCAGGAGCAGTCACATATAGACGTGATGAGCTAAGCATAACAAGGTAAAGCTGCTAATTATGTACTGAGTTCTACAGTGATGTGACTTGCATCAGACAATGAAAAAATCTGGTTGCAGGTCTGAGTTAGCTTTCAATCATATTAGTACTTGTCAAAATAACTCTGTATAATTATCTCTGCAGAAAAGAAGCTTTCTGCACAATTAAAAACCTAAGTTAATGGCTATTATGAGGGATTTTAAAAATTGCTTTGCATCAAGCTGAGTGAATTTCACATTACATTTTTAATGTCATTGTTTACACAAATGGTCTCATAAGTAAAACTACTTGTAAAAATGTAAATTGAAAGTTAACAGTCTTTGAACCACGGTGTAAAATACATGCAATTACTTATAATAAACTGATCCAGTTACTATTCCAGTCTGGCAAAGACTGTTCCGGTTTTAGGGTGGGACTTGCCATGGTTTTCCTGAGCACTTATCTCAAGTGTGTATTCTGTGGTTCTTAAGAATCAACTCTTGAACAGGATAGAGTGCTGTGCTGTAAACTGCAGTGATTAAGGGTCTGCAACAAATTTCTTGCCTCATTATACATACCTAGCATCATATGAGATGCCAAGGATATCCAGCCAGGCTTCTGGAGGCTGTTCAAGAATATCCTAGGTCTCCTGCAGGTCCTGTAAAATACCGGACAGCCTGTGGCAATATAACTTCATTAAATGCTTTACTGATTTTGGTTGGGATAGACTTAATTTTCTTCATAGCAGCTTGCATGGTGCTATTTTTTGAATTTGTGACCAAAACAACATTGATAACACAGGGATATTCTAGCCATTGCTGAACGGTGCTTTTCTCTTTCTCACGCTGCCCCACCAGCCAGTAGCTGCACAAGAAGTTAGAAGGGGATACAGCTGGGACAGCTGACCCCAACTGCCCAGAGGGATATCCCACACCATATGATGTGCTCAGCAATAAAAAGTGGGGGGGATGTTTGGAGCTATGGTGTTTGTCTTCCCAAGTAACTGTTACACATGATGGAGCCCTGCTTTCCTGGGGATGGCTGAACACCTGCCTGCCAATGGGAAGCAGTAAATTAATTCCTTGTTTTGCTTTCCTTGTGCATGCAGCTTTTGATTTCCTGATTAAACTGTCTTTATCTCATCCCACAGGTTTTCTTACTGTTACCCTTTCCCTTCTCTCCCATTCCATTGTGGGGGGAGTGAGTGAGCGGCTGTGTGGCACTGACCTGCCTGCTGGGCTTAATCCACAGAAAATTGTTTCAGTTTGACACCCAAATTGAGCACGCATGCCCATGCACTGTGAGGCAGGTGGATGAGAAGGGTGATCTGATATGCAATCCTAAGAGTAAGTTTCTTGTCTCTGTGAAGACCCTGGAGAATATTCAAAGTTCACAGGCCAGGTTATATCCTCCTTGATGGATGGTTCTTAAAATTAACAAGAGTACAAATTTAAAATCCAAAACACTTACCTTTAATTACAGATATGAGGCATCTAATCAAATTTGATAAATAAGTATTTTCCTTGTTGACTGCATACGAATTTTTAATTATAAGGAATAATTTATACAGTTTACTAGGATTTATTTGTTTCATTCTACCATACTTTAGTTGACTTACATGTACAATAACTCCATGAAAAACATTGTGTATAGAAACAGAACTGTTACGAATATGAGTATGATTTAAGGAAATAAAAGTATGTCCTTCAAGCACTCTTGTTCTGAAAACAACTCTTTTGTACTTTGTGCTTTAGTAGTTCTCCAGTCCCGGAATATTAACAGAATTATTTCTTCCTATTGTATGCTGAGTTTTGAATTGAAGAGACAATGATTAATTTCAAAAATATTTATATATAAATGTATAAAACCAAATTCAACAGTGCCATAGGGTGTAAATAAAAGAACGGACTGGAAAAAAAAGATCCCTGTACTTTAGGAAAGATGTATTAGAGGCCAGTAAATCTGTACAAGCCAGAAGGATAACAGTGTTAAGGTGCTTTACACTGTGCTGATGGTCCAAAGAGGGACTGGGCCACACCGAGGAATGTTGGCGTGAGGTGAAGGTAGCTAGCAGCAGGGGAAAGGAGGGAGGAAACGTCAATATCCTTCCCCTCCCAGCAAGGAGGAAGAAGAAACTCTCGACATGAATATCACACTCTTCTTGTGAAGGGTTCAAGATGCCAATAGTTTGCTGTAACTCCCTCTGTTTACCCTCCCTATATGCGTGTCTGCACACATGCAGGTCCTCTGGATGAAGAATCCCTGGAAGACTGGGCATAACCCAGAGTCAAGGGGTAGATACTAGGGGGAGGTGGGTGTGTGGCAGGGTTAGGATGGATTTGATTACTATATTGAACTGTGTGGTTACTGAGGCTTCTCTGTGTGCTTTTACAGCCCTGAAAGTATCTTGTGTCAAGCCTGCCTTGTTTTTTTTTANGGGGGGGGGGGGGGGGGTGTGGTTTATTGAAAATCTGAGGACAGGGAAGAGACAGCTTTTACTGTGGTCTTGGTGTTAGGCTGCAAGTCCAGCCACTCAAACTTTGGTATGGAGAGGAGGCAGCAGAAGTGCTGATGGTGTTGCACCAAAACCTGAGGGAGAGAGAAAAGATGCAGCCCCTGAAGCAGTCTGAGAAGAGGTGGGAACCATGTAAAAGACCTTGGGCTGCTGCAATATGATTTCAGTCTCTGATCATAGTCTGAGGAGTTCAGAGGTCTCTGTTTCCAGTACTCTTTTGTGACCTGATTAAGTCAGGTATTTGGTCTCTTTGGCAGGTTTTGGTCACCTGTAGGAGAGACAAGAAAAGAGAAGAGCAATTCCCCCTCTCTCCAGACCCCATGCTAGATGCCTGCTCTGCTGCTATATGAGCTCTCAGGGCTGAACCAAGTAAAGTGATTATGCACTGGGAACCAAAGTCCTGGGGCTGGGTTTCTGGCACAGGGTTTCCTGCAATTTAACTCTCCAGAGCTTCCTCTGGAGGAAAAAAATATATTGAAAGGGAGAGAGGAGCATGGCATGGTAACAAGGCTACCTTGTTACCAGCAAGGGAGAGTGGAAAGGGGACAAGTCTGACACAGAGGATCACTAAGTGCTCTTGATACATATGGACTGCTGATTTCAGCAGTACAGAGTTAACTTTGCAAGTCAAGAGATATGAAAACTCAATGATCAGTGATATTTTTCTATGTTAAGGGCTATGGTCTATTAAGCTGTGAATGCATCAATCATATTAGCAGTAGGTTCTTAGTGCCAGAGGTGTGGTGAGGTACATTTAGCCTGTCCAGGATTTTGTACTTTTGGAAGTTAAGGAAGAATAAAGGCTAACTTTATCAGTGTATTTAGTACAGACAATCACAAGTTCAGTCTGTTGTAGTTCTTTACTAGTAATACAGAGAAACTGTGCTGTTGGTATCCGGTTCTTCCCAATCTTAAATTTTCTTGTGGACATGAGGTTTACTAGGGGGTTAGTCTTGCCATGTTTTCCTTCCAAATAAGACGCGTGAACTTTAGACAGGTGTAACATAGACTTTCACCTCTGAAGTGTCTGGACTGTGTTTATAGGATCTGCATATACAAACAGTTTTAGAGCAATTTATCTGTTGGGGGGCAGGGGTGTTTACTTGCTTATGTGACTTGTTCACTGAACATACTTGTTTCTCTCCATTGCCTGCAAAATAGTCCAGGCAGCTGTCAGCAGCGTAGACATTGACACCAGAATATGAGCCCCACTCCTGCTGTCTTTGCATTTTACCTGGGGTTATTAGTGTGTCAAATAGTGATATGATCTCTTGGGCTGCGTGGTCATTTCGGACTGCCAGACTGCCTTCCCCCCCCCAGTATTGGAAGTTTGAAATCCATATCCTTAAAACTTGTAGGAAACCCTTTTCTCTGTGGATGGAAAAACAATCCATCATTCTGCTGGGTCTTCCCCATGGGTTTTTAAAAACCTGACAGCAAGCACCCAAGACTTTCTGCACTCTCTGCTATTGCTAGGTCAAATTCTCTTGTCTTTCATTGATTATATCTTGTATAAATTGCAGCAACAGTTTAAATCACATAACTATCCCTGTTCCTACTGACATCTCACCATTCATTTAAAAAAATCCCAAACTTTGGGAAGAAAATGGCATAGTTGTTTTATAAGGACACTTCTAGAAAAGGGTATGGTCAAAAATTTTGCAGTCATACCTCATCTGCCTTTGAACTTATGAGCTTCTTAAGTTTTATTGAACACCTGAAAGAAATAGTCAAGATCAGCTTGCACAGAAGTCCCAGTCTAAGTCTAGAACTGTAACCTCAATCAGTAATATGTAAGTTCTTGAAATGACAGTGAGTGAAATGTCATATGAATTTCTAGATTTGCTTCAGTCCAAATTTACCCTGAGCTAGAGAAAGATCTCATTTTCCTGGTGGAGCAAAGTTTGAAGTTCCATAACTTTGGAAGCCACTGAATATAAGAAATTGAATGTGTATGAAAGAGAAGACTGAAGCACCTTGTGGGTAGAGAGCTGTGTGATAAAGGTATAAGCTGTCAAATGAAGAGTATGTCAGGTGCAATGAGGCAGGAGGAAAAATGGCTGCATGTGGAATAGTTTGTACCCATGGTTCTAGTATAGTAGTTTTAAATGTACATTGGAACTTCCAGACACCTAATACAGTCATTCCTTAATGAAATAAAAATATTATTAGCCCAGATTATCTTGATATCACATCAATTTTAGCTTCTAATAATGAAAAATATCTTTAATATTAATTTCTGTGTACATGTGTGCAAGAAGGTGGAAGTTTAAGTAAAATTTTAATACTTCAGCTCCATACAGGAGAATTTTCAGCACTTAAATCATAAGCTATGATTTTCAGAAAGTACAATTTTTGTTCTTGCCCAATGCAGTTTTGAAACATGAAAAATCAGATTAGAAAACTTAAGAACCTTTACTCAACACGATTCAGTTAAAATTCTTTATAATTCTTATGTAAAGATTATATGTGCACAGAAGTCAGGAACATTTCTAAGTATGCACAGTTGAACATGTGAAAAACCCTAATGAAAAACGGATTTCAAATATGACTTCTGTAGATTAAGTGTATTGTCAAGTGTTAACAGGGTTTTTTTAACTTGTTCCAATTAGTTTTAATATATTTTCTAGTTGTAATGTCTTTTTACTTTTTATTAATGATTTAATTTTCATGTTTTTCTGTACTGAGGTTTAAGAGTTAAGCTGTAATGTTTGGATTTTGCTTATTAAAAATGTTAGAGTGGTCCTCATGAGTCCTTAGCACCATTAGCTCCCACTGAACCTAGTGAAATTTTAGGAAGAACCCAACTTATTTCATGAATTAGCAACTCATAGTAAGTAGTTTAATGTCAAAAATATGCTTACGAGGAGTGTTATTTCTTACTACGACAGTTTCAGTTGATGTTGGATCTACCTATGCTATTCTATTTCATTGGTACATGTACCAATAATGAAAATTTATGTTATTGAAGTCAGAATCTCCTGAGAAATTGAGTTTAACTTCTCACTTTGCTATGACTTCACGCAGTGGTAGTAATTGTTCACAATTTTACCGTAGATAGAAATTAAACTACTGTAAAACCTTTCCAGTATTTGAGGAGATACAATTAATAACATAATAGCTCTTCTTTAACTGTAGTACTTAATTTGTTTCAGTAGCTGTAGGTGGATGTAACCGCCCCGTGCAGTCCCCAGTAATAGAACATGAGTGATTGCAAGTGTTGTCTCACGTTACTGAGCACAACAGGATCTGTGCAGCGCCTTGGACCTTGGTTCTGCCTGGGAAGGAATGCCGGATGTGTTTTTCCCTGGCTGTTTCCGTACTCTCACTGTACATTGCTCAGTTAGCAAGCTTTTCATGCATCATATGGATTTCCCTTACTCGTTAAACTGTTTCCCTCACAAGGTGTTTCTGTATCAACATACACATGCTTTAAGTCCATGATGAGGTACAAAAACAGCCATTGCATGTATGAAATCTCATCATCTTGAAGGTAAGCTACCATTTACTAATCTGCATTATATAGTGTTCTTCCACCGTGGTTTGGATTACTTCAAATGTTCAGAGCTTCCCCTCCCTACCTGCAGCTCATTTCCATTGCTTTCCCCACACTGTATAATTGACTGCTTCTGAGGAGGTGACAATGTTCTGGGTAGGGCTCTTTCTGGGAGGATTTTGTCTATGTAGGATATGTCTGTATTCTAGGCTTGTATAACCTTGAGTATCTGGAACTGACCATGCTGGCTAACACGGAAATCCAGGTGCTAAATCAACATTTGGCTATACATCTTAGAGGTTGCAGCTGGCAGCAGGGGCCTATGCATCTGTCTCTGCGTTTTTAAAGGCTTTCCCTAACTTCAGTATAAAGTTTGGAGCTTTGGCACATACAATCTTTCAAGGCTAGCTGTTGTGAAAGCAGCCACTCCTGAAAGAAACCTTGTGTTCTAATAGGGTCTTCATCCTGCTGGTTCTGGCATGAGCAGTACTGGAGGGCAGGTACTCATTTCATCGTCTTGGGGTTTGTGTCCTTTGTATTTGGCAGCTTCTGTGGGGTTACCCATGTAACTTTGCTGCCAGTAGTATGACTGCATCATTTTTTGTGTGTCTGGGATAACCAGAAGATCTAGAGAAAACCTGGAGCAGAAGGACTGTCAGAGTAGATCTCATGGTATGTGAGGGTCTAAATCCATTCTGTCAGTGTGTTACAAGGTCTGGCAAAATTAGCATAGTGTTTTTCCAGAGTGAGATCTGATCTCCAGGCTAGTATTTTTAGGCTTGCCTAGAGATTTACACCTCTCCTGTCTAAAACCTACCCTTACTGTAATACAGGACTCACTCTGAAGTCTAATACATTAATAATGTTCTTTTCTATCATTATTATTACAGTAGGAGTTCTGTTCCCTCATGCACAACAGAGCCTAGCTGAGACCCACGAGACAGGCTTCAGTGGTGGCAAATTTCTCACACATTTGCTGAAATAATCTGCTTTCATCTTGAATCACAAGAGTAGATTTCCCATTGAACATCTGCTCCCACATTTGAAGACAATGTGTTTCCATGTGTATACCCTGTTAAAAACAAAATCAACCCCATTGTCTCTTTGAATGTGAGAATTAGGGAACATGAGTGAAATCAGGAGAAACATACATGCCAAGCCAAAAAAAAAAAAAAAAAAAAAAAGGGTTTCTTTTCAATATGCTTAATGAAACTGCAGTTCCTTGCTGCAGAATATTTTAGTTTACTAAAAGTGAGGTCAGAAAACTGGCCAAAATCATGGAAGCAAAAAGCATTTAAAGTTGTTGAACATGGAATTTTTCTACATCTGACTTATTTCAAAGTTCTTTATGCACGGAGTCAGTATAATGAACTGTATTTCACAGGATACCCTGAATCATGAAGCGATTAGATACCTTGCTGAAATCCATGAGCACTTGGTGTTGAGAAGAGAATTTATTCCCAGTGTTTTTTTCTAGTGAATCTCTGTATCATCTAACATATTCTATGCCATCTAAATTATACATCATCTAAGATGGATTGTCATCCAAGTTGTCCCCTATATATGTATTGTTCACATGGCATGTCATAATTGTTCCCCTTCCCAATAACACAACTGTTAAGAGAACTGTTTTCAACAAGTAGTTACAGTACCCACTCTTACAGTACTCCCACTATTTTAGTGAACAGGTCAATAGGTTTTGACTTTTTCAAAATTAGTTGCAAACTGACTTCTAAGAACGTTTCATAAAACTGTTGAATTAAATACATCAGGCAGAACAGTTTATTTCGCTTCCCTTCCACCCTACCACTTCCCCTGGTAAGACTCGTGGAAAGCCTTAGTATGGCAGAATTTTAATGTGAACTCCTCTCATAGTTCCACTCTGTGGTTACTATGACTCATATAAATGGATACATCAGCCTGGGATTACTGCCACACTTTCACATCTGCTATTTATTGTTCTTCTGATCAGTCGCATTATGACAATCTTTGGATCTCCACTTAACTGTAGCAGATCCCTGATTTTAACTTGGTTTTGGAATGCAGTCCCATGTTGGCTATGATAATATGAAAATTAGAAATACGTCATTGCTTTTATTGAACCAGATCCTTAAAAGAACCAAAGTTTGTCTGTGTGCATGCCTTAAACTTTAGTTGGCATTTGATGCAGACAGTCTACTTGAGAGCCCCAGTCAGGGGTTTTGCCCAAAAGGCTGTTTCTACCAGATATCCTTAGTAACAATCCTTGCAACTTGCCTTCAGATAACTTCTGTGATTTCTAGGATTGGCTCAGGTTACTCCTATTTAATGAAACATGTTACTTCATACTACCGGTCTCCTTGTGAAGTCTTTCAGAAGTTCAAGAGAACATTTCCTTCTGAAGCTTAATCTTTTCTGTCCTACTGTAAGAGACAGCCTGGTTACTCTTAAATTCTTTAAGTATGCAGATGCATCTTTATTAAATAAGGAGCCAGCTGCTCAATTTACTTGGCTAACAGTGAGCTTCTGTCCTGAAAAGCCTTTCTTCTCTCCCATTGGGATATTATCCCTCAGTGGGAAACGTGTCTTAAACTTGCATGAGGCCTTTCATTCTATCTCAGTCTGTTAAGTTTACTTAGTTTATAAATGGGATAAATATGTGTACCTACCACTAGTTCTTGACAGAACACAGACATGGTTATAATTAATCACTCCAGGGTGGCAGTGGATTAAGGAATATTGATCCCTAATGTCCTTCTTAGAAGAATGTTATACATGCATGGCATTGCCTTGTTGACTCTAAATTTTATAATTAAAGGATTATAACATAAGATTTCACTTAGAGTTAATAAGGAAAAGTTTGAGTGACAATGGACTCGTCTCCTAAGGAATAATACAGAATCCTTGTTGCTTGAGACATTTAAAAATAGACAGGGCAGCTGACCTTTTCCATCTCTGATTCCTGTGTTTCAAGCTTTGATTTTAAACAGCCTTATCAAACATTTGTCTTTGATATTTTTATTTTGAGCAACGACTTTTTGATGTTCAGTAGACCTTACTGTTCAGAGAATACACAAAGAAAAAATGTTAGGTTTAACAGTATAAATTTAATCATAATCCATTTGGGTTGAAGGCATAATACACTTCATGCTCATATCCTGAATCAGGAGAGGCAGTTAATTGAAAAGAAGATAACTTGATTTCAAATATAAAAAGAATCTCTATGTATTACGTTAATATTTCATTTTTTAATGCTGCACTTATTTTTATTTATGGTACCTTTAAAACGCCAGTTTCTGATAGGAAGTAGCTCTATAGTGTTTAATTGCTTCCAGCTGGAAGCTTTATCATGGAAGAAATAACTCATTGGGAAAGTGCAAGGCACAAAGATAGCGTACGTTCAAGAATGGATTCTAAAAAAGATGTGCTTCTGAGAAATTTCTTTCACAGAATATGTGTTTCTTTCTAATTCAGCTGTCTTCAAGTACAGAGGGAGGGCTATTAAAGTCCCCAGATTTGCAACATCATAGAACACTGTCTTATAGATTTCATTCCTCAAAATGCAAACTGATGATAGTGGTTTAAGAAGAATACTTGTGAGTACATTAGTAACAGAGGAAAATGTCATTATGCAGCAGGTAAGAATTTCTGTAAAATGCAGTGAATTACACTATGTTTTTGGAACTGTAGAAACAATGTTAGAAAACATTCATAATAAAGGAGATTCTTTGGTATCTGTAGGAAGAAGAGGAAAGAACAGAAGTATGAACAGAAAGTCTATACTCACTTTTGCAACTGTAATCCCTCCTGTCACCTGTGCTGCAGAAGATCCACTCAATTAACTTCATGTTTCAATAACAAATAACCCCAAGAATACAAAAAGTCTCAAAGTTCATATTAAACATATGTGCAGATTGAGACATAAGGGCTCATGAACTTGATCAGCAAGGAAGAGTGGCTGTCAACAGAATCTGCAGAGAACAAAGTATGAATAGTTGAATAGAGAGACATCTTAAACAGATTACAAGTTGGATCAATGACTGCATATTGCAAGGACAGATTGTTTAGAATAAACATGAATAAATTAATCAAAAAGTGGCAGCGTTCCAGCTTACCAAGTGCAGTCAAACTACAGAGTTGGTTGTAGCCACAAACTGTGCAGTACTGCAGAATAAAATAGTGTTGCCATTGAAGATCCTTAGACTGACTGTGCAGGTCTGAGTAACCAGATACATAAAATGTGAATAACATGGCCCATCTCTTCAGCTGGAGCTAGCTGTGTCCGGCACGGGACAGCTCTAGCCTCTCCTCACACGGGCCGCCTCTGCAGTACCCCTGCTGCCAGCACTTTGCCATGTAAACTCAATGGAGAAAATAACTTAAACCTGCTAAAGCTTGAATGCTTCAGAGCATGGACTGTGTCTTCACTGGTTACATCACGGCAACCACATGGATATTCCAATTATGCTATTTCAAGCTGGAAAACCTACTTGTCTCTTTCTTGCTTTTCTTGTCATTCCTGACCAGAGTCTGTCTGTAAGAAGCTCCTTATTAAGGGAGCCAATTTTCAGGCCCAAAGGTAAAAGAGCTCCAAATCAGGCAACTCATAGAGGTATTGGAGAAAAAGGGTACTGTTGTGTGCTCTTGAATGCTTCAAAAAGAGGGACTAGGGTGGAGTATTATCCTCTTATGAGAGCTGCAACTACAGACAGGAAAGGAGAAAAGAAACTGGAACCTCTGAACAGCCCGAGTAGAAGTCTGCAGGCTAATAGAAGGTTCCACAGAAGCACAGAATCTAGCAGCAAGAGGGGGATAAAGCTACTTGGAAGAAAGAAGTTGAGAGAAAATCAATTGTAATGTGCTGAGAATAGGAAATGTAATTGATCTGTGCCCAGGGCCCTAGTCGTCAGAAGAAGCAAAGCTGAGAAGTGTGACACTTGGTGTATATTTAGGGTGCCTCTGTCGCTTTTACTGAGTTCCTCTGTGTTGTCCGTATGTGTCAGAAATGAGAAGTAAAGCAAATGACAGCCACTCCAGGGTGAGAGAATGTATGATAAATTATGAGATAAATTTAATAAAGACTGAGAGAGCAGAGGCTTCAAAAATAATTGAGCTTCAGTTTCAAGAGAGAGTATTTGTGGTCTTAAATCAAACAAATCACACATGGAAACCATTGGATTTTTTCTTTCCTTTTTTATTTTTTTTTTTTTTTGATGGGGGTATATTTTGTTTTGTTGTATGGGTTTTTTTGCTGGGAACATAAGCAGTGAAGAACGCAGCTTCGTTTAGCTTTTATACAAATGGAGAGGTGATGTGTCCTGGCTACATGGTTGGGACAATGCATACTGCCAAAAGGATTTCTTTCATACCTTTTAGTAAGTTTCAAGCCTCAGCAGAAAACATTGGATCTGGTTTTATGGTTGTGATTATGTACGTTCACAACTACTGTTATACATAAAAATGTTGCACATCAGCTTTGACTCATTCTTTCTGTTAATCAATTGCAGCTGAAGTTTCTTCTTATTTTAAAATTCATTACTGACAAGATAGTGCTTTTTCACTTGCTTTCAATTGAAGGTAGCAGAAAATGTCTCCTGATAAGAGGAGAAACAAAGGAAGAGGGAGATGAGGTGTCTGACTAAGGTAAATCAGGAAATTTCTGTGGCATTTGGTGGAATAGTTGCCAAGGCTGAGAGCTGGGACCTGTGAGGTGCAGTTAGGCTTCTGTTATGTCTAAACAAGCAGCCTGTGAATTATCTTTACTGTATTGTATTTTCTTCTTAATAATTTTTATTTTTAAAAAAACCTGCCTGATTTACAGTAATACTTTCCATGCAGATTAAGTATTAATTTATTATACATCTGGTATGCCACAAAAACTATCTGACTTTATTTCTTAGGTAAATCTTAAAGAGAAGTCAAGGTGAATTGATATTAGCGACTGCTGAATAGACAGACAAATTTATCCTGCTGTAACATGACTGAAGCCAACAGAATCATGTAGGAGATTAACTTTACTCACAATGTTGCTACTTTTTTGCTTTTGCAGGCTATGGTTTGCCATGCAGTTAAAGAATATACATCTTTTAATCCCAGTGTTTGGATATGCTTGTGCATTCTTTCTGGGTGGAAGTGCAGCCTTCACATTTACTTCTGTGGCTTTGCTACTTTGGATCTGTACATCACCTTATTTCCTTAAATTGGCAAAATAACTTGTTTGCCCTAATTTATGAAAGAATAAAAAAATAAATAAAAGAAAATCTCTTCAAACACAAAAAAACCTATGGGAGATGGCTTGAATTTGGGTGGGAGGGGGAGCAAAGAGGAAAAGAATGCCCATGATTTCCTATTTATGATGAGACATTGAAATAAACAAAAAATAAACTTTTTAAGTGCAGGATCCCTACTGGAAGGAGGGGGAAAAAAAAAGAAAGAGCAATCACCACTGTTCCACAGGAACCATAAAATCCTGAATGTCACTTTGGATTTGTTTCTCAAAAAAAGTGTATCCCTGTGGCAGTTCTGAAGCTTGAAAAGTTTTGTTCTCAGCTGGAGTGACAGACTTGGCTTTATTACTGATGTTCAAATACTTCTTTGCAACTCAAGAAAATGATTCTTTAAGAAGGCTCGTGGGTATTTGCTCCTTCTGAGAGATGGAGCAAAAACGGCAGCCACACGCAAGTCTTCTGTCAAATTTCTATTGTTATTTAAAATTTGAGCACTATGTAATTAAAATCTGTATAAAAACACATCAAGAAACAATATATTTTGTCTTCAGTGTGTCACAGATTAAGGAAGATGCACACACTTTCCAGGAAGGAAGATGAGTTATCCAAACTATTTTGAGTTCCCTTACTGCAGCATTTGCATTGTATGTGTTTCATTTGAATCAATGTCATGAGCTATGAATGCTATATTGTGAAAATGTAAACAAAGCCTGTGTCTTTTTAATTGTGGTTGAGAATTTTGAGATGAAATTGCAGGATTTCAGGCAGGTGCAAGTTGCACTATCCTTTTTCTCAGAGTATCTAAATACAGAAAAAAACAATACTAATAGTTTTTACTATTCCTTTATAGGAAGACAATGACTGCCTTTCTTGATCTCTCACTGTAATACATATCTATAGAGCCCCTAAAACTCCTGCAGTGTAAATAAACACCTGGACCACAAGAGAGGCATGTGAGGACAAAGTTGGGAGAATTGTCTGCATGCCTAGGTCTATTGGAAAGCTCAAGAGGTTGCCCCCAGCCCTCACTATTTAAAAACAATTAGTCTTTCTGTTTCCTTACTCTTTTGTAGATACACAGTTGCAAAGTACAAGTAGTTACTGTGTTAACTGTGATACTGATACTGTCATAAATGTTATTTACTTAGACTAAAAAAAATTCTGGTGGTTTTCTCAATGAATTGTCTGATAGGAGGCTTCATGTTAAGCAATTACACATTTTATTCTGTGCTATATTATGGAGTCGCTTTTCACACAGGTTTAATTTTTTTTCTTTCATGTCTTATTCTTCTGTTACAGGCTTAAAAAGCACAGAGAAAAAGAAAAAAAAATTCTTTCCTTAGGGAAGAATTACCAGACTTTGGAATATACCTATTTTTTAAAATTTTAATATGAAAGCAAAATAATCTGAAGTCTCAAGCATGAGCGGTCCATGGTGCACACTATTTGAGGGGAAAAAAATCAAGGAATAATTTCAAATAGCATTCTTAACTGGTGTGTGTTTTGCTCTGTAATTCAGCTTGTGTGTTCCCGTATGTGTACATTTAAATTACGCTTTCATTCAACTAAAGAAAATTATGATGAAAATCATGTATATGTAAGAAACAACAGTCTAACTATTTCAGTTGTGTCCAAAGTCCGGGGTTATTTTCAGCTATTTCAGGAGGCAAATAACAACATGATAATTTTGAAAGAGGGTATCTATAAGCAGTTGTATCTTTTTAGCTGTTCTTAGGAGAAAAATGAAAGTAATTTTTCTATATATCCCCTTCAGATTTTGAATGTTGTGAATTCATTATGCAAAATTGCTGTTTACATAGAACAGCCTAGAGAAACCACTGTTATTACTTACTATCTTTAAGGCCTTGCTAATACTCTAAAACCTAAACCATGATTAGTTGCTTTTGAATCCATTGAACTTAAACATTATAAAACCCTGTCCAGATACTGACTGCTTCTTTTGATTCAGGTGAGGCTCATTCCTAATTAATTAAAGGTAAACCAAAAGGAACCTAGCTTAATTAGTAATAAGTCTTTGTTGAGCCTCTGTGATCACAGAATCATAGAACCATTTAGGGTGGAAAAGATCTTTAAGATCATCAACTACAACCATAAACCTAACACTGCACTAGTCCAGCCCTAAACCAGGACCCTAAGCACTACATCTTCATGTCTTTTAAATACCTTCAGGGGTGGCGACTCAACCACTTCCTGGGCAGCCTCTTCCAATGCTTGATAACTCTTTCAGTGAAGCAATTTTTTCCTCATATCCAACCAAAACTTCCCCTGGTGCAACTTGAGGCCATTGCCTCTTGTCCTATCACTTGTTTCTTGAGAGAAGACACTGACCCCCACCTCACTACAGCCTCCTTTCAGGTAGTTGTAGAGAGTGATAAAGTCTTCCCTCAGCCTTCTTTTCTCCAGACTAAACAACGCCAGTACCTCAGCTGCTCCTCATAAGACACATTCTCTAGACCCTTCATCAGCTTTGTTGTCCTTCTCTGGACACGCGCCAGCACCTCAATGTCTCTCTTAGGATGAGGAGCCCAAAAAGGAACACAGTATTTGAGGTATGGCCTCACCATTGTACAGGGGGACAACCACTTCCCCAGTCCTGCTGACCATGCTATTTCTGATCCAACCCAGGATACTATTGGCCTTCTTGGCTACCTGGGCACACCGCCAACTCTTATTCAGCCAGCTGTTAACCAACACCTCTAGGTTCTTTTCTGCCAGGCAGATTTCCAGCCACTCTTCCCTCAAACTGTAGCATTGCATGGGGAGGTTTTGACCAACCTGGCACTTGGCTGACACTTGGCCTTGTTGAACCTCATGCTGTTGGCCTTGGCCCATTGATCCAGCCTGTTCAGATCCCTCCATAGAGCCTTTTACCCTCAAGGAGATCAACACTCCTGCCCACTCGATGTCATCTGCAAACTTACTGAGGGTGCACTCAATCCCATCGTCCATATCATTAACAAAGATAATATCAGAACTGTCTCCAGTACTGAGCCCTGGGGAACACCACGTGTGACCAGTTGCCAACTGGATTTAACTCGTTCACTACAACTCTTGGGCCTGCCATCCAGACAGTTTTTTACCCAGTGAAGAGTACGCCTGTCCAAGCAATGGGCAGCCCGTTTCTCCAGAACAATGTTGTGGGAGTGCTGTTTGATGGTTTAACTAAACAGATTATAAATAACATTTTCAGTGTAACCAAAAAAAAAAAATAAAAAAAACATTATTTGGAGACAAAAAAAAAAAAAAAAAAATCTTCATATTTCACAAGGCTGACCATCATAGGAAATAGCAACATAGTGCTGGCACAAGGCATGTTATCTTAATAAATTAGAGTGAGTTTATACCTTTCTTCTCTACAAAAGCAAAAGCTCAACAGAAGTATACTTTTAATATTTAGATAAATAAAAAGAATATGTTAGCCAGGCCTCTGTAGCATGTCAGTTTTCTAAAGCAAGGAAAACTTCTTTTCTCCAGTTGACTGCTGCAGAGAATCTGAATCCTTCTAGAAGGCATTAATTTTCAGTATCTCCTCAGCTGTAACACTCGTCATTAATATTGCACCAGAATGAAGCAGAATTAATGCTGTAGTATGCATAAGCTGCCAGCAATGGATATTGGATCACCTGTTACCTCAGCATAGCTTGATACACCTTTCCCTTAAGCCAAGATACTTAAATAGGTGTTTTTCAAACCTGATTTGAAGGAACAAAAAGGAAAGACATTTCAGATGTTTATCTTCCATTGCAAAGAACTAAAGCTGACCTTTTCTAAAAGGTTTCTAATTTTTCTCATGCTGGGATTTTAAAAATATAATTGCTCCAAATATTTGTTATACATAATTGTTTGAAGCAGGAGTGGAGATTTCCTCTCAACACTTTCGTGTCTCTTTGTCTACAAAACAAGGAGAGGCACCCAAACATGAATTAACTTGTTCAGTCTCACGGGGTTCAAGTACATCTTAAGTTTCTGGACCTTGTAGACTTACAAAGTACTAGCTGACCTAAAGTAACTACATATTTCAGATGTAAGATAAGACTTTCACAATAATATTCATAATGTATTGGGTTTATGTGGCAAGGTCTGGCCCGTGCATGGTTGCAGGTGTGGCTTCTATTAAAAGACACCAGAAGCTTCCCCCGTGTCCAATATAGCCTGTGCCAGCCGGCTCCAAGACGGACCTCCCGCTGACCAAAGCTGAGCCAGTCAGCAGTGGTGGTAGTGCCTCTGTGATTTAAGAAGGGAAAAAACTGCCGCACAACAGCAGCTCGAAAAGAAGGTTGACAATATATGAGAGAAAGAACTCTGCAGACACCAAAGTCAATGAAGAAGGAGGGGGAGGAGGTGCTCCCAGTGACAGAGAAGACACTCCTCTGCAGGCTAGGGTGAGGACCATGGTGAGTCAGGCTGTCCCCCCGCAGCCCATGGAGGTTAATGGTGGAGCAGATATCCATCTGCAGCCCGTGGAGGACCTCATGTTGAAGTAGGGGGATGTGCCTGAAGGTGGCTATGGCCCTCTGGAGAGCCCACACTGGAGCAGGCTTGCTGTGGAGAGAGGAGCCCATGATGGAGTAGGTTTTCTGGCAGGACTTCTGACACCATGGGGGACTCACATTGGAGCAGTCTGTTCCTGAAGAATTGCACCCTGTGGAATGGACCCACATTGGAGACTCCAGTGAAGAACTGCAGCATGTGGGAACGACCCATGTCGGAGAAGTTCTTGGAAGATTGTCTCCCATGGATGGGACTTCACACTGGAGCAGGGGAAGAGTGTGAAGAGGAAGGAGCATCAGAAATTGCATGTGATGAACTGACCGCAACCCCCATTCCACTCAGAGGGGGGAGGCAGAGAAAATTAGAAGTGAAGTTAAGGCCAGGAAAAAGGGAGGGATGGGGGAAAGGTGTTTTAAGATTTGTTTCTATTTCCCATTTTCCTGATTCTGACTTGATTGGTAATAAATTAATTTTCCCCAAGTCAAGTCTGTTTTGCCTGTGACAGTAATTGCTGAGTGATCTCCCTGTCATTATCTTGACCCATAGCCTTCCGTTATATTTTCTCCTGTCCAGTTGAGGAGGGGAGTGATAGAGCGGCTTGGTGGCCACCTAGCATCCAGCCAAGGTTAACTGACCACGCCTATCCTGCATCTTCAATAGAAAACATCCTATTTCACTCTCATGGGAAACAAAACTAGGAAAATAAAGCCCAGGCTGAGTTCACGGGTTTTAATACAAGACTGTCTGCCTTCTCTTACAGAATAAGTTATCCATTCTGATGCTATTTTCTACATTAAAAAAGCAGAAAAATATTGTGCCAAATGCACCCTTGAAGAGCACTTCTGTTCAGCATTTTCGATGGATAGAGAAGAGCTGAAGGAGGTCTGAATGAACCCCTTCAGTTTTCTGTCTCCAATGAAGTGTAAGAAAACTTCCATGGCTTATGTTTATGGAGACTGAAGGTAGCAAGCATATCAAATGAAAAGTGCATGGTAATTGTTCTAATATGTTGTGAGAAATACAGCATTAACATCTCTCTTTCTTACTGAAAAAAGAGGGGTCTAGGGTAATAGATGGCCAAGAGGAAGACAACAGAGGAATGTGGCATGAGAATTCTCCTGAACAAGCTGTACAGTAACCATTGGTTTTGGCTTTGCTATTTCTTCAAGAATGAAGTAACAGATGACTTTTTTCTTTTCTTTTCTTTTTAATATATTTTGTTTGCTGCAAAACAAAGCTCTCCCCTGCTTGCTCCTTGCATTTTGAATGACCCAGCAGAATAGAACTAAGTTTGGGCAACTCCTTGATCTTTTTTGCTTAAAGAAATTTTACTATAAGTTTCTCCACTCTGGTGGAGGCAAAAGCATGATTTGTTTTTAAGTGCTCTAAAGAACAGGCTGGGAAGGGTTCACATGAGATTAATATTATTCTGCTTTCCTGTAGTGTCATGTTTATTTTTCAAGAACCCATGACACTACCAAAAAAAATGGAATGTACGAGGAAAATAGTTGCAATATTTGGAGCAAAAGATCTTTTTTATTTTTATATAAAGCTTAGTTTTTCCTTTCATACAGAAGGCAAGTTTAGTGAGAGATTCAACTTTACCTGAGTCCACCTGTCTACACTCATCCTTGCAGTGTCTCTGTCTCCTTTGCTGTTCATTGATAATGATGCAGTGGTAAAAATCCGATGATTAATGGCAATAGAACCATATTTTCAAATGAGAACCGAACTTCACAGTTTGTTTTCAGAAACAATCCACTCTGTAATCCAAGTTGGAGGGAAGGAGATAAAGTCATCTTGCCCTATTAAAGCTGGAAAGAGGAGAACAGCATCACAGCCAATAGAAAATAATAATAATAATAGAAAGGGTGTGTTAACATTAACACGGCTCTACTTGGGCATGGCTATATAGAGTCAAGAACAGAATCTCTTTATAGTGGTAGAACAAATGACCTTCTGGAAATAAACACAAGATAAATCCAAAGAGAAGTAGAGCATTATTACAGAACATTTTTTTACAGCTGGATAAAATCTTTTGTGTCACCTCATTGTTATTTACCAAAAGGGTTTATGCTCTAGTACTCAGTGAAGATACTTCTATTCTTCTTTTGCCTGAAGTGTTTAATCTTTACTTATTGAATAGTTAGCCATGATTAAAGTAATGATATCTGAAAAGCCATCAAGAAGCACCTTTTTTACGTCTTCTATCTCTTTCTTTGTGAGAAGAGGTTTGTTGTTGTAGTAGCTGTATGATAGTCACTTTCAATGCTAAGCATTTCCTGTAGGTCAGTTCTTGGTATGTGTTTACTGACTGCTGGGAAGTACCTGTGATTCTTGTAGCTCATGATTTGACTTATGAAATCAATAAACTAAACACACTGTACTCACACATTTTTCTTTAGAAACTCCTGCTCGCCTGAGATACAGGTGTATCCAAATGCTCTGTAAGAGAGAAGAGCATTTTCTTTCCTATTCTCTTTGCATATAACTGTGATTCTGTTTCTCAGCTAAGTGAATTCCAGATCACTTGATCCTTATATATGCAGATCCTTACAGATCCAACCCAAGAATATTCCCATTTGTAGTACTTACTCGCTAGGTAAAAAATCTTGCCAGTTCAGGATTTCCAACTTGCTCACAATCAATTTTTAGTTCCTTCTGAAAACCCTTTTTTTCTTTGATGCAGTTCTTCAACAAGGGGATGACAAGGAAGAATAGAAGAGGAAACTTCTGACAGGGGAGCCTTGTATCAGTTTAAAATGACGTATGATGGAAAGGATGGTAGGACACTTTTTAAAAAAATATGGTTTGGGTTTTGGATTTTGTTTGGTTTGCTGGGGTTTTTTTTAAGGGAGAATCAGTCAAACATTGCATCCAGATAATGTGCCTTACTTTTTTCTAGTATGGATAGAACGGACAAGTTTGGGTGAAAAGAAAATGAGAGACATAAGGTCTTACAGAAGAAAAGATATTTTTTTTCTTTAATAGAAGTAATTTCTTCTTATGTGGGATTTCATAAGTACTTGTCTATCAATTAATATGGAAACTAGGATAAAGCCTTAGAAGGAAAACACAGCAGAAGAGGTAGCTTCTTCATCTCACTTTTCAGGAAAGAGAAGTGAAGAGGAAAGATGGAGAAGAATAAAAACTAAAAAAGTTCAAGGCAACCTTAATCGTTGTGTTCCTGGACAAGTGGAGGGTTATAACATTAATCTCTTACCCTTTGCTTGCCCCCATCCAAAGAAGCACTCTGAAGAAAACTTCTTTTTTGTCAAGATTTGTGTTTCAGGTATTCATTATTGCCATCATGATGACAACACAGAGATTTCTCCCAATGCATCTTAACACTTTAAGGCTCTACTTGGAGTTCTCTTGGAAAGTGGTAGCAGCGTTATTCAACGTATTGATTAAAACAATTGAACAATTGACTTAGGGTAGGACCAAAGGAAGAAGGGGAACTATTTGCCTGGGGTTTTGGTGGGTTTGGGGTTTTTTTTCACGTGACTTAGCATGAGATATGTCATATTTTGTCATGACTCGGAGATCTATTTAATCCTGAAGATTCTTCAGAATATTCTATTCTACTGATTATTACTTAGAAACACCTCTTTTGAAAAGTGCTAAGACCTTGGAGTTAATGTTTAACACATATAATAGCAAGTCCTCTATTATCTATTACTATCCCTCACAAATTTGGAAAGATATTTGTGCATTCAGTACAGAGCCCATCAGAGTGCCTTCACTCATTTTGAGATAGCTGTAGTTCTGTTGCCTCTCTCAAACTTTACTGTACCGTTTTTCTGATTTCTGCTCAACCACTTTGATATTAAACTTCCACTGCTGTGCTCTACCTAGCTCCCTTCCCAAATTCACAGCAAGGGAGTAGTCAGCAAAAATGAAGCTTTCAAATGCTCACTAGATTTGCTCTGATGTAGCTCCAATACAGCTAGCCAGACCTGTGCAATGACGTTGCTGTATAGAAAGATTGCAGCCATGAAGAATGTACCATCTCTTGGGATGTCCACAGCCTCGCTTGGAGCAATAGATAAACATAAAAGCTCAGGATAATGCTGTTATGAGCAGGTAAGGCTGTACAATTGAACAGCCTTTTGCTATTTTATCTAAAAAACACACGGCAAACTGCTTTCAGTCCAGGGCCTGCTCATTGGACCTCACCAAGTTCCCGTATATTAAATCAGTTGCAGTGTATTTTTGTGCTTTAGATCAGTCTTTTAATTTGAAATTTAAATCTTGTCTTCTTGTGTAGATTTACTAAGAATAATAGTATAATTGAGTAGATTTTAATATGAAATATACATGAGATATTTTACTATGCAGTGGTGTTGGAGATACTTGTAATTATCCAGTTGACTTTTGCTATAACAAGCCTTTTTTCAGCTGATAGATAGTTGAGCTCTGTGAAGAAAAGCATCGACAGCTCTTGCGTTTCCAACTCTGCATTATAATTAGGGGTACTGAAATAACTCTGCAGTTCCCTGATTTTGTATATTGTCTTGCAAATCTGTTTCATAGTCTGCTTGTCAAAACCAGCAAAGCAGGAAAACTAGTTTTGAATAGTGTTCTGTGGTGCAAAAAGAGGAGTTGTTCTACCTGCTACAGACATTATAAAGGCTCTCAGTGTACAGCCATTTGTGCAGTAGTTTTGAAGCCACTGGAACTATTTTTTAAATAAGATGATATACACTGTTAGCTAGAACAATAGGATTTTGACTTGTTGTTTGTATTTATTTTTTTGTTACAAGTATTCTGATTCAGTGAAATATTTTTTGTTTGATATTTCACTTCAGGAATGATTCATGATGAAAATATGTTGAATGCAAAAATAGCTATTAATGGGCCACACTATAAACTTTCTATCTATTGAAACAGAAATGAATGAATTTATTAAAATGTTGCAAATTTTTTTGCAAAACAATGTAGAGGTATTTGTGTCATGTATGTGCATGTGTATGTGTGCTGCTTTTCACAGTAAATGAAATGATGTTGGTTTCTGTTTATGTGAGAAATCAGATGAAAAGCATGGAGCTCTGCCTAGCAACGGAGGATGAGCCCACACAGAATTGGTGGGTGTCCTGGTTTCAGTTGGGTTAGAGGTAATTTTGTTTCTAGTGGCTGCTGTGTTACAGATTTGGTTCAAAAGGAATGTTGATAATGCATATTGTTTTAATTGTTGCCAGGTGATGTTTATATTAGTCAAGGATTTTTTTCAGCTTCCCATATAGGCTGAGAGGGAGCACAGACAGAACAAGCTGGCCAAAGGAGTATTCCATACCATAGATATAATTCTCAGAATATAAATGGGGGTTGGCTGGGGAGCAGAGATCCATGATCGCTGCTCAGGGTGGGCTGGGTAACCAACCACCAAGTGGTGAGAGCAATTTGTGTTGCATTGCTTTATTTTGTATATTCTTTTACAATTATTATTGTTGTTATTTTCCTTTTCTGTTATTGTTCTATTAAACTGTCTTTATCTCAGCTCACAAGGTTTTTTTTTCCTTCCCCTCCTTTTTTCCATCTTCTCACTACCCTTCTGGGGGCCAGGGGGAGAAGTGTGCAAGTAGCTGTGTGATCCTAGCTGCTGGCTGGGATTAAATCATGACAGTGGGTTGGGATTAAAGGGCAGACCAAGATGGGTAAAGTTGTAAAACCTAATGTATGAGGCTTTCTTCAGACAACTAGAAGAAACCTTGTGTTGGGAGGCCTTGGGTTTTATGAGGAACTTCCTGACACAGGTAATCGAGGAGCTGCTGGGGAAGGTGCTCTGCTGTATATGACAAGGAAGAATCGGTCAGCTGTGTAAAGGGCAGGGGTTCATTACCACCTGCAGTGAATGTGAGATGTTGGAGCTCAGGATCCTGAGAGAAGGAAACAAGGCAAATAGCAGGATTACAACCCTGAACTTCAGGAGAGCAGACTTTGACCTGTTCAGTAATTTGCTCGGGAGAGCACCATGGAATATAATCCTGGAGAGAAGAGGGGTCTAAGAAAGCTAGTTCTTTTTCATCCGCTCCAAACCTAAGATTATTCCATTTTTGTGTGCGGGAATTAAAACAAAAGAAGCAGGAAGTTTGCATGGATAAATAAGAGGCTAATGAGAAAACTTCATTGTAAAAAGGTCAATGGTCATTTGAGATGATTAGTGTTAGATGAGGAAAACATTTTACAATTGTATCCATTTTGCTATTTCAGCATATTCAATACTGAAAAATGTTATGTAGGCTAAAAGTTACTTATGCTGAAAAACTAAGCACTTAGAAGTAAGCAAACAGTATTGGTAGTGTTATTTCTGTTTAGTTCACCTGTACACACATATTTTCATCTTGTGATACACTTTTCTCACAGGTTCTTGGTTTGTTTCAATGCACAAATTGGTGTCTGAAAAGGAAAGTGGATGGGTTGCAGACATAGTTGTAAATATTGCATTTTCCAACTCTGAAATATTTACTTTCTTATCTTTAGATATTTACTACTTGAACTAAACCCCTTCAAACATTAGCTAGCAAAATACACAACTTGTAATGAAGATTGATGTGTGTCATATTTGAGTGCAAGATTCATATCTGTATAGCATGAGTGGTTTTTTCTGCAGAAACCAGACTGGTTAGAAATAGGATTCTGGGCTTTCTTCTTGGATCTTTTTTCCAGGCTAAATTAATTTCATGAGATGGACAGGATGAATTAGAGGTAGTTGCCTCTGTTTCTTTAGTACAGCAGAATATATTTAAGTGATCATAAGTTATTACTTGCTCTGTTTTTCCTCAAAGTATTCTGTGCAAATAGTCTGAAAATGTCCCAGTTTATAACTGGCACTTAAATGATTCAGGTAGAAAACAAAACCAGCAGCAACCATGACATCCTACACAGTTTAGGATGTCCTATACCTAAGCCAGTTTTCCTAGTTTTGGGTTTCACTGAAGAGAGGGACAATTCTGCTCGTATTCACAAATTCTGAGCCAGAAGAGATGCCAGCTGTGCTGTTTGTTAGTGCACTAGAAATAGATACAAATGAAAGATATGTTTTAGGAACAAGTCCAACACTTTGAGACTTTTGCATTAATACTTTCTCAGAAGTTCTGCACTGATCTGGAACTTTAATTATGTATAGTTTCTCTTCCTTTTTTTTATTCTTCTCTGGTAACAGTGTGTTTTCCATGGTATATGGATTCTGTGGCCAAAAATTACTTCTCTACAATTTTTTTCAAACTTTGCTAGCACTGTGTATAATGTATGGGATTTCAGGAGTTAAATTTTTATCCTTTAAACTACTCATGTAATGCTTCTGTAATGGACACCTAGAAAAGTTGGGGGTTAAGGCCTACAAATAGCAGCTAGGGAGTGTTCTTCATTGGTAGAGAAGACTCTATGTCAGGTGGGACACTGCAATTTGCTGCATGCTTACACAGTTCCTGTGACTAGAAAACAGAGTGTTTAGAGGAAGAAAGATTTGAAGAGACATTTGACTTGAATGACAGTACTGAACTGGCTGTTCACTGCAGAAAATCGGGTATTGCATCACAGTGACTTTCAAGTGTCCTGAATGAAAAGCATTGTATCTTTTACTTCTAAAAGAAGGGCTATTGTTAGGAATTTAGAGACTCTTAACTTTTTTTCAAGTTTTGTTCTTTCAGGACAGATATGTAAAGACTGGCATGGGAGAGTGAGGAGAGTCTACCTTTTCTTGGTGTTCCTGTTATTATTGTGACAACCTCTTAGTAGGATCTGAACAATCAGTGAACCCCACCTTCCAATTATCAAGTCACTAGCAGATTGGCTCCAGGGCTTTCAAGTTGATCTGAATTGTTGTGTTGAGATGGAAGGCAGGGATGGTTTTAATCACCAATGCTTCACGCAACAACAGATTGGGTCCTTGGATAAGACACTGCTATAATCATTAAGATTCAAAATGGAAAGTGGTTTTCAGTGACTCGGAAGTTACAGGAGATGATATAACATAAAGGAAGCTGTCTATGAAAAAGAATGAAGTAATGTGTGTCTGAGTGTTTTGATGAATATTCATCTGAAATATGAAGCAAGGCTTCTGGTCACCCAGGATACACTAGCTTGGTTGGGCACATACAGCTCCACACTGCTTCATTGCGTGCTCTTTTCAAAAAAAACCAGGCACAAACACGGGTTATAGAGTCTAGAATGCATATTTCTGCACAGGTTGGTAAAATTTTTAAATATTTATCCAGTGGTCTGTATTGTTGCTGTGTCAAAGGAGTTCTGGGAGAAGATATGAGAGGTCTGTCAGATAAGGAAAGTCTCAAAAGAATGATACCATGAGGCTCTCTTATAATAAGGGTCATGGCTACATTTCAAAAGCAGGTGGCCTCTGTGACGTGCCCTGCATTTCTGATTGTCTAATTATTCAATGGGGGTTCTCTGTCATGCTCAAAAGTTCCCTCTCTGCCCCAATCCTGTGCAAGTAGAATGTGGGAACATAGGCTACAAGGTACTCTTTCATGTTTTCTTGATATAATGATCTTCTGTCATTATATTTCCAAACCTTAAAGTGTAGCTTCTGTGAACATGTTTAGCGTGTTTGGGTTTTTTTTAATATTGGTCCAAATATCAATCAATGTCCACTGCAGCTCTCCTTCGCCCATACCAAGACTATAATACCACGAGCATACCTTTTTTTAACAAAAGTAAATATTTGTTGACATTCTCACTGAAAGGAGTTCACCAGTACCTTGTTCTGCCTGCAAAATGGCAGGTTTCAAATGCCTAAAAAGTACTTCCTCTCCTTGTTCCTGTCTTACATTTGCAGTGTATTTTCTTTTTCAATTTGGATCAGTCTGTTTTGGTCCCTATACTGTTCGAACGCTCCACTACCCCTGGGATACCTTCTGCAGTCTAACAGCAAGGTTTCCCCCCAGACAAAACCTAAGGTGATGCAATTTGTCTAGCAGCTACGTTAAAGGGCAGTACTATGCCAGGTCTCATTCCTTCTGCCTACTGCAGTCCTTCAACACAAATCAACTGGCAGCTGCACTTTCAGCATCATACTATAAAAATATGTGGGTGTCAAGTAGCTTGGTAGCCTTACCATTTTGGTGTGTTATAAAAGGATCTAAAGGATGCATTTTTTAAATGCTTCAGGCCCTCAAAGTGTTTACATAAGGCTCAGAAGAGATGTAGCTCTTGCTGCAGTCTACCTCAAGCTATCTTGGAGCAAAGAGAGGGATTCCTGGCTTCACAAATCTGCTCGATTATTTGCAAGCGAAGCAACCTCATGCTGGGAGTTGGAGTGGAGCTATGAGCAATCTGAATAGAAGATAAAAAGGATTGCTAAAAATATTACTTGTTAATAACTATCATAAGGTGGCCTGGTCACATGGAAACAGAGGGAAAGGAAATGTGTTGTATAGGATGTGACTGATACATCAAAGAAGTTTTTTAGCGTGTACTGAATTTGTAGTATGTCTTTCTGTATCTGACAATATTAATATTGGGAGGGACTGTTGTGATATAAAAAAAGAGATTTAATCAGTCCTTTTGCTTTCTCATGCGCGTTTCCCATCTGAACAGATTTAATTTCACCTTAAACTCTTTGATATCATGAGACCACCCATACACCCTGGGAGAAGAGCGTGAGCAAGTGGGTTAGAGATGGAAGAATGGGATTTCATATGAGACTTCTAGTAGGGGAGTTTTAAGACTAGCTGAACACAGGGAGTAAGAGAAAGACCTGGTGGAAACAGGGAAGAAAATGTTTGATTAAAACATCAGATATTAGTGATTTTTTTCAGTATCGGAATAGAAGCAAGACATCAGAGGATTCAACAAATAGATGGAATGCGTAATCAAAGTAAAATGGATTGAGATGTGTAGGTAGGGTCAAAGAGTTAAGGCAAGGTGTGCAATACGCAAACTAAATTATACTAAATCATACTTTTAGAAGGTTAAGTCCCAGTGAAATATCTTCTCAGTAATACTTTGCTTGGTATTGCCTAGCTTAAGTTTCAAAAGAATGGGAACTGAATCACTGTCTTGCTGTCCTACTGCTAGAATTCAGTCCCTTTTCTGGATAATGTTATGTTGTTGATTTGTTTTCTTCTTAAAAAGTATTTTGAAGAATAGAACTTTGAGTTTTTGACAGTTTACATTTCGAAAGCAGCTGATGTTTTTTCCCCATTATATATAATAATAAGTTATGCCAAAAAGACTGATCACAGATCTTTGAAGTTCTTTTCTGTAGTTACTTCATTTTCAGTATAGTCTTAAAATCACAAAAAGTTTAGAGGTTGTTTGGAAGAGAAGCAGGATCAGATGAATAGGAATGAGGTTTTCTTATTAAGTTTTTGTATTTATTTATTCATTCCATTAAAATGACACCTTACAGGATATTAATTTTAGTGTGTGTTTCATTATACCTCAAGGGCGTAACTTGATATGTAACAATGGGACATGACTAATGCTATTGTTTCCTGTTACAATGAGAACCAGACCACTTCAGAGGAGAGAGATGTGCTTTGTCTAAACAGACTGGGAATAGTTTCAGTTTACATTGCCTTCTTAGTTGCCTCTGGCAAATAGCAGATTCCAGGTACTAATCTTTACAAATGAATACAAAACAAAAACGATTTTTAAAATGTAACATTCGTCATGAAGTTGCAGCATTAAAATTTACAAGCGAGAACACTGAAAAATTAGATGCCTATTGCAAATATTTCTGAGGCCAGTAGATGTGAATCAAACACAGGTTCCATTATACAAATTATCTGTATTGCTATATGGGCCATATCTACCTCCATATTTCTATATATTTTATATATTTGTACTAAGGCAGACATTTAAATGACAAAGATAAGGTAAAACTGTGTGCTTCAAATGAAATAATACTTTTACATACTATATCTTTTTGTAGTTACCAGAGGGAGAGTGCAACAGTGTGTTACTGAAGGTGATATTGTAATTTTGTTTTTAAAATATCATAATTGGTCTGTATCTTGTGATGTTGTACAGTAGTCGAAATTCAGCTAATCTGAAACTTGACTGAATTTCTGAATTTACTGTTGTCATGTAACTGAAGTTTACTTTGCCACCTATTCTGTGATGACTGTGTACTTGCTCAGAAAAAAAAAAAATTACAGAAAAATTTTCATCAATAGGCAAAAAAGTGTTGACTTAGTGACCATTGTAAAGGGACTTATTCAGCTGCTGGAAAACAAACTTCATTCAGCAACACTAAAATCTTACACACTTCTTGGGTATAATTTGGCATGATTGAAAATGACAAGGAACTGGAAAAAAAAATCAAGGTCCATGAAGAATCTTAAGATTTCAGATATCATATACATTTGTTCCAGTAACTTTGAATAAAATTCCTTTTTTTTTTTTAAGTATGGTGAAGATTTTTGTTTGTAGTGTGAGTGGAATTTTCTCACCAGCTTGCAAGAAGAATTCAACTTATTTATTAACTTATAAGTTAATAAATAACTTAATAAAAAACTCTGTTTGTAAACAGTGTTAAAGGGCCAAATAGCTCCTTGTAATCTCTTCCAGTGTGTATTTCTGTGCTTAGATATTCTCTCAAATTGTCCTCATTCAGATTTTTTTTCCTTAGACATCTGGGAATTCTGGGAGTCATCTGAGAACATCTGGGAGAAGAATCCATTGCAATGCACTCTTCACCTCTTAGGCAACCTACAGACTGAACTGTGTATTAAAAAGGGAGTATCTAGACATCTTACTTCCTGTGTTTTTATTTATAGAGTATCACAAACATTGTGACACATAGCTAAATTTAGTAATCTTAGCAGTGATGAATGACCTCAGTGTTATAAGAAATGTGAAAAACTGAAAAAAACCATTTTCTCTGTGTCAATTAAGTGGGTTTATGACAAAGCTCTCTGTTAGAATAGGAGAACATTTACTGCAATTGTGCAGTGAAACAAAGCTATAGGGAAACTTTTCTTCTGTTTTAACACCCACTGTGACTAAATTATAATCCATTACCTCAGTTATTGGGAGACTGAGGTAGAGAAGAAAGCAAAACCATTGAATAGAGGGTAACATTCCTCCTGTGGAGATATACAACCTAAATAAATGTGATATAGGCTCTGTTACAGTTTTCTGTATGAGGTTGATAAAGCCACAAGCTAGCTCAAGACTTTTGCTGAAAAACTTGAAGTAGTTTGGTGTTTGTAGTATGTAGGTGCTTTTAGTTTTGGAGGTAGTCTAGTTTTCAACAGAAAATTAATGTTATAATTATAGTCAAATTTCTGTGATTCAAAAGTAGCATTTTAGAAGCTTAAGAAGATTTCATTTCTGATTATTTGCAATTTACATTATAATAATAATTTCTTCTGTTAAACATGTTAAAACTTGACTTCCTCTTAAAAAAAGAAGCTCTTTCAGTACAGTTTCATTTGAATGTTTAAAGTGTGTGAGATTTTAGGTAAGATTTTGAAATATGGTGGGTTTTGAACTTTTTTAAAATAAATTTTGAAATATTGTTTCATGAAAACCCTTTCCAAAAAATTAAAGATGTTCAGTGAAGCTTACTGGCAAGTTCATGTCTCTTGTACATGATTAGAGTTCATTAAGGCAAGAACTCTATTGGTCATAGAACTTCAATCATCTCATTTGCAGCTCAACTGTACAGGAACTAGGTTTCATCTCTAAAACCAGCTCGGTGTAGTTGACTCCCAGAATGCTGCTTTTGCTCTCCTCTTATTAGACACACAAGCAACTGAATTTTGCTTTTTTAGCTCATTTCAACAGGCTTTTACTTGGGCTTCCTAGAGTTATCCTTCTTTTCACTTCCACAACTTCTGTTGCTTCATTTTTCCTAACTCAAAAAGGAGCAAGATAATTGTCTTGGGAACAGGAAGAAGAGCGAACCTACAAATCCATTAATTAAGTTTGAAGTAGAAGTGCAATGCAGAAAGAGGTTGAGGGTATACCCTTTCATAATCATACTGAGTACCATCCCAGGATGGTACCAAAGGCCCCCAAGAGTAAAAGCAAGAGACTGCAAAATGCTCGGTTACCATTTACTAAAGGAATAGAGCCTTGAGAACTGGGTACAACTGGTTTTTGGACACAGCAAGGAGAACAAAACATGTATCCAGTATATGTAAAATATGACTTAGAGAAAACATAAATGGCGATAATAAGAAGGGATAAAGGACAGTGACAACCTCTACAAGAACAAGAAGAAGGAAGAACAGGAAGAGGAGGGTTTTTCCCATGAAGCCTCCTGTGCTTAATGATGCTGCTGATACAGCAGGTTCCCCCTTCCCATTCTGTAAAGAAAGAGCACAGCCTTCTGGTTTGTCTCTTGCCCTTTTTTTTTTCCCAATCGTACCTTTTGTTATCAAAGACTTTACGATCACAAATTAATTATCTTTCACGATGTTACTGGGTGGAGCAAATGACAGTTTTAAAGAGGAATATCCATCTGTGTTCTGCACTAGCCTTCCTTGTGACAAGGTGATTGATACCACCACACCAAATCTGAGTAAATGTAGATGAAATTGTTTTAATTTTTTTCTCAAAAGCTGCTTGTAACAGGTGCAAGAAACAAGAATGTTCCTAACAAAGCTCCAAAAATACCAAATTGCTTGTTTTGGGGAAAATTGCAATTGGGAGATTTCAGGTTTGTGAGACTCTTCATCCATAATACACATATTTTAAAAAACGGGCAGGCTAGAAGAACAATGTCCAAGTGGTATCTGAAATCTTGAGAACACTAAGTACTGGAAATGTATTTTTGTGAAATCTCTGTAAGCCCATGAGGAAATGAGGAAAAAAAAAACCCCAACTAGTATTTACGGGGCGGGGGCGTGAGGGTGGAGAGTGGGGGTGGGGACTTGTGGGGAATTATCAATGTAAACAGTGTGAACTAATAGGTAAAAAACTGAAACAAGTGACCTAGAGAATGTTCAAACTTTCAACCTATGGTGGTACTATTCAGTGGGTGAAGGTAGTTTCATTATTTGTGAAGCTGGAAAAAGTTTGTGTTCCCATTGTTAATAGGTTTAAAGACTAAGTTTGTGGCATGAGCTACCAGCCTTTTCCTTTTTTGTTGGGGGTGGGAAAAAGAAGGAAAGAGGTGAAAAAGGGAAAAGTATAATTCTCCCAGTTTCTGAGTGTCTGAAGCTAACAATGGATTAAAAAGCTTGCAAAAACAATTAAGAAAAGAATGAATAGATTTTGCTTGTTTATACTCTTGGGTAGAAATGTTTTCTCTAATTTTTTTGAAATCATTGCAGAATTTAGATTTTTTTTCTGGCTCTGAAGTTCTGGGAAATATTCAGGAAAGATCAAGAACTGAGCTATGCTGCATTTCTAGTATCCCTTGTGACTATGCTTTGAATTAAATTACAAAAACATGAAAATGGTAAAGGAAATAACCCTTATAGTTAGTTACGAGGGAAGGCTATCAACAGAATATAGACAAAGCTTAACAAGAGTCTAATAGATGCTTTGAAATTAGTATTTTAAAAGAAATTGCATATAATAAACCCTCTTACAGGCAGTGTTAATGGATTGAATTTACACAGAAGGGCTATTCAGAGCAATTTGTATATTGTAATACTTGCACTTCTGTAGTTCAATACAGAATACAAAATGAGTGTTAGCCAAGCTGCATTCCAATAATACAGTATTTAATGGCTCTGTTCATTATTCTGCTTTGATGTCTTCTGTGATGCATTGCCTACCTGAACTGTGTTTCATCATTCAGCTTGCAATCTTTAGGGAGGAGTCAAGGATCTTGAAATGTATACAATAACACATATTATAGCAAAAGATTTACAACTTTTTGTTTCAGTAGAATCCATTCAAGTAGTAGAACCCATTACCCTGCTGGAGATGAGTGCTCATGCCACTAACGGTGATGCAGAAGTCAAGCTAACAGTTTAATACATCAAAATGTTTCCTTTTTTATTCTTCTACACAATTGTACAAAGAAAAAATCCTCATCATCTTTGTACTGGTGGGTTCTGTGTTTTACAGAGCTAAGGCCATAGAGCATGAATGTTAGGAAGGCTTGTCAAAGACTGCATTTGTGCCAAGTATATGGATTGGCTTTGGACAGAATTCAAGGGCTTGGCATTTTGATGGACTTACACCGTGAGTCTCCTTTTTTTGGTCATATAACTGCACTGTGGCTGCACAGATCCCTCTACTGACTTTGTAAAGCCCAAAGGAAATATGTGTATATATTTTCACCAGTTCCTTGAAAGATATGCCACATCAGTGCTGGCATTGGTATCGTAATGTCATTTGCCCATGGAAGTAGAAATCATGGTCTTATTTCTGTTAGGAGGTTATTTCTCCTCCCCTTTTTTATGAGCTTCAAAATTATACATGTAGCAGGATGCATCCAAGAAGGTTTTGGAAACTATACAGACCATGGCTATCTTCAGTACACTCCCAGTCTCATATTGTACATGTAGTTTGTTTTGTAGACATGTATCTACATCTTCCCTAGAAGAATTTTAGATTCAGCTCTGCTTACATCACAGGATCTTGTCACATTGAGTTGATTTATAATTTCAAATATTGATTTCTGTTAATCATGTATTTATATTGATAAGTTAATGTGCAGGTGGAGAGTTGAGACTGTGTGTGTTATTAGATGTGGAGGAAAATGAAAATTTTTATCATTTTGATCAAGCCTGTGCTACTAACAGCCATGTAGAAGTATATTATTTTACAATCTGTTTTTATGAAAAAATGACAGTTTCCTAAGGAAGATGCCATAGCTCCATTAAAAGCAGGAGAATTAGTCCCATTTTAATGAATGTTAATACTAGAAATAATTGTTTCTGGCTGAGCTGTAACCGACTCATACAATGATACAGTATTAATGACTAAATAATACCATTTTTTAATTTAGTTTATTTGTCCTTCCCTTTTCCTTTCTGTTTTGATAAGGGTGCCATATGGCAGCTCTTGAACTCTAATATCAAAGACAACTGAAAAGAAAATGCTCATTCATTTAAATTAATGAGTCAAGGTATTCTTGGAACAATGTGACTCAAGGTTGAGAATAGGTGTTAGATAGCGAGAGAAAGACTACTAGTTGGTCACAGAACTGTGGTGGTTGTATGAGTACGTCAGATGTGCTGCTTCATTCTCCCTTTCTTGAATGCATGACAAACCAGGTCAAATCAGTGATCTTGCAAGTAATGCAACACCAATGGAAAGTAATTAAATTATGCCTATCTCTAAAACAGTCTCTGCCTCATTCTTCAGGTACTATGCTCAAAAATTTTCCCCCTTCCGAAGTATAGAGCAAGTATACCTTTGTGTACATGAATATAGAAGTATCCCTAGTTTATCCAGTGTTTAGACAGTGAAGTAGATGAACACTATACACTTAATATTAGACCATCTCTTTAGAAGAAATACTGTCTCTATGCCTCACTCACTTCTACACATATCTAGAAAAGATGACACCATGTGGCTCGGCAGCTGTGTAGAGACAAACACACACAACTACTTGGTGGTCTAATCCTTGCCTCTGGATATCTAGAGCAATTTGTAGAGTTGGCAATAAAACTAATTTCTACACTGCTTCCATTCAGAAAATTTTATTCAGATACATATCAGGGGAAAAAAATATAGATGAACAGACCTAAAAATAAAACCACAGTCACAGAAGTTAATTAAATGCCACTTGTAGATATTTTCAAAATGCTAATTTTTAGAACTCTGGTAAATTATTTCTTTTATACAAAAGGATGTCTGTGATTTTTCCTGGTGAAAAAACAAAAAAAACAAACAAAAAACCCCAACCACTTTTCCCCTTAGAAGAGCTTTATAGACTGCAAAGTCCTGAGTGGTGCAAGATTGGTAAGATAGATGCATTTTAAAAAATGAAAATCTAAGAGCGCAAAAATGCAGTCAGAGTGGTTGTTGTATAATTTGAATAAAACTTTGGATAATTCTTCGATGAGTTTAAAGAAATTAACTAAAAGAGAAACTATAATCATAAAATGAAACAGGAGATTTCTAGCAGAGAAAAAACATGTTCAAGTTGTAGAGACAATTGAAGTAGGATTACAAATGCTCAACTGGATAATGGCATGAATTAATGACATTATGTTCTGTTTATTGGCTGAGAACTTCATTAGCAGAGGATGTTTTGGAGGGTGATACAAAAACTAGCTAGGTGGAAAGATTGGCGAATGAGATCAAGAGAAACTCATGTACTTGTACACCTATTTTTAAAATTTCTTTTTATATTTATATTTTCAAAATTTGATTCTGAGGTCCAAGATTTATTATATTTAATCTTTTCCTTAATGAAAATCTGATACTTAACTAAACCACAGACCATAACTCGACCATTTAGGCTACAATGCCAAGAAAAATATAGAAACTTGAAAAAGTTTCTTAGTTAAATGTCAGAACCTTGAATGCACCATGAGACCTTAACTGTCCTGGATAGCCATCCCTGGGCCCACCTTTCATCCTCTGCCTGTGGGTCCAGGATCCCATTTCAGGTCAGGCCAGGCTCCACCTCCTTGTCAGAGCGGTGCATGAACATGTACCTCTCTCAAGTTTGTCTCTGGTTCCAGCTCCTGGATGAACCTTGGACCTATGTTGTAGTCTTGCTTCCAGTTGTGCTTCTGGCCCCATCTCCTGAATAGACTCACTGGACCAGCTCTTGACCCAGTTCATTGCTTTGATTTCTCTGGACTTGTCAATGCAGTCTGTTACCTGCACCTTGCTCTGCCAACATTTGGATACTGTACTATTGCATCCTGGCTGGTGAGGACACTGTCTGAGTTGGGATCACCCAGGGCTTCCACCTCATCTTCCCACATGGAGAAGTGCTACTCCCCGACATTTAAGTTCTAATGAATATGTTATAGTTTTTAGCTTTAATACATATGCAACATTTTTAGTATACAGTTTTGTTACTGAACGTTTTAATTAAATGTACCGTATAGCAATTTTGTTTTTAAAAAGATATCTGTAACATACTGGAAGATCTAATTTCGAAAAAAAAGTGGTAAAAAGCAATAGGTTTTTCTTTATAATTATGGTCTGAGAACTTCAACATGAGAGAACGCTTACAATCCACAGTGCTATAAGGACCAGCTGTTTGGAAAAGAGTTGGGAATGAGATCATCAGTTGCCAACATGAGTTTGCAAAGAACAGGATTTGTCAGACTATCTGATAGAGGTTTCTGAATGGTTTTCAAAAATAAATCTCAGGGAGAGAGAAGAATGTAGTCTATTAAAGTGTCACAGACTAATTGAAAAGGTCAAAAGTACGAGTATTAATTTTGGGGTGGAGTCTTTGGTCAAAAGCTGACAAGAAGAAAGAATCTAGAATATTATGGTGAGCCATATCAAGCTGGATTCTGCAAAGCTGGGCACTGGCAGTAGTTTTACTGAATAGCTTAGTGCAAGTACTGATTTTTTTACTCTGGTGCAAGCTGTCACATACACTTACAGATAGCATTTTATAAAACTGAAAGACTACAGAGTAACATACATGAAAGTTCTGTGAAGGATCAAGTATAGAATGAAACAATTTTGAAATATAAAGCCATTCATGTTGGCAGCATCCAAGAACAAATGAAAAGAGTAGAACGAAAGGAAGTAAAAGGACTTTCTGGGAAATTACATTCATATTGTACATAACATGCATTATGAAGAGTATAGTTTTTGTCAAGTGCAGGAAATACAGCTGAAGGATTGTATTGAACTTTAGTCAGCTGCAGTCTTCAAGACTGTTATTTATGGATTCTGTTGCTCAACTAGGTATACGGCCTGTGGGACGACAGTCAGAGGAAGTGAAAGAAGTGCGGATTCAGAGAAGCTAGAGCTGCAGTAGCTTAATTTGGAGGGGGAAAAAAAAATTCTGTAAGTAACAGTAAGTGCCTGTACATTGTCAGGTCTATAAAACCATACTTATGAAATTCTTTAGTTTGTGCTGAGCATCAAAGATAGTAGACTAAAAGCTATCCTGTGCTTTCACTCTAACCAGATCATAGAATCATAGAATCGCTTGGGTTGGAAGAGACCTTCAAGATCATCGAGTCCAACCATAAACCTATGCCAAAACCACCCCTAAACCATGTCCCTCAGCACCATGTCTACCTGTCTTTTAAATACCTCCAGGGATGGTGATTCCACCACCTCCCTGGGCAGCCTGTTCCAATGCTTGATAACCCTCTCGGTAAAGAAGTTTTTCCTAATATCCAATATAAACCTCCCCTGGCACAACTTGAGGCCATTTCCTCTTGTCCTATCACTTGTTACTTGGAAGAAGAGACTGATCCCCACCTTGCTATAACCTCCTTTCAGGTAGTTGTAGAGAGTGATAAGGTCTCCCCTCAACCTTCTCTTCTCCAGGCTAAACGATCCCAATTCTCTCAGCCGCTCCTCATAAGGCTTGTTCTCCAGACCCCTCACCAGCTTCGTTGCCTTTCTCTGGACACACTCCAGCACCTCAATGTCTCTCCTATACTGCGGTGCCCAAAACTGAACACAGTACTCAAGCTGTGGCCTCACCAGTGCTGAGTACAGGGGCATAATCACTTCCCTGCTCCTGCTGGCCACGCTGTTCTTAATACAGGCCAAGATGCCATTGGCCTTCTGGCAAAGGAGAATCAGTTGAGGCCAGAAGGCAACTGTAGACTGTTTTGCCTGAGTTCTGTTTACAGGGCTGATAGATTTTATGGATACGTAAAGATGCAGGTGATGTGGATTTTTTCCAGAGAAAACTGATGAAGTACTTTGGGCATACTAAGTATATTTAACCTCTCACTAAGTAAGATGGAGAGCTTATTGTGATTAAGATTCTTTATATTTGGATTTTTCTGTTTGCCTGCATCTCAGACATACCAGCATAGAACTTCATAATTTCTCTTGCATTTGTTTTTGATTGTAGGTTTGCTCTTGGTGGAAAGAGTGGACTCTCACTGTAAGAATCAACAAGTGTTTTCACCAAGTTAAGTGAATAAGTTTACAAGTTGGCAAAAATAGCACTAACAATGATTAAGTTCATGTATATGTGTTTCATCTTGTTCATTGATGGACTAAGCTGCAATGTATTACACAAAAGGTTAAATTCTGAATATTCAGTATGTCTTTTCTGCCTACTGAAGTAAAAATAAGAAAATAAATCATACACATTTTGTTGGCATATATTACTACTGACAATAATGATAGCACAGGAAAGAAATTGAACTGTGTTATCTGCATAAATTAATTCAGTCAGAGAAATGACTGACTTTAATGCTTCCTTTGGTCAATTACAGAACATTAAGAAGATATTAAAAGGAAGAAGGCAGCAAGGGGTAACCAAACTAATACAATGAACTATTTTAAAAGGCTGAATGAATGAAAATGGATTTTTTTTTTCTTTCAAAACGGAGAAGATTAATGCTTTAAGGTGTTTTTCAATCCAGTGTTAAATATAAGATAAAGGATGCATTCATATTGAAATAGGACAGAGCATTAATGGGTTTTATACCAGATTTCTTTGCTGTTTGGATCTTATTGGATTAGCTTGAATGTATAAATTCAACCTCATGTCTTAAATAATATGGAAGTAAATGGTACAAATCTAATATACCAGAGACATTATGTCAGATTCTCCTCTTCTACTGTTTCTTCTGGTTTTGACCAAGCTAAGTTTAGCAGATACAATTTGGTCATCCATAAAGCATCTTGTATAATGTCAAATGTGAAGTGATGGATTAAACTCAATTCCTGTGCGAGTTTCAGATTGAGAAAGTGGCTATATGATACAATAAGGGGTTGCACCTGAAAAGAAACTAGTGGGGAAGGTTCCTAATGGATATCTTTAAAAAACTTACTCTTTGGGAAATGTATTTTCAGTTTAAAATCTTCACACCAGGAAAAGTAGAAATGGTCTGAAGATACCTGCAGGCACAAATGTGAGAAGCTTTACCAAAGCAAGGAGACAATATCAGCTAGGAATAACTGAATAGCCTGAAGAATTACAATAACACAAGTGGCATAACATTGAGCACTATAACACTTACAGAGGAACAACAAGAGTATTGACTGCAGGCTGGGACCTTGAGATGTTCAATAAGTAGGAAAAAAATCCGTGTTCTTGTGTACCACATCATATATTTAGGTCATCAATGGGATGCTGCCATGAAAAGAATAAGAATGCAATCTTAGTCTGTGTAAAGCATTTACATAGATACAGGCAAGTATTAATAGATTGAAGAAGAGACTAGAGAATCTTAGTGTGGAAGGAATACCGTGGACGATTTTTGTGGCATGAATTCTTACAAGAAGAGGTTCATAGAACATATATATATATATATATGTATGTATGAATTAAATTCTTAGTGGGTAAAGCCAGTGATGCTGCCCCCTGTTTGGTTTCTATCAGCAGAATGAGATTAAAAGTGCATGTTTAGTTAACATATCAGACTGTGACATATTATACCAGTAACGTAACAGACCATAAGGAAATTTCTCTCATTAAATCCGTGGTGAAAGGTAAGGGAGTGGAGTGCTAGAGAGAAAAAATCTGCTTAACTAAAGGAAAAGAATGGCATGAAAGTAGGTAGGATTGGCCATGGACATTCTAGAGAAAGCTAGAAGGTATTTGATTAACTGTATACTACGTTGCTGACGGAATTTTCTGCTAGGAACTTGGAGGGAAATATCCTAAAAAACAGTGCATGTAAAAGAGGAAATATGCAACAAATGCCTTTGATAGTGGTAGATGGAGTTTATTCAAGGAGTTTTTTTTCTGTCATGATGTTAATACATACATGCATATATCTAGGGAAGAGTAGACAGATTTCAAATGGAGTCTTGTGTTTAAAAAGTATAGCTTACACAGCCATCTAGTCCCCTTCTAGAAAGAATGCAGCAACAGGGAGTGAATGTTGAAAATTGTCTTTTCTTGTGTCTAGATAAATTAAAATAGGACACTAAAAGAAAAAAACAGAATCAACTGCTCAGAGACAGGTTGTCTGAGATGGAATAGGAATGTTTTGAAAACAATGCAGGTGAGACAAACAGGATACATTCAAGTAGAGATTGTGCTAGAAAAGCGAATCGGACCATATAAATAATAGCTGTTCTGTTCATTTCTATGTGAACAAAATAGATTGCATCCAGTATAGTATCAACTGTGCTTTTTATGTTAAGCAGTGGCTCAGTTCAGCGTATGAACCTCACTTCCATAGTCTACAGACATGTACATTTCAGGTGATATAAGAACTTACAAAGAATTGCCACTGTTATATTAATTTTCAGCGGCTTAAATTTAATTATTTCACATAAATTCATCCTGAGAAGAACATAAATGGTTTATACTACAAGGGAAAATTGTGTTGGTTTTATTGAAGGGAAAATTTTAAATCCATGTCTATGTGAATAGGTTGTGGTTTGTATTTCAAGTCACTACATCCTTCTCCAAACAAATCTTCAGCCTTCTTCGCTTGATTGTATCTTAAAATCCAATATTATACATAAGTGCCATTTTTGGCCAAAGAGTTTGAGGTAGTTGCTTCAGGTCTTTGTTTTTCATTAACTCAAATTTTATAAATTGTCAATGAGGCAACTGCCTCTTCTGACCTTATGCTTGGCTTATGGCTCCCTGTAGCTTACAGAGGCAGCCTGCCCCTGCTGTTGGCTGATAGTATCCTGATATTTTATGCAGAGGAAAAATAAATATGAGTTTGTTCAGAACTGTTCCTTTATGATTTAGAGAAGGAAATAAGCCATCCTGAATGGCTGGCTAGTCTTAAGTAGGACTAAGGAAGTTATTGGTAAATAGAAAACACCCAAATTTGGTGAACACTTGAATACTGCAGGCGCAAGAAGCTCTGAGCTCGTGTAATACAGCAGTGCCAGCAGTGCAAGGAGATTCAGTTTCATCAAAAGGGATACTATCAGAGTTGTGTTACCACCATAAAATAATTCACGCGACTTAGAAATCAGTAGAGTACTAAGGCCTACACAGCCTTCTGGTGGGATCACTGAACCAGCCCCATGCACGACTTGACTTTCTGATGTATCAAGAAAGAGATCTTCAAAGTGGTATGTAAGATACTCTGAGTCCCTTTAAAACAAACATAAAAACAAAACACCAAAACCCCCCCAAAATCTCCTTAGGTTTTTGATTCTTAAGCAATCTCTTTTCAGCTTTACATGAAATATGGGAAAAGATCAGACAAATGAGTTTAAGTCTCCAATGTGATATCTACAGTTGCTAGAATGAAGGCTTAAGGGAGTTAAGGAGAAGGTCTTTCACAAGCTTATCAGGAGAAATATAGTAAGATATAGTGGGCTGATTGATAAATGGGGAATTAAACTAATGATAAAGAAAAAAAGACTGAGTTCAGTTAACTATCATTAATAAGAAGAAAAGATGACTGGGTAATTAGAAAGTAATGAAATTTTCTAAAATAGCTATGAATAGGTAGTTAGATTAGGGAATAGTTGAGGATGTTAAAAAAAAGTTAGCTTAGTTTCAATAATGTATAACTTAGAGAATTAAGGGTAATAAAAAATGCTTAAATAGATATTAATTGATGTTGAGTTTACTTCACTGGTCTTAATGACAGAATAATTTAAGATAAAGTCTGGAAAATCAGTTTAGAATCTTGCAAGAATGAAAGAAATGTAGCAAAACTACAGAAATAAAGAAGTCTTTATGAAAATGGAAAAATTACTTAGTGTAATTCCTAGTAAGCTAGAGTAAAGAAAAAAAGGAAAGAATCAAAGTATTTAGGTTAGGTATGCATACACAGAACTATTATAACCAGGGAAGTAAATCCAAGGGCTTAACACTAACTTCCCTGTTCTTAATGTCATATCTCTTGAAATAACCTAAATCATGCAAAAAGACAGTGAAAATAGTCTTAAAATTGAAATAGAATAAGTATATGATTCTGCTTCTGCAATCATTGTTTTGTAAAATGAACTATAAATATATTTGATTTCAATTATAAAAGTTTTTTTTTCATGACAATATATTCTTTATATATACTAGGAACAGAAAATGTTTCCCACAACCACTGTTTTTGACAGATTATTGAGTGATCTGTTAAGTTGGGGACTATCAAAATATTGCTATCAAAATATTTCATTTAATATTTTGGTGATTCAGGAGCAAGAGTAAACATTATGTTAATGAAATTCAGAGATGATACTAAATTTATGGTGTTCAAATAGCAGTGATAACAAAAATTTACTTTTGGTTTTAAAGATGTGAAAAGAAAATAGATAGAATAGGACTGGATTAGAAAAACAAGCTAGTAAATATTTTTTTTAAAAATGAAAGAAGATTTTCTGTAGGAAAAAATGAACCTAAACCATAGTTTTTAAAAGGCTGAGGAAATGTGGACAACAGTTTGAACATGAGCATGCAACGAAATAATGGTCAACACAATGAGCAGTATCATTTACTTGGTTTTACTGGATAACTACTCAGCTATAATGATAATCATGTGCTCATCTAACATAGGAATTGGACTATGATATTAGTGTTTATTGGGTAGTCCATTAGATACTATAATATAACAATATGATTGTACTAAGGTTTTTGCTATGCTAAGTTGTTGGAATCATTAAGGTACACTACCTAGAAAATGTAGCATTAGTATATACTCCCAATTTCTTGAAAATTAAGCTTGTAGTTTCATATTTTCTATGTGCTGCAGTTGCTTAAATTATAATCAGAACCCTCATGAGAAAGATTAGACTATAAATCTCAAGAAATGTAGTGTTCATAATACTCCAGTGGTTAAACATGTGAATAATCTGAGAAAGAACTTTAATTGGAAGGCTTAAAATAAGTTGCAGCATGGTCATTTAATAAAATATTTCCTTCTTATCTGTGAAAACGTCCACAATGATGTTGTTCTGGAAACATTGCTGCTCCTTATTTTTTTGAGGTTTCTGTTTCTGATACCAACAGTGTTACATTTTATTGAATTCTAGGGATTTAAAAGTCTATTTAGAAGGGAGGAAACATGTCATGCACAACCTATGCATACTCTAAATTTCACCTGCTGGTACCCAAATACATAAGTCATAGAACAGAGTAAGGATAAATGACTTATTGTTTTGCAAAAATCATACTTCCAGTAGAAATCATATAGGTGGTAAAGTGTATTAGATGGCTACTGATTCTAGCAGAAGGACCACTTCTTGGTAAATGTAATGATCTCCTTTATGCAGAGCTTTTAGCAATTATAATAAACACAGCCTTTCTTCTAGTTTAAGCAAGACCAGAAAAGTGCTTGTGTGTTAAGAACTTGGATGAGGATGTACAGTCCATAGTATTCATACTATGTAAGATTCAGAACATTTAAGAGCTCTTACCTAGACACTGAGATCCTAAAGCTGAGAAACGGCTTGAAATCCAGGAAAAAACCTCACTTCTGAGCTCCTTTATAGGTTTTCCAGGTAGGCTAACTTCCATATCGTTAGAAACTTTATTTCAGGATCTTTTCTCCCATTTTTAGAATTGTTCTGTTTTCATGCCAAGAAGAGGTCAACAGGGTTTGGGTGGGAGGTGTATTTTTGTCACTTTACTGGTAAAATCAGTGTGTAGCTAGTTACAGAAGATTAGTATTGCAGTCCTAAAGTTAGACTCTCTTATGGCCTTCCATTACAACCTACATGTTTCTAAGCTTAAACCGATTCTGTTCAGGTTAATTAGCTAAAAACATTGAAGACCAAGGTAATTTCATAGATATATCTTCTGAGATTTTGTTTTCCAGAGGTCAATATAAATAAATTTTGTTAGCTTCTTGTATTATTAGTGCCATGTGACAGTTAACTTTGCAAATCAGTATTAATTTTCCACATATTATTTCAGAAACTTATTTACTGTTATTGCTTTTTTTAAAAAAAAAAAAAGAAAGTATTTTCATGAGTGGGAAATAGCAATTGTGTAAGGAATTTTTCATTAATTATAAAATTATAAATGTCCCATTTCAAATAATTTGGTTTAGGAACTATCTAAATATTATATTCTCAGTGGAATTGTCTTGTATTATAACACAAATTATTTTAATGGAAACTTTCCATTCCTAAGATAATATTATCATACTGTTACAGAGTTTATTTCTGACAATACTTTGAATTGCAAAATGGTTATGTACTTCATGTATTGGCTCCTAAAGGGCTATTATTTATATTATTTTGTGATTTTCTAGGTTTTGTATTAATTTAACTATAGTTATTATAGCTATAATACAGTTAGACCATAGCCATTTTGAAGTCAAAACTGTGTCTAAGTAACAGAATAATTAATAACTAAAGCCCCCTTACCTTCATGACATAAGTACAAATTAACGTACACTCCTCCGCCAAGAGACAACTTTTCTTTTTTTTATTCTCTATTCTGGCTAGATTGCTAACACATTACTGTTGGAGTTTTAAGTCCTGGTCTTGCATTCTTCCTGTTTATCAGGTCTCACAACTTGGAAGGATAAATTTGGTCTAATCCAGTTACTGTATATTTGTTCTTTGTAATCTTTTGATACGTAATCAGCTGAACTGGAACTTTGTTATCTCAGAAAATCTAAATCTCTTCTCAGTAATTTGCTGAGTCCGGCAACACTAGAATTCACACAATAGGTACAAAGCAGTTATCTGTTATTCATTTCATCTGCAAAACAGCTTCAGAGCTTCTTAGGTGAACTTCTGTCATCCCCTTCTTTGCTGCTCAGCAAATGATCACATATCATTTTTCTAGAAGCATTCTACCTCAGTGCCTGAGTGCACTTCTTGGAAGTGCAGAGTAATAGAACAAGAGTCAACAAGCACAAGTTGCAGCAAGGGAAATTCCCATTAAATATACAGAAAGAATTCTTCCAACGAGGGTAATCAAATGTATTGGAATAGGTTGCTAAGAAAGACAGTGGACTGTCTGTCTATGGAGACATTTAAAACTTGACTGAACAAGGCCTTGGACAATCAAGCAAGTAATTGAACTAGATGGCTTTTGGTATCGTCTTCCAACTTAAATTGTTCTATAATTCTGTTGAATGCTAAAAGAAATTGCTTAAAGCAGGATTTGATACAGGAACATAAGATTTATTTCCCTTGTTTTGGACTCAGTCCTGCATCATTCAAGCATATTTTTTTCCCTGACTTGAACAAGAATATAATGAAAACCTTTCTTGACTTAAAATACCTGGGATCTAATTCGCATAGATATGGAGTGATCACAGCTGCCACTGAGAAAGAGAGCTGTGAATGACCAATAATTCTTAAAAAATCTATACTTTTTTAATTCAGAATTCAGTCCCTAAGGCATTCAAATAATGTATTTTCAACTAAATGCACAAATTCCCTACCTGTGAAGTGGGAACAATAATCCCTTCTTGCTTAATGGTTGTGTTGTGAATATTAAACTCCTTAAATGACTACGTAGTTACAACAATAGGCAGTACTATAGAAAAGCCCAACAGGAAATTATTAATTTTATTCTTGGTCCTGCATTAGTATGGGAAAAAGTAAGGTCTGGTTGTACATATTCAATGATGCAAATACAAAGTAAAATTGGAGACCTGCCTCATTCCCTAAGCAGTTTTAGCCTATAGATGGAATCAAGTAGAAGACAAGAGATGAGAAAATATTACTTGAAATACTCTATAACTTGCCTACCTAATATGCCACTTTGTAAATCTGAATTCTTTAGTAGGTGTTCTTAAGCATAATGTGAGTTTCGAAGTTTTCCAGTGTAATAGGTATTTCTGGAAAATTAATTTAAGTTGCATATTACTAATAGCATACATGGGTGATTTAAGACTTAAAAAAACCCTTAACATTATGTACACTCCAAAGCTAAGTAATATGAACTCAATAAATTAAGAGATAAGTTTTTAAAAGAATCAAATTAGATTGAGAAAAATAATGCTTGGCATACGCGGCTGTGCAGTTTCAGCCCTCTCTCGTGGTGAGACTGTTAAATTAAGGAGTGTCTGTGCTTTTAACCTCAGTTTCAATTACTTTGAATTTACAGGTGTAACCAAACACCTTTTGGTGGGGACCAACACTGAGGCAAAATCAAGGTTGTATGGTTATTTTCACCAAATACTCTTTCTCTGTAAATCTATTTCTTTAGTATGAACTATGCTGCCCTTAGAATCCTCGGATAAGCCTCTGTTAACTTTCAGTGACTGAAAAGTGCAGAGAGTGACAGAAGCAATATAATTACATTTATTAAGGAATGCCACAGATGTTTCTAGGACCTCAGGCCAAGCAGGACAGAATACCCCAAGCCACATGAATTGTGCCGTTAACAGCCAGAACAGAGAGACTGCATGGAAATTGTCTCTTGGCTGTCTTCCCTGGAGTAGTCTCACTCTTAAACTGCACCCAGGAGCTGGTTTGGAGAATGCTGATTGGCATGGGGCCAAAATCATGTCAGGGTGTGCTCTAATCATCTGCTAGTACAGCCAATTGCATTTCTATTTAGTTTTCCTCTTATGGTCGTAACATAACTGTCCAAAAGGTCAGGACTTTCCCTTGTGTAAACCTCCATAGATTTCATTCAGCAATTAAAAGAAAGGATATGGCTGTGTTGCACAATGCAGAGCTATACCAAAAATAGCTTGGTCAGAGCCAGATTCAGGGCTCTCATAGTAGAAGCATTTTAACACTTTTAGTGTGGTATTCATAACTGGTGGAAGGCTCCTGTTTTTTAAAGGGCTAATCAGTCTAGGTAGAGCTCCATATTGTTTTCACTGCCTAATCTGTCTTGGGTATCTTTGTTCAGCCCTGCATTATCCGCTGAGATGAACTGAGTCCCTCCTTGCAGTACTCAACAGATACAGTGTAAGTATAGGATAAGGCAGATTACTGCAAATCTGGAATAGCTGTGGTTTCTTTGAACAACCAGATTGGGATTGCCATTAGTTTATATAAAAACTGAAGATGAAACACTCATTTTACATGTTTTTCCAGAGGTTTAACGATCATATTGCATTAGAAGAAATTAAACATAAGGAAGAAAAATGGAGGTCCCGGGAGTCAGAGAATCATTCAGGTTTTAACCAAATTCATGGGCAGTGTAGGCAGTTGTAGGCACAAGCATAGTAACTATGTTCTGCATTGGCTTTGAATCTGCTATTGTGAACACAAACCAGATGAAAGATTTTACAGCTTTTAAGGAAAATTCAGTTTCCTAATAACAGGTATTAGAACAGGTAATCCCCAGAACTGATTTATGGATGGGCGTGTGGGTATATGCCACAATACATCTTTAACTTGCAGCTGTGTGAGTGGGTGAATCATTTTACATGTCTCTATTCTCCCTACTTTGTCTTTTCTTGCTTATTTCTGTAATGGTATCTTTAGAGTACGGACTTCTTCTCTTATTGTGCACAATACCCAGTATAAATCTTAAAGCCTTGGGGGCTACCATTCTACAAATTAAAAAAGTAAATAATGATGAGGGTTACATGGTACATGCAAGAGTGGGCAGAATTTTTCACAAGATGAACACATTCTATGTTTGTTGTCACAGTATATTCACATATACTGCATTCTGAAGAAGAAAGATAAGTATGTTCCTAAGATTTTATTATGGAGAAAAAGGAAAAATGAAAGCATATAGCAAATAACATGGTGCATGCTTTGTTAGGTACAAGCAGACATCTTTGTGAATCTTAGTCTTAGAATATTTACATCACATTGTCTTCTCCTTTTCAATTTAGATTTGAGCTTCAGCACTCAATGAATTCTTCTGTCCCTGTAAATTTTGAAACTGGTTTTCATCAATTTTGCTAATACGCTTTGGAAACCTGGTATGAATAAAATGACTGAAAATTCCATAATCTTTGTTGCAGTTGTCCATTATATTTTAATGGACAAGTACAGATATTAAGAACACACATTGATATTAATGCTTTATTTTGAAAAGGGAGCTCTTGAAACACTTACCAGTTCAATTTTAACATTATCTAATGGTGATTTTTTTTGATTTTCTTAATAGATTACACAGAGTAATGTAACAGTTCATTTTAGCAGTTTTGGGTTTGGTTTATATTTTGGTTTTATGTTTGCGTGTAAAATTTTGACACAAGAGAGAAATGCTTTTTTAAGATTTCAAATTCAGATTGAAACCTTTGTATTTCTAGTAATAAATAGCTGAATCTGCAGTTCTCCATCTTCCTTCTGCCCTTTGCATGTTCTTATCTAACCTTGCATGAATTCATTAAAAATATTTTGAACTTTACAACAAATATTCCACATAGCTTGATATATGTAGATTTGTTTTAAATGTTAATATGACCATTCAGAAGGTCAAAATTGTATATTCCTATCTGCAAAGATACTATTGCAATTGAACAAATCTGCTTGACATTTTAAAATGTTAACTGTTGTACATTATTGTTCAGTGTAATGAATTAACTTGCCAAAATATATAAGTAGATTTTATTTTTGTGTATTTAAGTGTGAATGGGACTGCATAAATGATAGCATTTTACTGAAATTTACATTGTTGAAGACGAATAAGTGAAAAGACTGCCTAATATCAAAACTTAAAAACAAGAAGGCCATAGATAGCATTAAAGATCTAAGCAAGAAAAACTAGTTGCATTAAAGGAAAAATATCTGTGGGTTTTTTCCTTCTAAAGCAACATATAATTTTCTGCTATGTAAGTAAGAAATGGTGGAGTGTAGCCCGAACTGCCTTTTGGAATTTCTCGAGATTTTAAGAATTTTGTTTGTAGTCCGGTTTTGAATCACAAATTACTAGATTTTTTAGTGCTCGCCTCTTTTGCTGGTGTTGTTCTTACCCCTTCAGTGTTCCTATTTTTCTAAGGTCAACAGCTTCAAGTCTTCTTTAGGAAGCAGGATTCTTTTTAATTGCTTCATAACACCAAGTTATTTTCTAATTTACTATTTCTGGATACACTGGAGAGCTGTTCTTTGTTATCCTTAAAGCCACTTTCACTCAGCTCCCAAAGTTGTATTCCAACAATCAATAGTAATTGTTAGGAACTGACGATGCGTAGTCAGCGTGTAAAGTCCTAGAGTGTCTGGTGTCACCTTCTGCTTGTACTTTTGAGCGGTCCTGTTAAAATTCATCATTCTGGAGCTTTCAAGCTGTAGTCTCCTGACGGCAGATACTATAACAATCAAATCTATTTGAAGATACACCCTTGTTCTAAGGTGATTAATAGCACAATCTAACTATCTACTAGTAATGACAGTATCACTGATATGTTCTCAAAATTTACATACTTTACACAAGTGTCTGAGGATGTTTCTTTCTACCACATAAAAATGCAGCTGCCACATAAAGCATCTGGAGATGGGTTCACCTGAAGGAGGATATGTTATGTACTATTAAAATTTAAAGGTCTTAGTACATCACATTGCATAGATATGAAAAATATCTTGAACAAAGACTTCTGATAAAAACAGAAATTAAATTAGGCATGATAGTTGTGGTTATTTATTAATATATGGGAAATTAAAATACGCAGTTATGGGTAGAAATCCAGTTCTATCCCTCATTACCTTTTTATAAAGAGGAATTATGAATCAGGGCACTATTTACACACATCTCTGATGCCTAACCTTATTTCTACAACACAAATCAGCAGACTGCAGCTAGGCTACCTAAACTACTCTGACAAATCTTAGCGGGCAGTTCATAAAATATGGGTTTTGTTCTATTTTACTGAGCATTTCAAAACACAAAATCTGAATTTTGTAATGATATCATGTATTTTGAGTGACAGTTCCATATATCATACATAACCCTAGAGAGTATTAGGTAGGTAGGACTTATAAGATCACTAAGATGTACAATTAATTGCTTGCATTTCACCTATCTGGTATGATTAATATTTCTTCCCTAAGGAGGAATTTTATTATTACATAATTATCATCCATTAATAGAAATCACATTGCACAAAATAGCTTTTAAGTAGGACAATAGTTTTCCACAAACAGATTTTTCAGGATATGGGAATGTTTCATTGAGTAACTATGTTAACAATCGTACTGTAAATTGTACATAAAACCTTAAAAATTGTCAGTCTTATTATGTTGTGTTAAATTTATCTTCTGTATGAACTGGAATAAAATTACACGAAAAATCTGGTGTACAACCAAACTGCAATCACTGCCACTAAAATTATGAGGTTTTTTTTTACTAAATCCATTTATCTATTTCCATCACAGCAGAATGCATTGATTCCTTTTCTTTTTTTTCAGTCAGCAGTTTGTAGTATGGAAAAACTTACAGCTTTATTTATCTTTGAATGTTGGTGGGAAATAAAAATGTTGACCAAATGTCAGGAATAGTTTGTGTCTATTTTGTATTTTAGAACTATTTTTTTCCACTGATTTTCAATTGCCCCTTGTCTGACTTTACCATTTAGCCACAGTAAGTGGAACTCAGTGCCTGGGAAGACTCGAACAACCAGAATCTGGGAATTAAGACTAGTGTATGTAATTTAGGTTCTCTACATAGAAGTTTATTCATGACTTTTCTAGTGTTGTTCCCATACTCTTCCCACCAAACATAAACCATACTTTATTATTTTTGTTCCTCCAAATTGCAGAACCAGCCCTATACATTACTCTCTCTTAGATGAATTTCAGTATTTACCTCACTTCCACCTTATCATCCATTCTTCTTTTTTAATTTTATAAAGAGTTTTACTGGGTTCTGTTTTGTAATACCTTGGCATTTTAGTTTTCTGCTAAAGAAGCCGCTTCCAAAAGCTACATCTACTGGGTCTCCATTATGCCTATATTTCCTTCTCTGTTTCCCTAGCAATCTTTTCTTCTTAAATAGTTGAGACTGTATCTTTTTTCTCTTTGTTTATTAATTTTCCAAGTTTTTGCTTTTTTTTCTCTCCTTTTTAATTTGTTACATCCTCATGCTCCTTTACAATGGTCTTGGGTTTGTGTTTTGCCTTGGCTTTAGATTACCTTTTAAATCATCATGTCATTTAAGTTTCACGTTCTCCAAATTCCTCCAGTATCATTTCTTCCTGTATCCTAAGAGATCTAATGTCTGCCTGCTTTCTTTATTCTTTCACTATTCTTTCTTATCTGACCTTGTGCAATATGCATTCCAGTTGAATGCAGTACCTTCACTACTGGTTAGTGTAAGTAGGAGTGAGAAAAGGTTTAAAGACATGTATAGATGTTGATCCCAAAGGAAGCTCCCCACATAAGGACTACAGCTACAGACTTTAAAAATCCTATTTAAACATATTATTTATTGGTTTTTTAGTAGGAACAGAGTAACTTCCTGGGAGAAATCATACTACTTCTGCTGGCTGACAGTGGTTTTCAGAAGAGTTAGGAGTTGTATGCTTCTGGGGTTTTGTGAGTGTTTTTTTGTTTTGGTTTTTGTGCAAATTGATTTTTTACCATATTCTTGAAAGAAACGAGTAGTCAGCATAGCTTATACAGGCATTTCATTCACAAATACAATTGCTTTAGTAATGATATCATGAATTGAAGTAAACCTTTTGTTCTGTGAAACACATTTTATCATAAATCCTGTGCAAGTTTTTTACTATAATTAGATATTTATTTATTTTTTCCGAATTTTGTAGGGCACAATCTTACTATGGAAGCTTTGTTACATGTGGGCTATATACCTGCTCTTGTAAATCAGCTTATCTTCTGAAAGGCCTGAACATATTACACTTTGGCTAGCATTTCATACAACTAGACGTCCAATTATTCTTAAAATGCAAAGATTCATAAACTTTGGTCTATTATGCAACAATGTCCCTGTGTGTCCCAACCATTAAAACTAAGAAAGACTGAATTCTTCATTTTGAATGCTCTCCTGGACACTGAAGACAGTAAATTATGTTCCCTCTCTTAACGTTTCCACATCTCATATTTGCTCTTGACCGTCAAGCTAAATGGAATTTGCTATGATACATGTTTTACCTTCTTTCTTCATAAGTCAGTCCCAAACCTCTGACCAGTTTCCTTATTGAGTCCAGGAGACTTATAACAATTATTGCTACCATATTTTTTTCCTGTCAGTTTGATCTATCCTCCCAGTTTGGGCAGAGTCTGCCTTTCTGGTCATTTTGTACGAGAGATATTTCTGAGTCACGGAGCTACCTTAGATACAATTTCTTTCTGTCTATTGTTCCTTTCATCCAAACTGTGTATTGGTCTAAGCTGTATCTTTTACAATCAGCTTCTAAAAACACCTCATCTCACAGAGGGACCATGCATACTGGAGTTCACACACAGACTCCAGTTTTAAAAAGTCTGCAACTTTTTAAGACAATGACACAAGTCATACTGGGTCATATTGGAAAATCCATTTACCAAGTATTTTTTCTCTAGCAGTGGCCAAGCCCACACAGTCCCAATTGCTGTGAGGGAAGGGAACACAAAAAAAAGGAGCTGATTCTGCAGTCTTTTGGATTTTAGGAAAAATTTCTTCACCAAAAGGTTTATCAAGCATTGGAAGAGGCTGCCCAAAGAAGTGGTTGAGTCACCATCCCTGGAAGTATTTAAAAGGTGTGTATATGTGGTGCTCAGGGACATGGTTAAGTGGTGGACTTGGCAATTCTAGGTTAATGGTTGGACTTGATGATCTTAAGGGTCTTTTCCAACCTGAACAATTCTATGATTCTTTTTAACATTAATAGCAAAACGAAAACCAGGGAAAATCTGCTGCTGTGTGGGACAGGGACGAGAGTGTCAAAGGACATTGAAAAGGCTGGAGTTCACAATGCCTTCTTTAAGTCAGTCCGGAGCAAGAAAAACAGCCTTGGTGGAAGAGGATCCAGTTAGGGAACATTTAAACAAATTGGACATGCATAAGTTCATGGGATGTGACAGAAAGCCCCCACAGTGCCAAGGGAGCTGGCTGATGTGATTGCAAGGCCACTCCCAGTTATCTCTGAAAGGCCATGGCAATAATGAAAGGTTCCTTAGGACTGGAAGAAAGCAAATGTCACTGCTATCTTCTAGAAGGGCAAGATCGAGAATCTGGGGAACTACAGGCCAATCAGGATCACCTCAGTCCCTAAAAGGGTGGACAAGAAGGTGAATGAGAGTAGCTGGCACAAATTTACAAAGGGGAAATAATGCTTAACCAATCTCATAGCCTTCTCCAATTATTATTATTTATTATTATTAATAATAATTATCTTTATTGGAAAGACCATATCTGGCATATCAAAATAAAACAACTAGTGGTTGACCATTGTTACTTTGCCACATCAGCACCATCTGCTCCTCTGCTCCTGTTCCTTATTCCCTCCCCCAGGAGGAGGGGGAGAAACAGCCAATGTCATCACTGCTGCTGAATGTCACTGCACTGTCACCGTTGTCCCTATCACCCTTCTAACCTTTCATTCCTTCTCACTTTGCTCTCACATCCAAGTAGGCATTGTAGCTCATACCTCTTGACTACATCAAGTATATATGTTAACAATGTCTATGCCTCCCACCCTGTCTCCTCTCAAGGATCCTTCCCTGGCTTTGGCTAAGGTTCAGTTCTTGCTGAAGCTGTCATGGAAAAGCCAACAAAAAAAATAAAAAAAAGACTGGGGAAAGCCCTTTGTGTCTTGTAGACCAGCAAATAAAATACTATCATTGCTACTAACAGGTCACAGGCATTGTACTGACTTTGCAAGGCCTCACGACTGAGGCTTGCCAGGACTGCTTTATCTGAACTCATCATGGCCTGCCTGAAGCTTTGTTTTATCTTGTTGAGCTATGATGGCAGTTTACCTGATGACTAGGTAGTTATGCCTAATTTGTTTTATTTTTGCTTAGCTTTGAATGGTGTAGCCACAGGTTTTAGATAGATAGTAGTAATGAGTAGTTCTATGTAAAAGTAAATATTTACTACATAGAGATGTAGAGGAAAACATGCCTGATATAACAGCAGAGATGTTAAAACTGGGGGGGACAGTGTAAAGGTGTACAGATGTAGGATGATGTGAAAACAGACCCGTGCTTACATTGGAGAACCTGGGCCTGTAAAGTGTTCAGTAAAGATCAGTTGAAAAATTCAGNGGTTTATTTTTTGTAGAAACGTGAAAGGAAAAACAAAAAAAAAAAAAAAAAAAAAGACTGGGGAAAGCCCTTTGTGTCTTGTAGACCAGCAAATAAAATACTATCATTGCTACTAACAGGTCACAGGCATTGTACTGACTTTGCAAGGCCTCACGACTGAGGCTTGCCAGGACTGCTTTATCTGAACTCATCATGGCCTGCCTGAAGCTTTGTTTTATCTTGTTGAGCTATGATGGCAGTTTACCTGATGACTAGGTAGTTATGCCTAATTTGTTTTATTTTTGCTTAGCTTTGAATGGTGTAGCCACAGGTTTTAGATAGATAGTAGTAATGAGTAGTTCTATGTAAAAGTAAATATTTACTACATAGAGATGTAGAGGAAAACATGCCTGATATAACAGCAGAGATGTTAAAACTGGGGGGGACAGTGTAAAGGTGTACAGATGTAGGATGATGTGAAAACAGACCCGTGCTTACATTGGAGAACCTGGGCCTGTAAAGTGTTCAGTAAAGATCAGTTGAAAAATTCAGATCTGGGAGCAGGAGTAAACCAGTTAGAGGGGTAACAATGAAGAACAGGTATTTAACATACATAAATGTCGCGCAAATGGTAAATTCCAATGCAACGTGGACTTGCAGACACTAAAGAAAACGAGGTGTAGAATGTGTTAGCAAACATAAAAATGACCCCAAACAGATCCTGCAGTGAGGAGGAGGAAAACATCAACATGATAAACAGACACTAACCTCCCAGCAAAGAAGTAAGGACATACTGTGTTTTGGCTTTACACCTCCTGCCAGTCCAAACTGAAGACATCAACCTTAGGGCCTGTCAGGACACCAGAAGTAGGACCATAACATTAGAAAAAGGGGTAGCTACTGGGAAATGTGTGTAGTTTTAACTATATTATTATTATTGAGACTTTTTCATAAAATAGTACTCTTTTATTTTCTTTTAGTTTTCTTTTTCTATAATTAAATCTGAACTATTAGTAATTCATTGATCAGACTGTTAGGATTTCAGTTATACTAATTAAATCTTTGCTTTACATAAGAGATATGTTTCTTTTTTTCCCATAGCAGTGTTTTGAGTATAACTCTTTACATCAACTACTTCTCTGTTATTACAGAACAGTTTCAGATCTGAGCAACCTGAACCACACGTACTGAAAAATTCAGTTTCAGGATTGTGACTTTGTGGGGATAATCCCCTTGTTCCAGAAAAAAGACTGGTTCCCATTTCTGAGTCTGAAGCTTATTTCTAGGTCTCTACCAGCTCTTTGTGCTATAAATGCCTTAGATTCACAATAGGCCAGGATCATTATCCATTCATGCTTCTGGCCTTTGGTCTTCACATGGCACTGAATGGATTTAATGAGTAGGTGTTTACTGACATTCCTAGTTCCAGTGATAGTATGCTGTAACCTTCAACCTGTCGCTTCAGACCTCATTTGGTGCAGCATAGTGGTGTGGTCTTGATTCAGTTTTGTTATGAAGGCTGTTGCTAAGGTATGAGAAGGTACGTGAGCTAAAGCCTTGTATCACAATAGAAGGAAGAACACAGGACTGAAACTGTTGAGATGGTGACAGTAGGCAGCTCAAGGATTCAAGAGAAAAACTAAGAATATATGAGACACTAAGGAAAAAGCAGGGAGCCAGAAGATAGCAATTTGGGAAGAATGAGGACAGGCCCGTTCTGAGAAGCAGTGCAGGCCACCATTACCTAGTTGTCTGAGACTGGCTGGCCACCTGGGACACTGTGTATATACTGATAGTAGAGTTTTGCTGCATGATGTGGAAGATGCTTGAACAAAAGTGGGTGAGGTTATGTTTCCTAAATGTCAGACGTTGAAGCTACATCCCTATCTTGATAACTGGCTGTTAAAAGATGAGTGGTTTTTTTTTTCCCGAGAGTGAACTCCATGAATGAAACCATAGGAATCCTGAATTCTCTGAACTGCAGGATGAACGTTCAAAAGTCACATCTAGCACACTCAGCAGATAGAAATCCTAGGAGCATTATTGAAGCCTAGAGCAGCTAGGACTGATCAATCTCATCTTGTCGGTATACACCAGCCACCATACATTGACAAAAGACTCTCCTGTTTCTTCTCTGTATGACAGCATGTAGTTTCAAGACGCTTTCCTTGGTGCGGGAAAGTGGCCTTTCAAATTTGGCTCTAGCTAAAGCATCAAATATTTGCTTCACAGTTATGTGAATTCATGCATAAATCCATGCACTGGAAGGAAAGACCTAAGCAATATATAGAAAGTATGTCCTTTCATGGAATCTCCTCAAACCACAGTGTAACCTTTCATTCATCCATACTTGGGCAGACAGCAGAGTCAGAAGAACATAGAGCCCAAGATCTCTGTATTGTCCAGATTTGTCAATCATATGTTAGTCATGTTCAGGAACTCAGACTGGTCAGGTGCATGTATCCAACATTTCTTCCAGACATTGCAATTTCAAGTACTCATGACAATTAACATTGCTGTTGTCTGTTACCACAGCAGTAAATGAAGCGACCTTTTATTTTGCAACTAAAGAGCCAGTCTTTGGAATTGGTGCATGTGCTACATCATCCATGATCCAAAGCCACCTCTTCAACTTTTAGCAGTCCAGCAGACATCCTCAGCTGTTGCAGACTCCAATAAATTATATAAAGGCAAATGTCCTGATGCTGATAGCATGAGACTAAGGTATTGCTGGAATCACACTCTTCATGTCAGAGTCTGTCAAAGGGGTTATGTTTTCTGGCTCTAAAATCCATTTTGAATAACTAGTTGCTTTGGACACATACTGATAATGATTGACAGTGAATAGGAACTATCCACTGGCAACATGTTTTGTTACTGAATGCCAATCCAGTAAGTTTTTTGAACTGTGAAAGTGACCTGATTGTTCAGTCTTTTAAACACTGTCAACATAGCAACCTCTAACACCCTAACGGGTAAATATTTTTTACAATACATTTATTTGTGACACCAGCAAAGTATTTCCCTTGAATTTCAGTGATCGCCATCTAAGTGCCAAGATGCTGGTACTTCCTAGGATTAGACAGTAGCTCTTCCTGCCTAGTAAGGAACCCTTTTTAATAACGAAAAGGAGTTTATGAGATTGATCTAGCAAAGCCAGTGGAAGATATTTGTAGCTGGATTTTCTCATGATTTAATTTACTCAGAATTAAGTTATTCCTCACTTCTAGAGTAAAGGAATCCGGCCAGTTGGTTCAGTAAAAAATAGTTCAACCTTGACTCTCCAATGCAAGGTTACAGAAGAGCATTCTGTTCCTCCCTCTAGCTTTGCTTAGTTTGTAAATGAGTACTTGTTTCGAACTGTTAGCTGTGCAGTACTATATTCCAGATCTTAAAGACTTTTTTTCCTCTCAAAACCCTACAGCTTTATCCACAGCAGTGAGAAGAAGCCCAGTTGTAAGTTTGGGATGCAAGATGGAGATACAAGAGGACTGAATACATTATGTGTTCTGACATAGGTTTTTTTGTGGGATTTTGAGCAAATCTCTTTAATTCCTTGTTTGTTACTCCCTTATCTTTAAAATAGGAAGGTAGACCTGGAGTTATTTTGAAGATTACCATAGTTTATGTAAGACAGTTTGAAAGTGGTAATCCCTTCAATAGAGCTAAATCTGTCTCTGACTTGGTAGCAATATACAAAACAGTAAGTTAGAAATCCTTACTCAGGTGCAGAGATATGAACAAATTAATACAAGCTGAAATGCTGAGTAACTGGGCAGTATGTGCTACTTTAATCACGGAAGCCTAAAACCAATAAGATCAATGTAGAGTTCCATAATGTCTCCTGAAAGAATTACTTTGGGAGTTAGAAGGCATTGAAGTAAAATACAAACACTGCAAGTTTTTTTATCAAAGTAATTTCAGAAGAAAATTCATCACTAATCTAGACATATGATTTCTTCTTTGTTCCACTAATGTTTAAAAGATAGAATAACATTATATGCAGCTAAAAATATATTAACTGAGCTTGCGTAATACAGTGTTGGGATATTGCATTTTTTATGCCATTTAATCAGCAAAGCTTAGTTGTATTCAGAGTATGAATGACCCTAAAATACATTTATTCATGAAAAGTTCATGCGAGTTTGCCACTGATACCAAGTAAAGGTCTACAGGGCTTAAAAAAGATAACTTTTTATATTTAAAGTAGAGAGGTGTGATTGCAGAGCACAACAAAGAACTTCCTGCTGAAGTTTGAATTGGATTTGGATTTATAGTCTGCTAAGAAGGCGTAAAGAAAAAAATAAAATCATTTAGCTCACTCTTTTCATAAGAACAACTCTTATACGACTTACGGTGCACCTTATTCCTATAATCCTTCATTTACATAAAGATCACCATCTTTATAATAATTTATCATAATTATTTACGAGTATTTATATTCATATACATTAACTGTTGTTATGGGTTTCTTTGAATTGAAACCAATGTACCCTGCAGGTAAATCATAATTTCTCTGAGATTTAGCTTTTTAAAATATTTTCTTTAGCTGATCTTTTAATTTATAAGGACATAGCTAAAGAGAATATTTTCAGGTGATCTAGGAGAATGCATAAAAAATGCTCCAACCCTGGAATGAAAGGCTGATGATGTAACAGCCTGTTTGTTATACTTGCTTTTTGTAGGCATGCTCCGGCTAATTCTTATGAAATCCATTCTGAATACAATTTGAAAAATAAATGCAGCACTCAGCGATTCCTTAAAAAGTTCCTGTGCTGCCTTCAGCAATAGAAATGTTTTATATAGAATCTGATTTTTAAATCATAATGTGTTTTTGATTCATCACAGCGTCACAAGATGGATGTGATCAAGAAACATCATCACAACTTATGCAGACTCTTTTTTTGCAACTTAAGACTGAAGTTTTGTAAAGGCCTATATAATTATTTGTTTGATTACTTTACTATGTTCCTACTGTACACCCTGTTGGGGTAAATAATCACTTGCTGATGTTAAGAGCATGTATCTTTTGGACTGTTTTAGTTATGAACAATGTAGCTAGCAACTTTAGTTTTAAGTAATTTATTATAAGTAGACTGTGCATTACCGGCTTTTGTATGTGCATATGGATTTGTACAGAAGGGACATAAACTTTCAGCTGTGAAATGCTGGCTGCATAACAGCATGGGTCATGACAACATGAAAGAGCAGGAAGAGTTTTTTACTTACTTATATTTCTTTCTTGAAATATGGAATCATCCTAGCTTGTAACACTGTGTATGTAGGTAAAGATGTGCAATAATGGATTCTTTTGATTCAAAAGGTGAATTAGGATATAACTGAAGAGAAATAAGCATTGGGTTTGCTTGATGAGAAACGAAAGTTTTTCATGGTGCATGAACAAGCCTGGGCTGGGAAAAAGCATTAATTTTGACTTGAAATAAAACACTGGCCTTTTTTCAAATTCACAGGGTTTTTGAACTCTTGAAAGCTTATGTGATGTTGAACTAAAAAAAATCAGGATTGAGTTTCAAATTTTTTGAAAAATTACATTTGCAAACTACCACCACAGAAGTGTTTTTAGTTTTTCATTTAAAAAGAATTCACCAAAAATTATTTGGTTACCTCTTCATATGGTTATGAAATTGCACGTTTAACTAATAATATATTTGCCAAACCTAACTGACAAAGGAATTGCTCTCAGCAAGTGTATGCCTCTTGGTGAGAGTAAAAAAGGAAACAAAAAAATCTCTCTTTTATTCCAGGAGATTACAGAGCCATTCTAAATTCAGCTGGAAGCTGCAAAAAGGACTCTCATGGCTTTTATAAGTGGAACAGTTTGCTAGTAATATTTCATTCAAGGTAAGGTCATTTTCAGCACCCAGGAGCTGGTGAATAGGTAGAGCTGGAGGCGGCGCAGAGGACAGCTGAAAGCATAAGCCCCAAGATGAGTTCAGGTCCCTCCCCATTCAGGTCCAGGCTGCAGCTCATGGGCTAATAGGCGTAGTCCCTTGAAATAGACTTGAGCATGGAGGCGACTGGGGATCAGCTGGTTAGAACACCTCACCTTAATTAACATCTAAATGGAAACCAACCATCAGTCCCTGAGCCCACCAGGAGACTACTCTGCAACCCCTTTTCCAATCCCACCTCCCAACAGCCAGTATGTTGCTGGGCTTGAATTTTCCAGGCTGCAGCTCCAGCCCCAGGCCTGGCCCTGCTCAGCTCATTGGGTGGGACTGTGGCTCTGGAAAATGTGTTTCTGTTTACAGGAAATGTTGGATGAAAATCTGGCTCTAAACAAAAGGGTGGCTATAAGTGCCCTCCAAAAACTTAGAGGTGAAGGAAGGGTAATTCCCAAGAGTTTGCAATTTGCTCTGAGTTGGGACCCAAGTTAGCTCCAGTGACTCAACCTCCCAATGGCGCTGCAACAGAAGGAAAATTCATGGTAGGAGGTCAGATAGAGCTTTAGCCTGTCTGTACTAAGCACACTTCTGGGAGTGGTTTCACTAAAACTGTTTGCAGCTGGCTATTGATAAATCAATACTTTATGAGGGAATCCCAGAAGATTCAAAATGCGAGGGCCGGTGGTGAAAGCCAACCATGTTCACATTGGGAAGTGCGTGATTTGAACATGTAATATGAGAAAAGTTTGATTCTTGTCTGTTCTGACACTGAATTTCATTGAGAACTAATTTCTGTTTGTGCACTTGCAACCAATTGTAATATCATCTGTAATGCTACCATATCTAGAGTCCTTCAGTAAAATTCTTTTAATCTTGCCTTTTAATCTTTTACTTTCTCTGCAAATTTTTTTCAAAATAATATATAAACCAGTTCTTCTAAGGGTTACAAACATACCAAGTCCTGTTTCTAATACTGTTGAGAATACTTCTTCTTTCGCCATATCACACCAGATATGATAAATAATCTTTGCTGAACTGTGTAGGTTTAATGTAAAATTGCCTGGGTTGCTGAATTGCATACTTGAAATTACATGGGGAGCCAGTACCTAGTACCTGTATTAGTACCTAATCTATAGCAGCTAAAGCTGATCATGATTTGTTATTTATATAGCAAACTGGAAAATAGATGTACTTACCAGCTATGTGTGGTTTTTTTAAACAAAGAAATACTACAGTATGTAAAATAATTCCAAAAGGTCTGATTCACTAATATCAGATGTACCTATCTAAAAGACTTAGGTGAAAGCCTTGAAGATACTTTGTTGCAAACATTTTTATCAGAAGAGAAGACAGATAACCTGTCAAATTTAATTGTGTTTAAAATATAGGGCTGTACTAAAATGTACATTAAACTGACAAGTAAGTACAGCCACATGCTTGGTTACTAAAACAGTGTAAAAATCAAGCAGGACTCTCAGAATGTACTATGTAAAAATATGGTGCAAATAGACAGTGTCAGTAAAGCACTCTACTGAATTGCACCTTGCAAAATCTGGTTTTTTTACTATTTTTCATAATATTTGCATTTTTAAATGTGACTGCAGGAGTTAGAAATTTACTGAAGTGACTAGAAGAACTGGTATCTCATCAGAATAGGCCGTAGTGTTCTGAAATTTGAACATATATTCTCAACTCATAAAATTATGAAACTAGACTTTTTTTCTGTACAGAAGGAACTTCCATTTCATCCAGTTCTACTGAGAACACTGGGAGTCTTTCTGTAGTAGACGATTGACACAATTACAGTTAAAGTTTTATCAAGACCATCATTTATCAGCAACAAGATAATTATATGATAGATAAATCTGAAGGCAATCTTGCCATAAGAACTTTTAATCAAATTAAACCAGGTGTGAAATATGGACGATAGTAATAAACAAACAAAATATTGTGATTGATCTGCACGGTATTAGCATAAAATCTCATATAGTGATCATTTTGCTAAAGGCTTCTGTTTCTAATTACTTTCTTGAAATTTTATCTCAACTTTAAGGAATGATTTAAATTATACCCTTTTTTTTTTCAGAAAGAAATAGAGTGAGGAGGTAACTCAAATAAGAAACTGGAAACAATAGATAGCATCAGGAGATAAATCTACAAGCACAAAAAAGTAAAAGCGGTTCAAATAATTAAAGGGTGAAATAAAATACATAAGAAAAGCAAGTGTGGGAACATTTACATAAATTGCCAAGTAAGTTTCTTCTTTTTGCATTCTCTTTTCTCCTTTTGGGCATTCATCAAGAGAGCAGGTGTCCCAGGCGTAATCAAGTACAATGAATTATGCTTTATTTTGGTGAAGTACTTTGGTCTCAGTACAGACCCCTGTGGTATTTCATTTGTTACAAGCCTCCAGGTAAAGTACAACTCATTAACCACGATCCTCTGAGCCCAGTCTTCCACCCTTGTGTTTGTCCATCTAGCACTTCAACCATTCAGACCTGAATGTGGGAAAGAGTTTTGAAAGCTTTATTACAGTCAAGATAGTTGGCATCCATAGCTTTCTCCTTGTCTACAATCTAGTAATTTTATTATAGAAGCCTAATGTGGGCCTTTAGGAAGGCATTTGAAGACCAGGACACCAATAATAACATTTTTAAAATTCTTATAGTAGTCCATGTTGCTTGGGAAATTGACTGAAAGCCAGATTCTTAGTGCCTGGCTGTCGAAGGGGCAGTAAGAAGGAATTCAGATTCTTCAGGGACAGGGGATGCCTCTGTGATAAAGAAAGCCTATACAGAAGAGGTGAACTTAATCTGATCGAAGAACTAGGGTTTTTGAAATAGAAAACTGACTAGCTTATACATAAATTTAAGGGCATAGTAAAGTCAGCAACAGTGAAAGAGAGCATTATTCAGTGTAGAGTATCTGTTGTTGATGAAATCACAAAAGTTCTGTATCCTTGAGCAAAGATGCAACAGGTATGAAATCTTCAGTTATAAGGCCTCTCTATAACAATGAGCAAGATGAGTTTATATTCAATGTCCCTGCAGATTCAATCAAAAATCACTGCATCTCTGCTCAGTTTCAAAAATGGAAACTGCATGAAAACAAGATGAGCAAAAGAATCCCTACAATGACAATAAGTAGCTTTTCCAGTTTACCATGACAAACCCAAGTACAAACACAGTGAGTGACTCATTATGTCACTAGTCACCTAATGTGCAATTTTTTATCAGCAGCTACAGAATATGTTACGTATGTTAAAATAACAGCTGTTACAAATAACAGTATGGTTAGGTGAGATCTGATCCCATCTTATGCACCATGTAGGGGAATCAAAATTATTTATGTTTCTTGACTTCTGGAGGTCCTCCCTGGATGCAAATAGATCAAGTCCTTTCGTCACTCTTTCCACTCTGCTTACCCCATTGAGGATTTTTATAAGCTACTGTCTGCTTTATAAACTACATGTGAATGGCTGTCTGGGATGTTTTAGACACTGAAGGACTGTGTGGATGACATTGCATCCCATAGATTATGTAAAGTACATTGCAACTTGTAGTGTGCTGCAGAAATCTTTTGTGAATATGTCTAAAATGAAACCTTGGTTGTGGGACAAGGGCCAACTGTGATGAATTGTAGAAAAATCTTATGAGACTCGGTGATGAGATAATAAAATGCAACTCAATATAGATAAATGTAAAGTGATGCTGATGGCAAAGAGAACAGACAAACTTAACTTGCCATTAAAGATAGATTCCCAATCATTGCAGTCAGATGGTAGATTTCATTTAGGAAGGAGTGAGCCTCAAAAATGTAAGTTTCCCCATCACTGGCAGTCATGAAAGAGTTGTTAGGAATTATTAGGAAGGCAACACAGATCACAGCAGAAAATCATTAAGCCACTGTATAATTGCATGCTTTTCCAGAGGATGTATACTATGTACAATTCTCCCGTAGCATGTGTCCTGGTTCCGGCAGGGACAGGGTTAATACCTGGCCCAGCACAGGTATCCCACACCACGTGACCCACGCCCAGTATTTAGGGGGAGCGGCCGGGGAGGGCAGTTCCTAGTTTGGGAGCAGGCGGGGGCAGTCCGGGTCCGGTCGGTACGGTAAGTACCCCTATTTGTACATTCCTCTGCCAGTGCTGTTGTTGCTGTTTTGCCGGTTTTTCTTTGTTGTTCTGTTAAATTGCCTTTATCTCAACCCACGAGTTTTTGCCTTTTTATTCCAATTTTCCCTCTCCTCTGCGAGGGTTGGGTGAGCGGCCGCGTGGTTCTTTGTGCCGGCTGAGGCCAAACCACGACAGCATGAGAGAAAAGAATGATGCAAAGTTAGAAAATTTAGGGAAGAAAATTTATGGTAGTGAAGTAGTAGAAGCGGCGACCAAAGATATGGAAAAAGCTTCCACCTGAGAAACAAGCAGGTTAGGACTCTTCAGTCTTGAAAAGAGATGTCTCAGAGAGGATATGACCAGGAGGTTTATTGAGGTTTCATGTGGGTTAGATGGGAAGAGCAGAAAGGAATGATTATGCACTCTCTCTTCTGATATAAGAACCAGGGCTATCAATTTACGCTAATAGAAGTCACATTCACAATAAACAAAAGAAAGCAGCTTTTCATGTATTGTTTAGTCTAGCAATGGAACTGGTAGCCACAGGACATTGTGGCTCCTAAAAATTTCCAAAGACCTGACACAAGACCAAAGCAATTACAAAAGGTTTTCTAATGTGTTTTTTGATTTCTGGCATTCACATTAAATGGAATGATTTTAAAACCAGCCAAGCATTTGTAACTCACTGACTTTTCAGACTCATTTAAAACTGAATTCTGATTTGAAATATAGTTATTCGAAATAGATTTTCTAAAAAGGATTTGAAGTGGGCTTTGAGAACAAACCTTTGCAAATTGTTTGCTCTTGACAATTGCGTATTATAGACCTTTGCAAATTATTAGAACATTCTTAGGTAACCAAACAAAACCAAATTTTATGTTTCTTTCTGCAAGCTTTACTTTCATAGAACACATAGAAACCCCTATGCAATTCTCTGACTGCATTTTCAGTGTTTTAACTGTTCTAGTAATCTAAATCTAAACATAGCACAGAAACCATTATTATTACCTGTTTCAATTACATAACAAATGTGATGACATATTTCAATTCGGGCATATCTTGGAAAAAGTTTAGCATATACAAAGGAAAAATACAGCCAAAATGGAACCAAATAAGAGAAACAGTCAGGGAAACATGGGTTTGACAGGGAGATAAATTTTGCTAATTTATTTAATCCAAATGTTTCTTTTCCTCTGTTCATTCCAAAATGCAGCTGTTACTACCTTTGATGTGGAGAAATATGGTTGTTAATTAACATGCACTGTAAGCCATAAGGGCACTTCTTAATTTTAAAAAAGAGACTCTTCTAAATTATGTGATGGATTATAAAGTCATTACGAAGCCCTGGTGATTCAGAACAGTGTTTCTACAAGTAAGAATATTAATAATTTGTAGATTTAAATAAAATTATTCATTCAAGCATATTGTTTTGTTTAGCAAACTCTGCTGATACTAGCCTACAAAGTTATTTTTTGCTTTCATCTTCATTAGTGATCCTGTATTTTATTGTCTGAGTTCAGTAGTGATTTCACCTAGTCAAAAAATCCTTAAAAAAACATATTTGAGGTAAAACAAAAGCTTGAGTTTCAAGACTGTAGTTTTTTACTCTTAAGATGATAGTGTGGCAGAAATAGCCATCGCTGGTCTGACTGATGAGTTGTGCTCTCTACTTTAAATTCACCTCTATGATTTAAAATTGCCACAAAAAGTCAGGTTGTATGTGCCACGTACCTATAGTAACAACTTGTCATTCAAAGGTCCCTTTATACTTCTGTAACAAATAATGTCAGAGCCAAACACCAAGTAGTAACTTAGTAATAACTATTTTTCCCTGGAATTCAAAATTCAGGGGCATTTTTTTAATGAAGATTTGCATATACTTCCCTTTCTAGCATAAGTATACTATCCCAGAATATGCAAATCAAAAAGATATTAAAAACTGGGATTCATGTTTGGGGGGGAGGGGTGTTGCAGAGCTGCAGAGAACAGAATTGAGAAGGCAGAAATTAAAAAAAAAAAAAATACTACAGGCATTTTAATGTTACAGTGTGATATGATTTTTTGTGGGCATTTATTTTGATAATCATTGGAGCTTGGTTTAAGAACTGCGGAATAAAAAAAAGAAAAATATTTAGTTAGTAAAAATAGAGTTACTCATATAAAAAACTTTTTATGAAACTTCGCTCATTGGTAAATTTCAAGCGGCATCTGCATTTCCGATTCTGGGTAAAAACCAATGTGAAACAGCAGAATCTCTTGTGAAGTGGAAAATCTTTTTTTCTAGACTGCTTGGTAGTGAATGTACTGAAGATGGAAATGCTGCAAGTCCATCCAGTTTCCCAAAAGACTGGAAACTGGACTGTCATTTGTCTCTTCTGTTCGGTCTTTGAGTGTAGGTTACTCAGTGCAATTAAGACTATATTGCAATAATAAGACATACAAACGTTTATTAAAAGCTATGAAAGGGGCACAAGGATTTAGCCGGTATTTTCTGCCTGGTTATGTCCTTACCTATTTTGAGATAGGTCAGTCTGCATTTAGTGTGACAATTCTGCAGGTGTGGTTGTACTAAATTTAGCTGTTCCTGTGCTAATATCGTGGTGGAGATCTGCAGCATTTTTATTGTTTTTCTTGATTTGATCTTCTCTGTAACTTCTAAGTTAAGGTGCCAGTCTGGCCTACGGAGCATTAAGGGATTTTGTTATTTGCTCTCCTAATCAGGGGTGGGGGCTACTGCTGATGCTGAGCCTGGGGAACAATATTGCATGTGTGAGTGGATACATGTGAGTGGATTGCGCTTTCCTTTTAATTTTCTTGGTTATGTCAATCTTTGAAGTGGAAAGCATGCTTGATGCTTGGTTGAGGTGGCTTGTGAAGTTGAATATTCCTTTTCCTCAGTTGCTGAGTGTTGGGAATTGGTCTGGTACCAGCCTGTAACAGTTGTTGCTTGAGTTCTTACACATACAAAGCATTTGCTTCTGGAACTGCAAGTTTAGGATTTAACTGAGGGATTTGTTCCAGTCATATAACCTGGTCTTAAAACTAGATCTTCAGTTTCACTCTGAGTTGGGTTAACCTTGGTTGGACACCAGATGCCCATCAAGCCACTCTATCACTCCACCTCCTCAACTGGACAGGGAGAGAAAAATATGACAAAAGGCTCATGAGTCAAGATAAAGACAGGGAGAGATCACTCAGCAATTACCATCATGGGCAAAACAGACTCGTCTTGGGGAAAAGTCATTTTATTACCAATCAAATTAGAGTAGGATAATGAGAAATAGAAACAAATCTTAAACACCTTCCCCCCATCCCTTCCCTTCTTCCTGGGCTCAGCTTCATTCCTGATTTTCTTTGTCTTCTACCCTCAGAGGCCCAGGGGGTATTGGGGAATGGAGGTTGCAGTCAGTTCATCACACGTTGTCGCTGCCACTCCTTCCTCCTCACACTCTTCCCCCTGCTCCAGCATGGTGTCCCACCCACAGCAGACAGTCCTCCAAGAACTTCTCCAGCATGGGTCCTTCCCATGGGCTGCAGTTCTTCACAAACTGCTCCAGTGTGGTTCCCTTCCTTGGGGTTTGGTCCTTCAGGAATGGACTGCTCCAGCATGTCCCCCACGGGGTCACAAGTCCTACCAGAAAACCTACTCCAGTGTGGGCTCCTCTCTCCATAGGTTCTGCCAGGAGCCTGCTCCAGTGCGAGCTTCCCATGTGGTCACAGCTTCCTTTGGGTGCATCCATCTGCTCTAGCATGGAGTCCTCCACGGGCTGCAGGGGGGACAGCCTGCCTCACCATGGTATTTACCAGGGGAATGTCTTCTCTAGCACCTGGAGCACCTCTTCCATCTCCTTCTTCACTGACCTTAGTGTCTGCAGAGTTGTTTCTCTCACATATTCTCACTCCTCTCTTCTGGCTGCTGTTGCGCAGCAGTTTTTTCCCCCTTTATTAAATATGTTATCACAGAGGTGCTACCACCATTGCTGATTAGCTCAGCTTTGGTCATCAGCAGGTCTATCTTGGAGCTGACTGGTATTGGCTCTTTTGGACATGGGGGAAGTTTCTGGCATCTTCTCACAGAATCCACCCCTGTAGACCATCCACTAACAAAACCTTGCCATGCAAACCCAATACACATTCACAGCACATACTTATTCTTGCTTACTGAGAGATTTTTAGTAGCTTTTTGGAGAAAGGGGCGATGGTGGGGGAAGCAAAATCAATGAGGACACTGTCCTTTTGTGTCTTGAGGCAGTTGTTCTTGGGTTTCTGTCTTCCTATGACTTAACAGAAAGCTTGTATGATATTTGCATGAGGATATGTGTTTTCCCACCAATTTTACTTTCTAGCATTCTGAGGTTGTCTTGGGTAAATCAAGAATGAATGAAGAGGCTTTTTTGGTATCTGAGGCCTGGGGAATGTTTGTGAATTTCCTCTTTTTAAATGTCTTTGTTAATTAAGTGTTTGTGCAGCAAGGACATCTGATGTGTTATTCTTTCATTCCTATGTTTTTTGTTTATTTTAAAAAAACTACACAAAGTTTTAAATGTCACTGCTAATGCAGCTGTATCTGATGATGGATATCTTTGCATGTAGTAATCTTGTAGGCATTTCCTATATTTTATATGTAGACAGTGTCCAGCTTTAAAATAAAAATTACATGACTTTTGAGGAATAATATTTGATATACCCTCAGGGTCACATGAACCCCCATATTAGATTTTTGAAGGGTTTTCTTCACCTCTTACATTACCAATTTTTCATGGGTGTTTTGGTAGGTTTTAACAGCCATATTCAAACTTAGTTGACTGTCAAGATTGTTCACTGGAATCCAGTGTGTATGGTTAGACGATGCTGTGCTCCCATTTTACTCTCATTAGAAGGTGGACTGAGTTAAACTTGTTGATTTAGAAGTATAGGTAAAGGACACAGACAATTTAGTAGGACCCAAAATACTTCAATATCAGATTTGTGTTGAAGAACCAGGCACCCATTTTAATCAGTAAGTGATGAAGATCTTTTTTGACTCCTCGATAATTCCCCAGTCAAACTGGGGATTTTATGGGGATGGAAGAGGAAGTGTGATCAGTGTGAGCAGGAAGCATCTGTCCTGTGCCTCTGCTTGGTGGTGAGACTGGTTAATCTGACAAGGTCTTCAGTTAAAAGCTCAGCCTCAGTTGTTGTTTGTAAATGAGCTCCCTGTTGTTTTGTTCCCATCTCTCTTACCACTGAAGTAGGTCCTGAATGCTGCCTACTGGGACAGCAGTGCACAGTGTATCTGAGGTGTGAGTTTTATGATGTTAAGCTTCAGGTTATCTGACTCAGTTTCATGGAGACTATGGAGTAGTCCATCTGTCCTATGCAAAGGACTCCTTTCTTGATCCTGGCTAATCTACATAACACAGGAAGTGTTCAGACCCCTGCAACTGAATTCCCAGAGGATGTTCAAAAGTGCAGCTCCTTTATCATATCTTGATGTGAGTGAAAAATAGCTATCTCAGGAGCAGCTGTCTTATTACATCTGTAGCTGCCGCCTTTGGCCAAGCAGGACTGTACCTCCTTCCCCCAAGGTGGAAGCAGCAACAGTGACTTGGTGATGATCACTACTGCTCTCTCCCTATGACTTTAATCACTTTAAAATTTATACTTTCAACATATGGTTGAAGGAACCAACAGCTATCAGATATTTAATTTGTATTCAATTATTTCCATTAATTACTGCAGATTATTGTCTATTAGAACATAGATTGATAATTATACAATGAAGTGGTTAAACCACACACACTTCTATATAAAATAATGTTTCCCTCTTGTTTGCAAAATCATCTCAGTATTTTTAGCACACAAAAACCTTTTTGTAACACTTTTTGGTTTAGGATTCTTATCATTTTTACTCTTTTGAATTGTGAATGATTGTAGTTTACTGACTATTTTATGGAAGTGTATTTCATTTAGTATGCTAAATGAGGATCCCTACAGTTCAAACAAAATGTAACTGGATTAGGATCCAGGTCTTGAGGATGTAACAGATCAGGTGATTTTTTAAGTTCCACTGAACTTAGATCTAATGTAGCTCTGTTAAAATTATTAAAAACCAAAGCAGAGGTGTGTCTCTCACTGTCTCGTTTCCCACCATCACTGTGTACAGTGCTATGCAAACCAGCTCCCTGTGCCTGATGTAGCAGCACTTGCATGTCACGCCCTCTTGCAGTCCTGTTTGCTTCCCCTATTCAGGCTGGATTGCATCCTCTCTTAAGTTTTGCTGCTTGAACAGTTTCATTTAGAGGGGTCATTAGATTTCACAGGTTATTTTTATAGTGTTTCTTTTTTTGCTGTCACTAAGGGTGACCAGTAAAAGAACAGTAAAATGCAAATAACTTACACATTCTGATGAACAAGTTCTCTGGGGGTTAAAAGATACTTCAGCAGTTTAATTGTAGCACTATGACAATGAATCATTAGCGATACCCAGTGTGCCAAAGTCCCATGTGCACAGCTTTCAAAAAACAACAGACACAAAAACAGCAGTATTTTTTTCTCATTCATCAATTTTGTGAAGCCAAATTGCCTTTCTGGAATCCCCACAAGCAATTGGTAAATGATGTATGAAATAAAATATTCCTACCTGCACAGTACAGAGGAAAAAGAAAAAAAAACAGATTTCTTATCAGTGCTCTGACATGCTATTTCACTGATACTTGATATCCAGTTAGACACTGCCAGAAATAAGATACTAGTTCCAGATGCTGAGAAAAATACCATTTACAAAAATCTTCTGTACACTTTTCTTCAATTTTCCTCGTTCTCTCAGCACCGTTAACCTTGATAGTTTTGTCTTTTAGAAAATGTATTTGTTCATGCAAGTCCATCTCAATTTTCAGAAGTGTTGGAGTGCTTTTTCTCTTTTCCTAATGGATCGTGGCTTGGGGAAGTGTATGAACTGGATGACCTCTCAAGGTCCATTGGTGTCTCTTGTGATTCATTAAGACTACCCATGTGTATTTTTTCTCCACTGTTTTGCTTATATAGTATTTAATTCCCTAGATATTTCCCAGCTGTGTCTGTAGGCAGAGTACTAACCTTTTTCAGAGTTAATTTGTCTTGTTTTCTACTGTTCTTGTAATTTAAATAGTAAAACTATAGTTTTTACTTTGCATTTGAAATGCAATATTCATTATAGAAGTTGGGTTTTCATTTGTATACTATCTCAGATTTTGTAAAATTTTGCATATTATTAGTCTTTTTTTACTTAGAGAAAATATTTTGTTTTGGTCACCTGCACCAAAGGTGACATGGTAGGTTTAAATAGGTGATAGGTTACTTAGCATACGGTAGGTTTCCAGAAGTTCTTATTGGTGCATATGCTGTTAATAAAGACTGTTCGATTTCACTTCAGATATGAAAACCAGAAATAATATACGAGGACAAGAATATTGTAAAAGCTTAGACGAAAAGCTTACGATCACAAACTTACAAAGCCTGCCTTTTTACACTACATGATCAGTACAAGTGTAATGGAACTTAATGTCCTGGTTTGACCAATTTTACTTTCAGTAATTTTACTTTTCAGTTAAGTCTCTTCTAACTAACTGCACTTTCTGAAATTAATGGCACATTTTTCAGACGGTGTGGGCTTCTGGCAGATCAGGTCTGTTTATAGCTAATACCAAGGAATGGTATGCAGGGAGGCTCTTGCTTATATGTAATGCTATAACAACCAAGGTCAGTCAACTTTGTTATGTAACAAGTTGGAGGGTTGGAAGTAGAACAATGTGGTGGGGTTGCACCTGTGAGGAGGAGCGGACAGGACAGGTGACCCAAAACTGACCAACAGGGTATTCCATCCCATACTCAGTATAAAAGCTGAGGAATCAAAGGGGTCAGCCTTTTTTCTTCAATTGCCAATGTCCAAGGACTCTGCTCATCTGCCTTTGCTGATCCATACGTTCCTGAATCCATTTCCTGAGTTCAGCTCCCGTCCATTGCNTATATATTAATATTGAACTCTTAAATCTCCCTCTCTTATTCTCTCTCTCCTCATCTGGTAAGGGAAAGAGAGGTTAAAGACAACATNCATCCTGGGAGCTCAATACAGGTTTTGTGTATATTTCATTATCTTATTATTATAATAATAATATTTTTATTATTAATATACNCTCTCCTCATCTGGTAAGGGAAAGAGAGGTTAAAGACAACATCTGTTCATTTTAGTGGCCAGCCCAGCGTAAACCACGGCACTTAAATATGGCAGGTTCGAATCTTATAAATGAAAAAACCTTACCTGTGGAAAATAAATAGTGTTTGATACTGCTTGTCAAAGATAACCAAAGAGTAAGACTTTCACCTCAATAACAGATACATATATGTACACATACATAGGCAACAGGTGGCTGTGGTTAGAATGACTTTTGGAAGGCCTGTAAACTCTAATGCTGTCAAGTGAAAGCATTTTTTCATTTGAGGTTGTAAAGGAATTCTTTTATAACATGTTAGCTCTCTTCAGGTTTTTGTGCACCCATTTCCCAAGAACTCTGAATGACTTTGGAAAGTAGTGCCAATGTAACGTGTTAAGGAAATGAAGCAATTCCTACATTTCATGAAATTGACAAAGTCATTGGGCATCGTTGAATGTCTTCTTTCCTTTTAAATATTTGGGAAATACTGTCTAGTGGTTAGTGGGGTAAGTGAACTACTAAAGCAAATACTCCTTCCAGGCATTCATAATGTTCAGTTGCAGCCACCAACTGTATAGATCTATGCCACAGAAACATGGTGATTTATTCTGAGCAGATCTTCACACAAGCATTGCTATATTACTTTTGATAGCTGAGAAAGTTTGTTTCAACTTTTCTCTGGTAATTCTTCATGGCACCACATCGTACAGTGTAATGGAAAAAAAGGAACTGTGATGATTTTCTTCTTGGAAAGTCTGTCGACCCTTCAGTATTTTTCTCTCTTTTACTTTTGTATTCAGCATTGAGGCAGTTGAAACATCTTCAGGAAGGAAAGATTTTATTTGTCCTTTTTCTTCAAGGTTAAACATTTATCCACACAACCTAAGATTTTAGTGACAGAACTGTATGTTGTCAGGATTTTATAGCAAGAACTTCAAAACCTGGGAATAAAGGTATAAGTAAGAAACTTTCTCATTAATGGTGAGACTTATTAGTCCCGCTATCCTTTAGAAATAAATCGTGATTAGATATCCTGATGTCTGATAAGGTGTAGTGCTGTATTAAGCATGGTTTGGGGAAATTCTACTCTTTACTGGCTGGGCACTTGGTCTCTGAAGGGAAACTTGTGATCTCAGCCATCTTCTGAGAAGAAGCAGCAATACAGTCTCTCTTCTCTGCCAGGCTTTCTGTTTTCATGCAACTGCCAGGGACTTAAAGAATTTGAGATCTCTGTGCTTTTGTCAAATAGTGCAAGTTTTCCATGGGAAAACAAGCTAAAAATGTTTCCAGGTCATACTTTGATTATTAGCTATTTAAAAATACCTTGTCACAGAAATTCATGCTCTATTTTCCCAAACTCCTTTTTTTTCTGTTGATACTCTAATTATCCACACCTATGCAAGGTACTCCTTTAACCTAAATCCCCAAATGGATCTTCAAGTTGAACTCAGTCAACCATGGTTAGTGCAATTAGTTTATCTTCTTGGTAGTAAACTTACCCTTCCACTGTGTGTCTGGACATTGGACTTTGTTTAAGGTGAGATTTCATATGCCTAATAGATCAATAACTCAGGTGAAATTAACCTTGAAATTTGGTTTCCAAGGACTAGAGTATCTTTCTTTACCAAAGTCACAAAGACATCTCTGAAAGCCTATGCATAGCATAGCTGCATGTTATATCTCATTTGTCCCAAGCCCATAATGCCTGTTTGAGCATCCTCTGCACTAAACAAACTGCAAAGACAACTGTACAAACAATGTACATATGCTCTTTAAGCTGAATATTTTCAGATCACTTATTATATTTGGGTTGAAAAAGTCCTGACTCTCTCTGCATCATCAAACTCTAGTCTTTATCTTTTGTGGGGTAGATAGGGAGAAACCTGCTGAGAATTAATCTATTAAAATTTAATTGTTACTTTATGTAGTATATGTAGCCCACATAGGAAAAAATGGTAGTTCAGGTTTTGACTGTCTTTAGTATGGATTGAGTGGGTTCAGGAAACATACTGTTATAGTAAGGAAACTTGTTTGCCACAGATATTGAAATGAATTCCTGCTGTGATCCTCATGAAGACGTAACCTTAACAGACTATAAATAGATGCAGTTATATAATTCCTCCATAGATGAATGTTGTGGACCTCTTGGGGAGAAGAAAGAGAAAAAAGAACACTTTTTATTCTACAGTGACTTGAATTAGCTCCCATGCTGTAGGTGGGACTGCTCTGGCAGGGCGGTTGGACCAGATGATCTCCAGAGGTCCCTTCTAACACCTAACATTCTATGATTCTATGATTTAGTAGCAATTTCTCCTTAATTTCCTTTCCTTCTTCTAAAGCAAAGCTAAGTTCTTATTGTAACCACAAACTGGTGTTCACAAGAGGGTAGTTGAGGGTGCTGGTACTTTCGGTCAAAAAATTGCATACAGAACTAGGTTCTGCTTGGTTTTTCATCTGCTTTGTTATCCGCTAGATTCTGTGTTATCTATATACTTTCTGTCTCAATGAAGATAGATTTCTTTTATAAACATGCCCACACCTGCTGTATGACGACTTCTAGCTGGCAGATCCTTTCAGGTGAGAAACTATCTTTCAGTGTATATATGCATATCTTATAGTACAATAGTGTTCCATTGTCTTTGCATAAGAAAAAATTAAAGGTTAAAAAAGTATACTAAGGCAACCCTACACTCATTAGAAAGTGTATCTGGCAAAACAGTAATTTCTGAGCTGTGGGTGTGTGAAATTGTAGAGAGAAAATTTTCACATGGCAGATGTTATCTTAACTTTAAATAGTCAATATTGCTTTTGCTCAACTAAAATTTAAGAGCACAAACATGACATGTTAGCTGAGATTCAGAAAATGGCATTAATATAAGATTAAAAACATTGTTGTGGGTCAGACCAAAGATTCATCTAGCCTACCAACCTGTGCCCATCAGAGTTTATAGAGCAAATGTCTGAAAATAAGGACAGGGTACAAAATGGTTTTCATTTGAACTATTCTCAATTTTGGCTGGTTTTGGCTCACTAGGCTTTTTGAACAAAATATGTTTTCAGTGTGTTTTGCTTCCATGTAATTTTACAGTTTATCCTGGATGCTCTGTAAACTTTTAGCATTCACAACATCTTGTGTCAGTCTTGCATTGTCTGAGCAACTGCCTCCTTTGCTATGAATCTGGCTCACACTAGTTTCATATCATGCCCCCAGTTCTTATATTGGAAAAGAGTGTGCAATTACGCCATATCTACTGTCTCTCTGTCAGTTTGATTTTATAGTTCTCCATTACCTCTATCTCTCTTCAGGAGACAAGAGTTTGTGAAGATGTCAAGCCAGTCTGTAGTTTTTCATACAAGAGGAGCCCAATACCACCGAATGTGCTCTGGACCTTTTCCTGTCTTACTAGATCTTAGTTTGGAGGGCTTAAATAGCATCATAATAATATTCTCCTTTCGTTCTCTGTGCCTTTCCTAATAACTCCTAATGTTTCATTTGATTTTTTTTGTCTGCTAGTGAGTACTGAGCAGAGCTCAGTTTACAGAGCTATCATGATCCCACAGTCCCCACCTAATCAGCTCAGGGCCTGTCATTTCATTGATATATCACTTAAATATGCCCATTTTCCTTGCACTTCACTTTATTTACCTGTGCATATGGATTTCTGCTGCTGCTTTTTTTTGTTCCAGATGAGTAAGACCTGTTTACTTGTCATGGGTAGAAAAGAGCAGATAAATCACAAACCTGGATAGCTTATTTTTTTTCCCCTCCTGTCAGGCAGTTAGCTTTTCTAGGATTTGAAAGTGTTGATTTGTCTGCTTAGAAGCTGGTATGCAGACAACAAACACATTTGTATAAGGAACTAATGCTGAAACTTGAGGTTTGTTAGTTCCAAAAACACAAGCTTTAGACACCTGGCCAAATGTTTCTGCCATCAATCCTTTGCTGTTCTTGGTACATGATATTGCTCTGTGGATCTGCCATATAAAGCTACTACCTGGCTCTAGTCATCATATATGTTCCAGATAAGAAGTACAGACTTGGTTCACTGTTGCACTTAATTAATTGTCTTTTAATTATAGATTTTTTCCACATTACTATAGTGTCTACATGTAGTATTAATGTCTTCAGTAGGATTTAATCAATTATCTCCTTCATGATAGATTATTTTACTCATCTTTTTCTGTATTTTTCATTCTCTTCTTTTGGAATAGTTTACCAGTAATATGGTCCAAGGAATTCTGAATGATTCTGAGAGTTTTATTACTGTCATTCTAGCAAATTTTTTATAAATTGGTCTTAAGAGTAGAAATTACTTAGATGTTCCTAATAGCTCACCATCAGTGCCTTTTTTTACTGATATTTACAGCTTTTCCTGAAGACCCAGAAAGGTCTTGGTGGCTTTTACCACATTATTAAATTTCTCAACTGCCACGATAGTGTGTTGTACAATGTTTTCAGGGAGGGGGAAAGAATGATTTATCAAGGTCAAGTCTTACAGTCATTGATTGATTTTTGGTTTGGGTATTAGAAAAATTGCATCTGTTTGAGGAAGTAGCTGCTTAGGTGTCTGATTCAAAAGCACATCTATTACAGCAGCTGGGCTCAAATCATATAAAGTGTTCACAAGCTGTTTATTGTATCTACTGAACTTTTAAAAAGAGATACCACCACTCTAAATATTATATGCAATTATTCATTTGTTTTCTCCTATTGCACTTTGGAAATTACTTTAAAAGGTATTTCTTTAGAGCCCTGAATGTTCAAATTTCATTTCTTTGCACATCTGTGGAGTTGATCAGAACCCCCTTTCATCCAGCTTTTCACACACTGTTTTAAAATACGGAAAATAGTTGCTGTTGCCTTTGCTCAACATTCTTTCTGTTGTATTGTAAAGTCTTCATCAAATTACTTCTTCCTGATTTCCCTGTGCAAAATTATATAATTACACAATAATTTAGACTGGAAAAGACCTCAAGAGCTCTCTAGCCCAACGTCCTGTGCAAAGCAGGTCCAGATACAAGGTCAGACCAGGTTGCTCAGGGAAAGTTAAGCCTTGAAAACCTCCAAGGATGGAAACTACGCAGCCTCTCTGGGCAGCCTACTCCACTTTCCTGTGGTGAATTTTTTTTCTCTTATGTCCACATCTTACCGGCCATGACTCTTGTCCTTGTTCCAGGCACTGCTGTGAAGAGACCACCTCCATCTTCTTAGTAACCAGCACACAGCTACAGGCAAGCTACTGTTAGGTTACCCTGAAGCCATCTCTTCTCCAGGTTGAACAAGCCCTGCTACCTCAGCCTCTCTTCACAGGACAAATGCTCAAGCCCCTCATCACCCTAGGGGTTCTCTGCTGAACTTGCTTCAGTCAATTGACATCCTTCCTGTGCTGGAGGGTCCAAAAGTGAAAGCAGTTACTAGATATGTTCTCATGACTGCTCCGTAGAGGGAAATGATTTCTCCCTTCGACATCCTGTCTGTGCCCCTGTCAATACCATCCAGGGCACACTGCTGGCTCATGCTCAGCATTTACATTTTTTCAGGCACTACTATTTTTCCCTGATCTTCACTACTTTTCCAATATCATAGTGGCCTTTCTATGATACCGTCCAGCTCTCTCAACACCCTTGGATGCACTCTGTCAGGTCACAGGGACTTCTGTGGGTTGAGTTCCCACACATGGTTCTCACCCACTGCTGGTAGTTCCTCTTCTCCTTGAATGCTTTCGCTATGCACAAACCTGGGAGACCTTGTTGGTGAAGATGCAGGGAAGACATCAAGTAGTTCAGCCTTATTTGTGTTTGCGGCCACCCCAGCCAACTGCCCCATAGAGCTTGACCATGTTTTCCTTTGCCAGATTTTTGCTATTAATGTAATACTAGAACTCTTGTTGTGCTTGATATCCCTTGCAAGTATCAACTCTAGGTGAGCCTTGGCTTTCATCACACTATCCCTAGATGTCTGGATAATATCAATATAATGCTCCCTTGTAGCTTGTTCCTGCCTCAGTGTCCTGTGTACTGCATTTTTGCATTGAAACACAGTCATGAGTTTCCTGTTAAAGTGATCTGCTAATCTGTTTCTTTTCCTGATTATTGAGAGGGACCACTTGAGCTAAGAAGAGATTGCTCTTAAAGACCTCCCAGTTCTTACAAACTCCTTTGCCCTCCAGAGCTGCCTCTCTGGGTCAGTCCTAAATTATTCATTCCCAGGGTACATACTTAGCTATTTGCCACTTTCTCTTCCCTAAGGCTCTTGAACTCTCCCATTTCATGGTGGCTACAGTCAAAGTTATCAACTACTATCTCTAGTTTGACCTTGTTAGGGAATAGCAGGTCCACCTGTGCATCAGCTGCAATTACCTCATCTGTTACTTGTATCAAGGACTTGTATCCCTCACACCTCCCCAAAAATCTGCTCCATTGCTTGGCTGTAACTGTGTTGCTATTCCAGTAGATTCCAGGAAGATGAAAACCCCTCCTAAGAGTTGGGATCTATAATTTCGAGACCTCATTAAATTGTTTAAAGGAAAATTTTTATGCTTTCTCATCTTAATGGGTGGTTTGTCTAGCACAATAGCACCCCTACTGCCATTTCCTTTGATCCTGACCTAATCCTCCTTTGAGCCTGATCCTTGGGAAGGGTGGGAAGATTCTTTGAAAAACCCATTATCCGTAGATTGACTAATTGCCATTTATATAATTTGACAATCTGCCTTTAAAGACTAGCCACATACATTAACAGTTTGTAAATTTTGTGAATACTTTACAGTACATAACTAGTAATCCTAAAACTTTTAATAGCATGGTTGTATCTGTTTACTAAGTAAAAATCTGACATTCATGTAGATTGTGCCTAACATGGTTTTGGGGGAAACTTTGAAAAACCTAGTCTAAGTGTCTGATTGAAATTATATGCGTGTTAAAGTACTTTATTCAGTGGAGGCTTTCTTGCCTCTCTGTCATATAATCCTTTCCTTTTCAACAACCCTCCTCTTTGCATTTGTCTACCATGATTCCTGTAAAAAATTCATACAAAGAGACAGAGTGGCATTTGGAATGATTATTGCAGTAAAAGGGCACCTTCTATGTCCTCCTATGTCAATTTTAAAACATGTTATGGAACTATTGGGTTTGGTAGTCAGGTAACACAGTGACTCATGAACATATAGTAGCATGACTGCATTTATGTAATTAATAATACTAAAATGTTGTTAATAATCTAAAGTTAATTGAAGATAATCTGAAGCACCACTGAGTAAAGTGTGTTCATGTTGCTGCTTATGCAAGATTTTACTCATTTTGGTTCTCAACACTGCCAAATCATCTAATTCACACAACACAGCACTCCTCATGCCTTGCTAGTTCTATTTGAATTCACCATCACATTGTTATACCCCATGTTAGTTCATCTTTTCTTGACAACCTCTCTAAAATTCAAGAGGTCATTTATTTTCAGAGTGGGTTTTCACATAACGTCTTGGTCTTTTCTTCCATGCATGGGGTGAGAACAGAAGTAACAGTAGTGGTGGTCCTTCTTTATAGAACAGAAAAAGCTAATTTATTTACAATCCTTGGTTTATTTATAGCAGTGAATGAGCACTTTGTTCCATGCAGTGCAATTTAAATCCACTTTTCTGTAATTCTCCTTTTTATAGTTGTAAATAATTGTTATGTGAAAAATGAACACATAATAGAAAATTGGTAAATGTGTAATCTCGTTTTAAACATATTTATTCTATTAGCTACCATTTATTTGAGAGGACTATGCTGTGTTATGGTGTATACCCTGGGGCACTACAAATCCATTGGCACAGAGTTTTTGCACAATCCATTTATTTAGTTTCAACAGGAATTTTAGCAGATCATGGTGTTTCATAAGTATGTAAGCTTTCTATTGTATGGGTGGAACTTGATTGCTCAACTGCCTTGTGATTTGGTCATTCCATAGTTGAGGAGATGAGAGATGTCAATCACCTCCTTGAAACAGCCTGAAACTGGAAGTTTCAAGAACAATAGACAAATAGACATCTGAATTGAGCTGTTCTTAACAGAAGCATGATACCAACAAATACGTAGATGAATGTAATAAACTATTTCCTTGTTCTTTGTTTTAGTGAACATTTAGTCTCAAAACATGTTGTGTCAACTTGAGCTGCGTGGTTATGTGTGGAATTCATCAAGAGGACTTCATGAGAAAAGATGGGGCTATATGAAAATTATCATCTTATGCTTTGGAGGCAAGAGGGATAAATAGTCAGGTAAGATTACAATTAACTGCCAAAGTTGTCTTTTATGTCTAATGGCCTTTTTAACTTCCTTCTTCAGCTGCACTAGTAGAAAGGAGTGCGATACTGTTCAATTTGTGTCCTTCCCCCTTCACTAGTGCTTCCCTACACTTTCACAGTCCTTTCAGGGTCTTGACAAACAGCATTGCAGGTACCTTCTCCTACTGGAATATCTGAGCTGAACGACTGATTTCAAACATTTTCCGCTATACATAGCGGTACCGTAAGCTGCAGTTGTATCAACATTGCCATCTTGATAGCATTATTTATGCTCCTACAGATGAGGTTATCTTGAGCAATATATTAAAATGGATTAAATTCACAAATTAAGCTTAAATGAGGAAAAAGTGTGTTCCTATCTTAACATGACCCGGTATGCTGAAGCACAGTAATGGTCAGTACAGGCCTGGCTTGATGTACCTCTCTAACAATAACAAAGTAAAATTTGATCAAGGAGAGTCAAGAGGTTTGCAGGGATGGAGTCCTGTTAGGTATTGATGAAATCTGCTTGAAGAAGAGACAATGCATTTATAAAGAAAGTCCTGTAACTAGTGCTGTCATGTTTCATTTTGATTTACAGACATTCTGAAGGAACCTTAACTCCCTGAGATATCAAGCCTGTGGTTTTGTCTCTTCTGAGTCTTCTACTCTTTCTTGTAAAGATCATACTTCTTGTCAAGAAAAATTTTTTTTAATAAGCCTGCAAGGTTATGCTATTATTGCTAAGTTCCTTTTCATAAGAACTTTTTCTTAAAGACCAGCTTCTTGTATATGCATTTCTTTTCTGAGAGACCAGCTGTGGCTTCACATTTGTGGCTGCTCTGCAAATTAGCCATATTAATAATGCAATAACATTGTTAACAAACAAGAAATTTAAAATTAAACAAGTATACCCGAATACGTGTAATAAGCAGAACAAAAGCTATTCCAGCTTCTTCCTAATATCTGCTGGTAAACTTTGCATTTGCTTTACCAAAGAAGGATTGGCTCCAATAGAATTGTTGCTATTTCTGTTAATTTTGCTAGAACTAATGACCACGTAGGAATTAGTCAGAAGCCTACAAGATGTGAATCATATCTTCATCTTAGAAGAATCTAAATGTTTGTATTGTTTTTTTTCTTTTAAAACAGTAGCTATTTTTTCAGTTCTGTGTTTATTTTAAGGTATTTGATAGGGTATTTTGCAGTCATCAGTACTATTGTGTTCAGGCACAAGGGTGTTAGTTTGTTAATTAAAATTGCCTGATTCTTTCTAGGTCACCTACACCATAGTAGATATTAAAGAGACAATCTGTCCTTGACTCCCACTATTTGCACATCTGTGCTCACTCTCTTTCACATTCCTAGCTAGGTGATGGAAAGGGGGAATTTCACCTGTGGGTCTCAAGGAAAAAAGAAGTCTTTAGTTTGTTTGTAAGTTGATTTTTTTTGTTGGTTCTCCTCCCCTGTCCTTCCCTGCTTCTACAGAAACAGAAGTATCTTTAGGCTCTACTACTCTACATACAGGTTCTAAATATGTTATTTCTGGCATGGAAGAGGATCAGAAAAAAAATTCAGGCTAGGAATACTTGCCAAGATTCTAAATATTTGTATCTTGGAAAGGTAAGTGCAATAATGTAGGTTTGTTTATTTCAGAGGAGGGTTTCCTGTGTTTTGGTTGGTTGGGGTTTTTTGGTGTTTTTTTTCCCTTCTGTTTTTCAGTTATGATGAAAAAAACCCCATATTTTGAAATGACTAGTTGTTAATGCTTGGCTATATTTGAGCAACTCTAGAGTTAACTTCTTTTCCCTAGAATAGTAACATGTTCTCTGGCTTGTTTCTTTTAGTAAAATGCTCTTAGGGTATATGTGATCACTGAAAGAAACTGAAAACAGCTACTTTTTTATTCTAGGATAATTGGTTCAATCACTCCTTTTTACTTTTGATAGTGCATTTTATAATATATTTAGTAAACCAGGCAGTATCAAGAGGAGACTGACTTGGGGCACATAATTCTATACTGTATTTTCTCAAAATGAATGAGAATTACACAATCTTTTCATAATTTGTTTTTTAACTTAAATTCGTCAGTTCAATTAAAACTAATGACACTGCTTTATACTTTTAAAGTGTTTTTTTATTGATATGCTCTTGGTAGATACTACTTTTTCATATACAGTATTGTAGTTTCTCCAACAGTAACACAGATATTACATGCACTCTTAGAAACAAATTGAAAAGTTTTATCGTTTTGTGTAAGATTTTGTTCTTTGAAATTATTGCTTTTCAGGTTTTTGTGGATGAGTTTTTCATGTTTGCACTGGGGTTAGTTTGGGATTTTTTTTATTTTCCTACAGGTCTTATCTTCAGTGGATCTTAACAAATATCTTTAATATACTAGAGAAATAGTTTTATTTTTTTCTTTGCTTTTTTTCTCCTTTACTTTGCTTCTCTGTGGAATTTAGAAACATACCATTACCACAGATATATTCAGTCAAGCTCATAATCCATTGTAAATTATTATGTCTTGAATGTAATCATGAAAGCATAAAATAGATGCATTCTATTTTCTTGTTTGTTTGTTTTTTCTATGTAAAGAGCAGATATTTTTCTCTTATCCTGTTTTTAGGTTTAGTGCGTTACTGCAAAGATTAAAATAAAACACCACCACCATGCCCCTTCCCCCTACTTTCCAGGGTCCCAGTTCAAGTTGTTTGGAGGCTTCTTTATAGAATCAATGAGGTTACAACTTCTGACTTTGTTAAACTTCATCTTGAATTTTACTTTTAATTTTACCTAAAAGGGAGGGTAATGTGATGGAACTCTGCTGTATTTTTTTATCTTTTCACATTTATTAAATTTGGATAGCTTGTGCCTTTTAAGCATAGTGTTAATCTTGTGACGCAATGGAATACCTGAATAAAAATACCCTTTTATATGAAAAAACTAAAGAGTGCTTACAATCATAAACCAGCTGCAACATATCATTGAGATTCTATGTCAAAGATTTTCATGATTGGATCCCCAGCTCTGTATCAGGCTGAGGTATGCAGAAAGGTTATTCTCACTTCATTCTGAGTGTGCTTGGTTCTTTTGTTATATTGTTGTAAGCCAGAATCATTCACAGGGGAGCATAAGGAACAGTGAGAACTCAATGAAACAAGCTTTTATTTTGTGGATAACCTCTGGATTATCTCGGTTTCATTGGGAGGCTGGGACGGTCCTCTGTTGGAGTGGATCAGATGTCTGACTTGCAAGAGGTATTCCTGTTCTCTTTCTTTTGGACACCAGCAAGGAACAATGGTCTAGGCAGAGAAAAGTACAAACTCCTCTAAACCCACCTTTATTGAACTGGCATATGGGAATGTGGGAGAGTGTTTAGAGATAGCCTAAGCAGCTTCTCTAGGAGTGTTTAAGGCAAGGTTTGATACGTACAGTATTATATACACCTACATTGTTGAAATAGCAGATAAATAAGTTTTAACCTCACTGGTAAGTGGGGATATCCCATTTATTTTTGACCTTTGTCAAAGAGTATGTTAACTGTAGGCATAAAGTAAGCTGTGAATGTAATAAAGTTCAGGGTTTTGTATATTTACATATACAGAAAAAATATAAAAAAATATATTTAAAAATTAATTGCTAAAACAGGAAAATTCTGTTTCTTCTCTGTTTGCAGTTAACTTGCTTTAATGGATTACAACAAATAGCTTGTGTGTGGTGTAGAATAGTTGCTGTTTAGTGTTTTACACATATCTACATATCATGTGCAGGCTTAAGATGTTCCTTTCAGGAATGAGAAAATGTAGAAAAGTAAAAGCAAGTTAGAAAAAGATTTAATATTTGAAAAATGCTTGGTTGTTTCAGTGATCAATGAATGAGTTTGAGCTATCTCTCCCAATGACTTCAGAAGTTCAATTGTGGAGTTTTCACAAATTTCTGTAAACCAAAAACTAAGGAATTACTTGAACATTTTTGTAGCTTGGATGTGGCAGCCATATGTAGTGTAAAAGGAACATGAGTCAAATGATGCCTCTGGCAGTAATTTAGTAATTGCTTACACAGTGTTGAAGCATGGACTTACACTGTGCATTAGGATCTGTTAAAGGATCTCGTGTACTGAAGAGCCACATGGTAACGCTGTACAAAATAGCATGGAAGATTGTAATGGCAATCCTGGTTCATGTTTTGTCTTTTTATGGTGCTGGCTGTATGCTACTCTTATGTTCTTCAACCTTGCAGCAGTTTAGCAACACTTATTGCTGCTGGTGTAGGTCACTCTTGGATTTTGGAAATCAGGTGCCTCCTTCTTTGGATTGCAGATAATATTTTCATTATTTAATTAACCCAAGTTTTCAGAGTCAGATTGTCTTCTGGAAGTGATTTTCTTTTCTGTGGAAGAGGAATTTAATGTTCTTGACAAATTTTTTGCTGCTTATAAATTAAACAATATTGGGGAAGTAAGTGAATAGGACTATTGCTGACAAATGGAAAACATTGAATATTCTGTGATGGAGTAGTCAAACCTAAATATGTAACCTTTCTGCTTACCTATCTTTCAATGATAATTATCTGACATACAGGTGAATCACACTGTCTTAAAATAGAATTAATGAGCGTTTCCATTGAGGGTGCAATCTACTAGATTATTAAAGAGCATCTGTGTTCTTTCAATTATGGTAATTTCACTGTCTTAAATAGTGTTTTACATTTCCTGATGGGAATGTAACTATACTCAGCATATGCTTATTAAGCCACTTAGCAAACATACTTGTATTAATAAAATCCAAGGTGTGTCATTTCATTGCATAGTCTCAAAACCTGAAAAATATGGACTCCAAATACAGGAATTGATACAGATCCCAGATGGAGCAGAGCCTATTTGGGGTGAGTCATGTCTAAGTACTGGGAGGTCTAGATGAGTAGTTTTCATCCTCTATTTCCCAGCATCTTCCCAAGGGATTCAGAAACAGTAGCCCAGGAGGACCACTGGAGAGTGTATATGTAGATTTGCCAGTCTATGTGGAATTTCCAAAGGGATCTATTCATTAAAAATTGTTACAAAACTATGTGATTTTTTTTGTTGCGTTTGTATTTATTAGAGATAAGCAGTAGTTAGGCTAGTACTGTATATTTTGAGGGGCAAGGGGTAACAATTTCCCTTGACTTAGAAGAATTTGGAAAGATCCTCCATACCTCGAAGGCCAGTAGTGTTTAAGAAGACAGTTAAGAGATCTGTCCCAGGAGGCCTGGGTCTATGAACAAGTCTCTGTAGTTGTGCCCATGAGACGGAAACCTGTTTGTGCCTTGTAAATGCCGGTTGAAGATCAGTAATGTTGGAGACTGAAAAGGAGAATGTAATCTCTGGAGTAAAAGAAATAACCCAGGTGTTTATATGGCACTTAGAGGCCATGAGGAAGAGCTATTTAGTGAAAACTGAAAATGAATAAAGGTCTCTGGGTGTCCACAAGTGAAAGCCTAAGGGAAAGACTGGTAATAAAGGAAAACCTAGGAACTTTAGTATCTAAAAGATAGAAGAACTATATGATGTTTGGGGATCTAGTAAAACTTTCTGTTCGTCTCCTAAGGCAAGGACCTGAATAATGTCAAAGTATATCACCAATACAGAGGGCTGATGAGCTAATCCAAGAGTGTACAGGAGGTATTTTTAATAATGTTACCTTTGTTTACAGTAAAGTTATTAGCATGGTATGTCTCTTCTACGGCAAGCATCTGGCTCCTCAGTTAGAGGCACAGCAGTAACCAGGAGTCCAACCATAACAGGTCTCCAGAGCCATAACTGTGCTATGATCCAGTAGGGAGCTCCATGTCCTGAAGATTGGGGGATGTAAATACAAAGTGTTACTTTTTTTATAGTTCACATGTTTATAAATGTTTCAAAAAGATTCTCCAGATATGGCTACTTTGTGATTTATTTTATAGTAAGTCATTCTGTTACTGCCTGATGGCAGTTAACTGGATCCTGATAGCTTATTATAGAAGAGTATTATCACTGATATTTGGGACTGAAAGACATTAGGGCACAGCAAACTAAGTAAATTAAGGCATACATACCTGAATAGTCCAAATTGGCTTTCAAATACCCCATAATAATGTTCATTAAAAAAAAATTTAGAAAGCTCAAAGGAGGAAGGTGGGATATAGAGTCACAGCAATATGTGAAAATCTAGGCTGTTATTCTTTACTTCCTTGTGGAAGTTATTGCTTTGAAAATGCAGTTATTTTGTCAAATATCTTACCAGGTAATTTGAAATGCCTCAGCAACTTTTACATAGTCTGGACACCTTAATATCTTACTTGAAGGAAGAGTGTTTATTTCTTAGATAAATGATGGAATTGGGAGAACATGCAGAATCCAAGATATCCTATTAACTACAGTTCCCATTTTCAAAAACTATTATTTTAATTGTCATATCTACAGAGATACTGTCTTTTTACTTGATATGCATTCTGTCTGGAATTCTATAGGAATTAATTTGATTAACTTGTACTGATAATTCATTTCAGATTCATGGATGTGATGAGCAATGGTAAAGTGGTTGCAAAACCTAAATGAAGTGGTTTTTTTAGTAAAGAGACACAGGTAATTCTACTATGAGAGATGGTAGTCTGGATTATGAAAGATGTTAGTACATTACTTCTGTTTAATAAACTTGAAAAATTAATTTCACTTGCAAGAATATACTCAATTTTGCCCATTTTCTCCTGAGCTTCATAATATTAAACATAACTTCATAAGGAATGACAAAAGATTTGCAACTTTATTAGATTAATTTATTCAGAATGTAAGAAGTTTTTAGGTATTTAGATTACTGATACAGTAGTTGAAGCATAGTATGACAGCTATCATTTTAATCTAAAAAGATTTAGTGACATTCACAAAATTACAAAGAGATACATGTAGATATGAATCTGACATTTGATACCTTAAAAAAATATTTTGACCATTAACAAAAGGATTCTGGAGATAATGTGTCAGTTCTTGCTGGTTTTCTTTGATGTAAATCCAAGGAAATAATTTGGAGTTCTTGTGTGGGATACAAACTGAATTTTACCGTTTCTCACTCATTCTTGAGTCAGACCAGTAAGTTCACCACAAAGCATCAAGAAATTTTCCTAGCTTGCTATAGAAAGTATACTTCCCTGTACAGCAGTCTTATCCTGCTATAGCACTCCCAGTCAAAGAACAGAGGGGGCAAAAAATATCTTCCTACAAGCCATTTTGTAGTTCTTATTGCTGAAGCATTATTTTCACTGCTGTATTAGATGGGACCTTTTGTTTAAAGACATTTTATTATGCTCTAGGGCAGCTATAAATTGTACATGTTTCTTATGTGTGTGTTTGAAGGCTATGCTTTATAGTCAAGAATGTCAATTTACGTCACTTGCAGAGATATTTTAAGCCCATTGAATAAGAAATAATAATTATGTCTGTGGTTTCATAATCAAATTATCAAGATGTATAATTCTAATCAAAAATTAATTTTAATAATGAACTGAGAGTTAGCTATATCAAGCAGGGTTTCAGTAGCCATTGAGCGCAAGTGATTATTAAAGTTAAAATAGTAAGCGTAAGATTCCTTAAAAAAAAAAAACAAAACAAGACTAAAACTCTACAGTTAGTCTGGGGTGGTGGTTTTTTTTGGTAGCTTTAAATATTTACACCATATAGGGGAAAATGAGATACCATGAAGAAAGGATAGCCTTTTCAGTTTACTGAACAAGAGCCTATGCATAGCTTATAGGCTCTACTCTTTCTCTGAGATAATTAAGTCAAAATCATCTTGACGTATCTGAATCACCTGAATGCAAAAGCAAATGCAGACTTTGTCATGTGATACACTTGAAATGTCTTGATAATCTTCTGTTGGAGAAGTTTTTGTTGTTTTTCACAGTTCATTGCGAACAAGGTTATTAAGTAGTTTTGAAGTGTGTAGCGGACTGTATGCAAGTTGATAAAATACATTTATTACAGATAATTTTTGACTTGTATGATGCAGTTAAACTATTTCTATGACAAAAAATGATAACAAACTGCTTATCCTATTTAATTCAGAAGTACTTCCTGCACTGTTATTAAACACTTACTTTAAATAGGGTCAGATGCAGTACCGTGAGTGCATGATGCACCAGACTTCGGATTTTTCACATCCTGGCAGTGAGAAGATGGTTTTCAATATGCATTGTCACTTCTGAGGATAAGTCACTTACTGTATTTATGTGCACTGAAAAAATACTTACCCTTTTTAGCCTAATCTAACATATATTCAAACTGATAGCAAAACTTCAGTACATGTTGGGTTTTTGCTTCAAAGGAAAGGAAATCCCTGCCAATTATTTTAAGTTAGACTTGCAAAAAATATTTTGGAAGGAAGGAAGACCAGCTGAGGTAGTCCTTCCATGGCTCACTGTAACCCATCTTGGTGTAAACATACTCCATCTGATATCCTAGTATTCCCTTAACAAATCCATTTTCTGTTGTCTGCTTGTATTGTTCTGTCATCGTAACAGTGGTGCTTTGTGTCGGTTGTTTTCCTCTGCGTTTTGACTTTTGATATCTAGATAGGCAGTAAAGCTTTTTAAAGATAAAACAGGGGTAGCTGAACAAATCTTTCAATGAAGACACTGTCAGGAAATAAGGAGTTATTTTACTGCTTTTGGAGAATTACTGCAGCCTACAAACCCATGGAGTATGGGTTAATTCTGTTCATTTTGCTTTGCTGATGCTACTGTCAGAAAAGCACTTAAACATGTAATAACTTGTGAGCCTAACTTCAAATCTAACTGAAGTGGCTGCTGTTGAGTAGACTTTTCCAAGTGTTACCTCTTCAACTTTTTTCAATTATTGTGTTTTTTTCCAAGAGTTGAGTAGCCCAGGGATTATCCTGCACTTAACAGCCCCTTGGAATTCACAAAGTCTTTTTTTTCTGCTGCTATGTTAAAGGCTAATGCTCTGAATACTGCTTAATATATGTGGACGGAAGAATTCCTTTACAACCTCAGACTGTAACCATTTTCCCACAATGCTGAGCAACAGATGTATTGTTTCTTACGGTTTCAATAGGACTAGAGAACTCGGTGAATGAAAAATACTTCTTTCAATTCAAATCCCAGTCTTCATGTCCCGGGAACATATCCCTCATGCATCTGTTCCACTGTGCAAAAAACCAATTCAATATTTACTGAGTCAGAAAAGGCAGAGAGTGAGTGTATGACAGGAAGAAACTTGCTCACTGTTTAGGAATTTTAATCTGTATGTGGTGCTCTTTAATTATTTTTTATTTGTTTGTTTTTAATGATTATTTAATGCCTGTGTTATGGAAACACAATTAAGGCTGTTACCCTAGATGTAGGAGGAGAAGGGTTTCTGAATCAGCAGATTAAATCAGTAGGTTAGATAAACTACAATGGAACATCTTGCCGGGAAAAACTGGCAGGGTGAAAAAATGAGTATAATGTGATGAATAGGAGACATACAGCACCAGGTGAGCAAAGTGCCATAAATGAACTTGGAATGGAAATATAGATACTATCCCAAAAAGAGAGGAAAATAAGGGTGGGTGATGTTTAAATATGGCTTGTATGCCTCTGAATATCCACCACTTAAAAGTAATATGGAAAGTTACATGTTTTTACTGAACCTTGGAGTTTGTCTAGTCTTCATTTTTCTAGGAACAGTATTCTGGTTTTCTGATCCTTTGTACTTCTCGTAGTTATAAACCAATAGCATTAGCAAGGTAGCTAATTTAGTAAATACTCACTAGTGACTACTGTGGAGCTGAGGGCGAAGCAGTCCTAAGACAAAAAGTCTGTTAATATCAAGGGGTTTGCCATGTTAGACATTCACTGGTTTGCAAGCATTGAAACAACATCTGTATTTCTCATCTTTGTCAGGTAATTGTTCCTGGAACGCTGGGAAAATTAGTATGAAAGCAGAGCAAAGCAGCATGCTGTCTCTAGCTAGTAAGGTAACAGTTCTGATGAAATTCAGGATCACAAATCCTTTTCAGAGTAAGGAAGAGAAAATTGTTTAACATTCAAGTTACATTTGCATTAATTATATCAGTATAATTTTTATAGTTACAACTAGTTTTTTGCACCATGAAGCAAACAGAGCCCTGTTCTCCTGTATTAATACTAGTGATGTAAGTGTGGTATATGGTTAATAAAAAGTAAGAACCAAATAAATTGTTTAGATTTTTCATGGATCACTGGACATACATAATCTTCAAACCTGCAAGACAGCATAATTTACTATCTCCATTTTACAGCTGGTTAAATTAAAACATTGGGAAGTGACACTAGGGTTCTTTCATGAATTGCTTCACCCACAGAGTACTGGAAGCACTAAATTACTTTCATTAGTGATAAAATGCTGAAGTTTATTATAGTCACAAAAACAGTTTTATGCAAGGACAGTTTATCACTACAAATATGTTATATATGGTGATATAAAACTATTTATGAAAACTAGAGAGGGTTGGGTAGAATGCTAAAAATACATTTCATTTTTTTCTTGACGTTCTGTTTGATGTGATGTGGTAAATATGAAGTGGAAGCTGTTGGTGAACAGGTCCACAAGGCTAAAAGAACCCTACATTGGAACAACTGAAAAGGGGAAACATTTCCTCAATGTTTGCAGAGGCACTAGCTTTGAATTTGGCTCAAAGTACTTTATCCGTGGGCTCTCTGTTACACAACTCATTTGTCGAACTAATAATCTAACACTATAGTTTTATCTTAAAACTTTCTAAATATGGAAGACTCTATAATTTTTATCTTATTTTTGCAAGCCGACTTAGTGACGTTAGCAACGTTAAGCCATAGTTCCTCTTAGAGGCTCAAAGACAATATCTGAAACCAGTTGTTCAAAAAGGAAATAGTCTTTTTGAAATGTTTCTTTGTGTATTGTGGTAGTACTATGATATTCTGAGGAATGAATTAATTTGTATCTTCCTTTATCACACCAAAAAAAAACCAAAACAACCAACCAAAAATCCCAAACAATTTTTTTAACATCAGGAACATAAGATTTTCATGCATGATTTTTTTCTATTTTTAAACTGAAGTAATGTCATATATTTGCAGATTTCATATAACCTAAGTTTGTTGTAGATGTAGTCTATAAACTTGTGCGTGATGTCTGGTATGTAGTCCATACTGAAAACTGTGCTTAATTGTTTTGGAGGCAAGTAGTCTAACAGTATTTATTTCATACCATTCATATAAGCAAGGCAAATAAATTTAGTAAATAAGAATTGGCATGCAATGGAAATTCATTTTCCTTTACTTGTTGGTTCAGTCTTATTGTCTTCTGCAACATTTTTTAAACATGAACTAAATCTTTTGAAGTCCACATCATAAATTGATTGCAATGTTTTATCACAACCTTTGGAAAGCATAGAATCTCTAAATGCTGCACTCTGTCTGAATGTTGTTTAAGCTTCACAATACATCTTTCCTGTAAAGAAACTCTATAGTGTTATGTTTTGAAATTTATTCTTTTAATACAACCTTACATTTGATCCTACAGCAATTTTCAGTGGTTAAGTGCACACCAAGAGCACCAACTAATGTAGTACACTGGATACTTTGGCTGCTATTCTGTTATGTTTGAGATCTTGACTTGCATTTACAACACTTGAGATGCTTTTCTTTCCAGTTTTAAATGCATGTAAGAAACAATAAAATAACAGTATCCAAAAAATAGGCAGAAAAGTGAAGTATGAATAGATACACTGGCAATATTTATCTTGTTCTTCCATGTTTTACATGAGTCACGAAAATGTGCTTGGAAGTAGCTGGTAATGACTGGGCTCTTATGACAGACACAGCTTCACAAAGTCCTGTGGAGACTTTCTTTCTGTGCATTGTCCTGTTTGCCATAGTATCTAATACATCGTTTTCTAATGATAGTGGACTTGGCGAGTTACATGAGAAGAATCTATTGAAGGAGTTGAAATTAGAAGTGATAGCCATGGAAGTTTTCTCAAGCATAGGACTGACTGAAATCAACTCATGGATTCATCTTGTCTTTCTACTAACTGTCAATTCTGTAAAATAAGTCTGTACTGGGAGCAGAAGGGAAAACAGGAAGCTGTGGAGGCCACACTCCACCTCCACTTCTGTGATCATATCCACCACAACAGCATGTTCTCTGGGGAGCACGTGGTATATAATGTGATCATCTTACTCTTATGCAGAAATGTAGGTGTGGGGGTTTTTTTCCCACAGAGCTGCTATTGGCCTGACATATGAAAAAGATTAAAGATACTTGATATCAAGATGAAGGAGGAAAGTTTCCTTTCTAGGACAGAGAATGTTTGGTTTAGTTCCAAAATGCATAATGTTTTGGTTCATTTGTATAAAGTGTAGCTTAAATTTGAAATTAAAGCCATAGAAGTGGGGAAAAGTGAACTGAAATGGGAACATGTTGCCTATTCTTCTGACCAAACGTGAATTTCTGTAAGGTAAAAACTTACAAGCAACATGGGTCCCAAAACATTTGTTTAAAATCTTTGTCTCCTCAAGGACTTTGAGCTTCAGCATTTCTTTTCTCTGTTTTCCTCTTTCAGCTGTAGGCTGGACAAGTAAAAAAGAGTGGTGTCTATTTTAAAATAAGATGGGGGGGGAACCCTCAGTGGAATATTATTGTAACATTATAATTTTAATTGTGGCAGTAGTTATGTTACCAGATTGTATTTCATGTCAGTGAAAGCTATTCATCCTGGAAACTTAGTGTTAGCTGTTTGATAAATTACTGCTCAAACCAGATTGTCTTGTGAAATGGAACAACCCTCCCAGTATTTTTTGGCTCACCAGGAAACTCAGTAGCCTATAATCCAGTGCCATAAGCTAGAACATTTATTGAATATATTTTATATTCACTGTAAAGTGGTAGTTTCTTGGAAGAGTGAGATCTGATTTAAGGCAACAGATTGACAAGAGGAACATAACAATTAGTAGATATTTTATGCTGCACTGATTTTCCTGTCTTGTAAGGGAGGTCATTACACTGCAAACTTCTTCAAAGGAACAAATCAGTTCTTTATCCCTTGCTCCCGGGGAGATAAGTTGTTCTTTGATGCTATTACCAACTACAGAAATATTCCTATTTTAAAATGTAGATTATTCTCCTTTCCATCTCTTACAACAGACTTTGTCTGTTGTAAACGAAGTTTGGATATGATTCACTAAATTCGAAAACAGCGGGGAGGGAAACATAATGGGAGAAGAAAGTCTCCCAGAGTTTTCTCTCAGGTAAAATATTGTTTTATTTAGACTGAAATTAAATAAATGATTTAAGATCCAAATTCTGTTGCACTGTAGTGCACTCATGTGATCTTTGCCAAAGAACATAGCGGTTATACTGTCATATAACATCATCTGTCATATAACAACATATAACAGCAAATACATTAAAAACTATCTAGTACACTAAGAAGCATAATGTGAAGCATAATGCTTACAGAAGCCTTTGAATGGCTGTTGTATTCCTTTATTTAATCAGAGAAATGTCATTCCTTTCTGCACCAACCCAACTAATTTGTCATTACATAGGCAATGCCTTCTATAAATTCTAGTGAAATAGTCTATGTTGCTTCTTAACAAATCACATTTTTCAAACCACTTGAAGAGAAGTTTTTGATCTGAATTCAAATTCAGGAGACAACTAGATGATAACTCTGAATCTGCATTGCTTTTAGTTTATCTAGAAGGAGATTTTGAGCTTTGGCAAATTCCATGCTAAGGTTTGGGAATGCAGCCCACATAGTTGTAGATTAGGGTAAGGACCAGATATGGTCCTGGATTTTGGTAGTCTCACTAAGAACTTAATTTTTTTAGGTGCAGAGAAGTGTTTTTGCATGAACCTGATTGGTCACTGCTGATCTCTTCTCCCTGGTATCTTGTGACAGGATGCACTGGAATGGTTCAAAGCTGTGTCAGGAGTGGTTTATACTTGACATTAGGAAGCAAGTTTTTTTTATCAAGAGGGTGGTCAAACTCTGAAACAGGCTTCCTAGAAAGGTGGTCAATGCCCCAGCATGACAGTGTTGAGTGGTATTTGGACAATGCCCTTAATATGCTTCAAATTTTGGTGAGCCTTGAAGTGATCAAGCAGGTGGACTAGATGATCATTGTACGTCCCAACAGAAATATTATGTTCTATTCTAGTGCCAAACAAGGCTCTTCTCACTAGAGGAGGCAGTCCTTGAGCAAATCTTTATCTTCTCTTCTGTCTCTTGGGGAAGGGTGGTGATGGGAAGCACCTTTTAGGTAGAAGGGTACCACCTGAAAACTTCTTAACTTTTCCTAAGCTGCAGAACCACTGCAGTTAAATACAAGGTACACTCTAAAGGTCTCTTTCTCCTTCCTCCCTGTCACCTTCAGGGGTAGCATCTAGTCTATGCAGACTTATCACTGGTGTGCTTTGAATGCTTTGGGCTTGTACATTTCCATGAAATTTCGGCACAGATGGAGTTGTTGACTGTGTCACCACAGAAATGAATTTTTCTTTTTACTTTATGCATTTTTTTAACAGAAGACTGACTACTTTCATGTATTGACTTATTCTTTGGTTTTAGGTGGTTATATTTAACATTATGTCTTTCATAAGACCTAGCCCAGCACAGGGATAGGTGCTGAAATAGTAGTGGAAATAATAGGGGATTTTCCTTTTGTTTCTTGATTAGTAGAAAGATAATATGCAAATTTATGAATTAAGAGAAGTATTATCTTTAAACTTTCCAGTTTCCTATAGACAACACAAATACAGCTCAATTTCATACTTGCACAAGTGTCCTGGTTTGAGGTAAAACAGGACCAATTTTGTTCAGTAACTCTACCTTCTAACTAGGCCTCTTCTGCTGAAATTGGCAGCATATTGTGCAAAAACTGCTCTTAGAGGAATAAGACCCATGTTTATAGCTGATGCCCAGGCATGGTATGCAGAGAGGCTCCTGCTTATACTTATTGCTATAACAACCAAGGCCAGACAACTTTATTTGCCCCAGAGGAGGTTTGGAAGTGGAAAAGCGTAGAGAGGTCACACCTGTGGGGAGGAGTGGACAGGACAGGTGACCCAAAACTGACCAAACAGTGTATTCCATCCCCTCTGCCTCATGCTTGGTATAAAAGCTGAGGGATCAAAGGGTCAGCTCTTTTTCTTCAATGACCAGCGTCCGAGGAGGACTCCATCTGTTTGTCGGCCTTTGATCCCAATCTGTGTGTTTCTCAATTAGATCCAGCATCCAGTTCCCGTCCATCTGGGAACTGGAGTCCAGTCTGGGACTTCCCTAGTGCCTGCTGGTGATGTGATTGTCATCCTGGGAACTTGATATGGTTTTGTATATATTGCATTATTTTCTTTTTATTATTTTATCCTTTATGTTTCATTACAGCAGTTTAGTTCTTACTAAACTAGTCTATCTTCTCTCTCTCCTGCTCTGCAGGAGAGAGTTAACATCTGTCACCTGTCTTGCTTGGGCCAATCCGGCCCAAACCGTGACAACAGGCTAAATATGTCCTTATTTTAAGTACTGGTGGGACTCTTGAACTATCTTACCTCCCAGCTGCTAAGGAGAAGTATTACTACTCTATCCAGTGCAGGTGCCAAAAGGAGGTGGCTAGGTTTCCTGTGCTGTCAGTGGAGAGGGAGGCAGGTTTCTGACTTGAGGATCTGAACTGTCCTGCAGAGGATCTGACCTCGCTTTGCTATAAAGAGACTTCAGCTTTTCAACTTAGACGTTGAGATGTCCTGGAGCAGTGAGCATCCATCCTGTGAATAGTTTTGTCTTGCTGGCTTAAGCAATAAAAAACCAAAATCTGTGCCTGTTAAACAAATCCAGACTTACCTCTTCTCAGTGTGGACTCAATGCATGAGAACCACATGAACCGTATAGTTCATAGGGATGAACTATGATGAACAAACTCCAAGAGGAGCTTGATCTAGCTCTAACAGGTTTATGTGCACTGACTTTGAGGTCTTTGTGGGCAGCTACTTGATGTAAAACACGGTGAAACAGGATTAGGATGTTAGGGCTGTTTTTTAAATGCTGACAATCCATAAGGAGTGTTCCTTTTAAATAGGATCAGATGTTTAGTAGTGGAAATAACTGGTTAATTAATAGCATTGTTCCAACAGGTGTGTACGTGGCAGTCTTTGAATTATGGCTATATGAAATTACTGTGAACTGTCAAATGGCAGAACCAAATAAACAGGGCACTGAGGAAAAGCCACTCAAAGTTGCCAGCATTAAAGAAAATGTGGAATAAATGGAAGAAAGGGAGGGTGGACAAAGCTTTTCAGCTCTGTTGAAGAGACCGGAGTGTTTAATTTTGTACAGTTCACCATGTGGCAAATACCTATATCTGCTTTATCTCAGTTATGAAATATTGAAACTGGTAGTATCTTACTAGATTAGTCTGTTACTGTAAGAGACTGGTAGTCTGCGTCTGACACTGTGACTGTGAATGTAAATAAAAATACTTTTATTGCCATTAAAGATGATTCTCCAGTTGGCAGTGGAATTAACCCATCATTTCTGTCCTTTATTCAGATGTTAAAAGGATGTAAAGCATGAAGGGTATAGGGATTTAGTTATTTGCATTTTAATGGGTAAATAACTTTCTCTGAATATTTTGACTGTAAAAAAAATCTAGTGATAATTACCTATTTTTATAAGTATTGCATATGAACTAGGATTACATATGATAAATAGTAAAATAAAATATGGAGTGCTGTTTGTCTATAAATATAGAAAATTAGTTATCACTAAAGATGTTTGTTAAAATTCAAAGGTTTAGAAATAATGAATAGTAGCTTATTTACTGATATTTTCTAAATAAAATGTTTGTATTTATTCCTTTTGCTTAATTCTGCTGAGAACTTGATCCTCTTCTGTACGTCCTGTACCTACTTTTAGTCTGTCCCCGAAAAAGGGAGGAGGGACACAGTTATGAAACAGTGGTTATGGATTAGTTATCCACCTAAAATTTTGCTATTCCTTCATAAAGAAGTTGTGCATTGCAGACATAAAATACCCACCATCTAGTTGGGGTAGGTCACTTGTGATCTAACTTAAGTCAGACATGGCAGTTCCTGACTTTTCTCACCTGGAGTTTGTGCCTTTAGGGTAAGTGTTGCTCCCGAGACCACTTTCCTTATAGGCTGTGTAAACACAGATTGAGTTCTGCTCATTTAGAAATCTTATAAAACCATAAAGGGGCTACTCTTTCTAAGATCTTGCACTCTCCTCTCTGTCTCTTGTGATGTATAAGTGGTAAAAGTAGGCAGGTGGGATAGGTGGCTGTGCTGGACTAAGCATAGGGTGTCAAGTTGTCCATGTGCACATGGTATGCACCTGCAGGGATTATGCTTATGTATGTGCTGCACAATAACCATATTCAATCCAGATCTGTCTTTCCTTATGGCCAGGTGTGACAGTGCTTTAGAGGGAGCTGATGTGAATGGATGATAAACTTGGCCTTCAGTCCTGACCAGAGGCTATTCCTTCAAAGCATGCAAATGAATCTGCCAAACCTCTCAATTTATCCTGATGTTTTGGTTTGGGATTTTTTTTTCCTTACTTTAGTGCTATTGAATTTAGCCAAGTAATTTATATTATTTCATTTGATGGGGAAGAATGTGTTTAGGAGTTAGTCTTAAGATTCAGAATTAACTCTGCACAGCATGCAGCTTACAGAAAAACCCGAATTTCAAAGAGCTGACAGCTTTATATGTGAAACAAGAAAATTCCCAATAATTTTTTTTTGCTTGACTCTTATATATAGTATTGGCAATCTCAGTTAATTTTGGATTGTAAGTTCTGGAAATGTCCACACATCTGATTAATTTTTATCACTAGCTTCAAGACCAATTATATTACTCATTTTTGTAGTATTTGAAAATGTTAGAGCGTTTATGCTAGACTGATATCTGAAGTAGAGGCAGAATTGTCACCGTTCTCAGTATAACAAAGACTTTATGAACTATGCTTTAGTTTAAATATTCTAGATAGTCTTAATCTAACTGTTCACAGTGCTTTTTACTGTGGTCATGTAACTTATTTTTCCATCTGAAAACTCTCTTTGTTTCTACCAAAACTTTACATCATAACGACCTGAGAAATTTTGATGCCAATAATCCATTATTGATTTATACAGAAGCCTGAGAGATCAATGCTGTCTGAGATAAAAATGAAAACTGAGTAATTTTCTGTGCATACCTAAGTCTCTGCAAGGTCAAAAATATATTATAGTTTCTGACAGAAACTAGTAAAGTTGGGATAAACTGTTGGTTGTTTTTATTATTAGGGGTATGTAGGGTTGCCTCAAAAGGTGTTGGCATCCTTTTGGCTTATGTGATTAACACGATTTTTAAGATTCTGTTCATTGTTTCTTTAGGAAAAGAAGTCATAATGGTGAAGGGATTTCCCTTCTTCCCTCACCAGGTTATGTTTCTTGCAAAAATAAAAAAGTTTTCTGCAGTCTTTTGTATAGTAGAAATTGTATAGCGGGAGACAAAACTGTTTGTATTTGCAAAACTGTTCCAGCGTTTTATCCACTTGTTTTTTTCATTAAGCTAGTGTAAGAGGGTCTCAGGAAAGCACTCACCTTATTTTAGTAAGTAGCATTGTTCTCTTAATTATGTGTGTGTATGTGCCCATGCGCATGAGCAAGAGAAACTCCAGTTAGTGCTCTTTTTGTTTTGTTAATTCTCCAACACCACTTTTGCACTGCGTGGCCTAAGCTTGCTTGCAGCCTTGTGCTGCTGCAAAGGTGTGTGTATTTCGTATTTTTCTTTCCATTTTGTAGCTCTTATTAAATAAAGATTCTGTTAATTGTTTATTTGCTGCTCTCCAGCTTGGCAGCTTTCCAGATCAGCAGCTTTAGCAAAACTCTGATTTGTTAACTCTTTGTACTGTACTGCTGAAACTTTACGGGCCAAAACCAATAGGTTTCCAGTAATCACCCAAACTCATGTAGCAGTGCATCCATCTCCTGTGGTGACCCATCTCACCTGGAGACAATGCAATGATGACCAATTACATTGTCATTGATACTTGCAATTCATGTGAAGTGTGATGAAACTGGCTGGTTAAAACAGATAAAATGTTTTACTACCTAAACAGTTGCTCTCCTGACTCCTTTATTGTGATTTGAACAGGCTTTCCTTCATTATGTACTCATCAAGAGAAGTTGATCCTGTAAGCTGTTCTTAGATTCCTGATAAGTGTAGTGAGACTTGATGTCTTAATGTTATTTAAGGTAGGATAAGAAGGGCCTAATTAAGCAATGCAAACTTCTCTGATCAAGGTACATGCTTCTGTGACTGATGTGGGCATGAGACGCATCTGTAATTCTGTCGATGAGCTTTCTGTGACCTAAAGTGTATTCTGCTCCTGAAGAAACAATTTTAGTCTTGATTCCATCTTTTGGTCCCCATTAAGAGGGTGGGGAAAAAAAATCCAAACCTATCTTCTTCCTCTAAAACAATTATAGTTGATGCATTTTTATTCAGGTTATCAAATTAAGATTTAGCAAATCAGGGTATTCTCTTTCATTAGCTGAGACAAAGTATTGGGATGGGATAATCATGTTATTAATCTTTAGATGCCCTTTTGTGGACACTGAGCACAGTTCTGTGTCCATGCATACAGATGTAGCATGGCTACCCACACTATCTTGAAAAAGAGCAACAAGCAGCAGCGGTGTTTTTGGCAATAATGCACTAAATTCAACTACTCTGCCCTTGCAGAGATTAAATGTCAGCATCTAATACACTACATTTCTTCTTCTCCTTTTTCTAGCACTGTATTTGATGTAGATGTATCTGCTTTAGAGTTATCTTAGCAGATGAATTGAACTTCACCCTTTGTATTCTGCTGTAGTTAATGCATTTTGTCAAAGGCGGGGGGAAAATGCCATTCCTTTGCTGTTTTGGTCTTTTTGTTCCCAAGGGACAAACCTCATGCCATTTCTGTTTGGAATAACTTGGAGTGGAATAGTCTTTTGAGGGTTTTTGTTGGTTTTTACCAAGCAAAGTAAAAGTTTATTATCTCCCATCCTGAAACACTCAAGGTTAATGTCTTCTGTTCCTGTTTCATCTTGGCTAGTATACCCAGCATGTTGTATTAGGTATCTACTTTTCGAAGGAAATAAAAAACTAGAAAATATGTTTAAATTTAGAGTGGCTGCAGCAGAACATACGCAACTAAAACTGTTAGAAATACTGTTACATCATTCATGTACCAAATGTGTACAGTATGCACAAAGTACTACTTAAAAGATCTCATGATCTAGGAAGCAGAAATGCATAATTTAAACTTCCTTTATATGCATTTAGTCATTACTGAAGTTTATACTGTATGATAACGTGCTGCTATTCATAATAAAAAATAAAACTTCCCCCAAACAAAAAACAATGCAGAAGTAAAGCACAACTCTTACCAAAATTTCTTTATTTTTAGGTATCTGCCTAGTCTGAGTACTAGTATACACCAAAACCCTAAAAAAAATTATCATTTTTCTGCCTTATCTCAAACTGTGCTTCTGATACAATTCGTAGTAAGCATATGTTATCTACAGCTTCTGCGTCAGATGCCTGACACTTTAGGCATGCCCATAAACAACTTTTAATGCATTCAAATGGGACTGTTTAAAACGTGTTCTCCTCTTTCTCATGTTTTGGTTGTTTTGAGCTGAACTAGCTGATGTTAAGGTGAGAAATAATTATGAGCTCAATCTCATGGGGCACTCAGAGTACTTAATTTGCACTGACTCCAGGCCATACTGACAGAAAAAAAGCCAAAACAGCAAAATCTAATGAGATCTGAATAGTCTAATTAAACTTCCCAAGCCAAGGGGTTGATATTTATAAACAACTGTTGTATTTGACACTGCTCTATTATTGTTTTTCTGAGTCTTTCTCTACATCCCTGTGTGGTTTTCAAGTCACCTTTTTGTTCAGTGCTGTCAATAATGCTTCTTGAGGAGAAAAAGTTTGGGGTTTTTTTGCCCTTTTTTGTGGGTAATGAAACAATTAACCTGTGCTGCGACAACCTTTAAACTTTTTAAGATGTTTTTTCTTATCAGGTCTAGTAATTCACTTCTACAGAACCTTGATCTATGTGCTTGATATTTTCAATAAAATGGCAAGTCCATGTGGAAACAGACGCAGTGAAGCATCCAGTCATGAACTTGACCTTTTTTTTATTCTTCTGGTTTGATAACATTTTTACAATATAAGAGACTATTTTTAACTTGGCCAAAGTGATATTTTTACTTTTTCCGTGTACAAACAAAAGTAGAAATGTAGTTTCATTGTGCCTTACTCTTCACATTGAACTGGCTAGACCTTTTCAAATACCTTTTTGGATTATCAAACAAAGAAAACATTTTTTTTCATTGCACTACAGTATTTCTGTATTCTTGCATAGACATTGGTGGATGTATAATTTAAGAATTCACACAAAACAGTGACTATAACCAGCTAGCACTTTCTTCCAACTATCTTGTGATAATGAACAGAGTAAAACATATGTTCAGTACAGTCCTAAAAAGAATATTTTTTGAATGAAGAATATAGCCAGGTAAGATATTATGCTGGCCTTCTGCAACTAAATTTCTTTAGTTTGCTTTTTACTTATAAGTTGCTACTCCAGAAGCATCTTCAGATACTTTTTGCAAAGATAGGTGGGGTTAGCAGGGATCTCTGGAGATCACTTCATCTAATTCCTGCTCCAAAGCAGGGTCCACTAGAGCTGGTTGTTCAGAACTGTCTAGTTGGGTTATGAATACTTCCAGGGATGATGACTCCACAACTTCTCTGGGCAACCTGTTCCAGTATTCTCTCACTGTCACAGCCAAAGGTGTGGAGTTTTTATTTTGTTTCACTTCTGTTTCTTAAAATGTTTAGATGCAGTTCTCAGTTACTTCCATTTGCGCCTGTGTGGTGGGTTTATTCTGGCTGGATGCCAGGTGCCCACCAAAGCTGCTCTATCACTCTCTCTCTGTGATCTAGCTGAGAAGAGAAAATATAACAAAAGGCATGTGGATTGAGATAAGGACAGGGAGAGATCAGTGTTACCATTGTGGACAAAACAGACTTGACATGGGGAAATCAGTTAAATTTATTACCAAGCAAATCAGAGTAGGATAATGAGAGAGAGCTATAGATAGATATGTATAGATAAGAAATAGAAGCAAATGTTAAAAACACATTCCACCCATCCCTCCCTTCTTCCCAGGCTTAGCTTTATGCCTGATTTTCTCTATCTCCTCCTCCCTAGTAGCACTGGGGGTTCTGGTCAGTTCATAGCATGTTGCTACTGCTGCTCCCTCCCTCTCAAGAGGAGGACTCCTCACACACTTCCCCCACCCCAGTGTGGTGTCCTTCCCACAGCAGACAGTCCTCCATGAACTTTTCCCACAAGTCCTTCCCAGGGACTGCAGTTCTTTACCATCTGCTCCAGTGTGGGCCCTTTCCATGGGGTGTGGCCCTTTGGGAACAGACTGCTCCAGCATGGGTCCCCCACGGGGTCACAAGCCCTGCCAGAAAACCTGTTTCAGCATGGGCTCCTTTCTCCACAGGGATACAGGTCCTGCCAGAAGCGTGCTCCAGTGTGGGCTTCCCACGGAGGTCACCTGCTCCAGCATGGGGTCCTCTACAGGCTGCAGAGGGATATCCGCTCCATCATTAACCTCCATGGGTCTGTAGACAGACAGCCTGCCTCACTACAGCGTTCATCATGGGCTGTTTGTATGGCACAGATGCAAGAATACAAGCTTCTTAGAGGACAATATATCTTATGTATATATTTTGTTTTTAGGTACATGCATTATTTACAGGATTCCATTACTTCTATTGCGGTTTAAAGCAATAAAAACAAAATGAAAACCCAAAGTATCACCTGGTCTACCTGATTCTTTCATAATATTTTCCTCTAAACCAAATGCACAACACACGTGCAGATGCCTGTTGAGAACAGCATTGTTAAACAGGAGCTGGCATTCAAGTTCCCATCAAATGGTGAAGAGATTTTTTGCATTGCTTCAACACACAGGAAAAGGGTGGGAGAAAGGCATGGGTGAAAAGCTTTCACCAAAAGAAAAGGCATTCCAAACTGACTTTCTAATAACCAGGGGAGGTGATGCAGGGAGGTGGGAATTTGATGCAGCATGCAGTGGGGAGGGCAGACTTCCACTTGGTGTCAATGAGCCATCTCGCCTGAGCCTCTGCGGTGCTCCAAAATGAGCAGGGTAGTTGACAGGCTTTTTTATATCTATCTCCTTGGATCTTGGCAAAAAGCATTCTGCTGGTGCAATGTCCCTCTTCACTAAAACATGGGAGAGTGGATGAGCAACTGTTATCCTCCTTCAGATCCCCGTAACTGTAGTGCTGTGGAAGGAGAGTTGCTATGAGATTCATGGCTCTTCATCTGTGGTTCTTTTGCTAGCTGCGTACTTGAGGACCAGAGGATAGCATTTGTACTCATTCTGGTTATATTTAAAGATTACATTATGTGATTATTTTTAATCTCGAAAGAAGCAAAAGGTATTGTTGCTGCTGCTTCACCTCTTCCTTTTCTTTAACTCACATAGCCAGGAGTTGTGTGGCAGTATAGAATTCTTGAAGTGCATACTGTCCCTTTAGCTTCTGTAAATGGGGAATGGGAAGGGAAGAATTCATCTGCATAGCTACAGATTTAGGAAAGAGTTAGATAAAATGCCAGATTTGAAACACTAGATTGAGATGTATGTTACTGTTAATGTTTATTACTAGCCAATACACTAATTAGCAATGATTGAACTTCTAGTTCCTACTAAGTTATTTATTAAGGACAACAAATTCAAGCATGGCAGTATTAGTGAAGGGAGTTAATCCTACAAGATGTATTCCCTTAATTTGTAGATTGATTACTTTTCATTGACAGCCTTGTCTGGGTAATTAAAAATACTGTTTATTCTGAACTAACTGGGAAATCTAACATCCTTTCTTAGTGATAATACTACTCTTACGCAGTAGCCAGGATAACACTCCCTTTCTTACAGAGTTTAGTTTTCTTTCTCTCTACATAGTCGTCATTTAAAAGAATCCAAGAAATCCCTGTCTGGGAAAAGAACCTGGATCTGCAATATCTGTAAGGAACACCTGAGAATGTATTGTAGATTTGGTCCTTATTGCATATAAATAATAGTAATTCACGGTGCAAGTAACTCTTGTCATATGCGTGAATAAGGGTTAAAGCATTATGCCCAAATTGCTACCAGTGTTCCCTTTGGGCTTAGGGAATGCATCAGCAAACGTGAAAACCTGGTGAGCCCGCAAAAGTCAGTTCTAATTTCTTTAATCATCAGGGTTAAAACACAGTCAAATTGCCAGTGATATTCACAGCTCCACAGTCTAGAGGCTTTTGAAGTAAATATAAAAATATTGATGCAGGGTCTGTGATGAGTCACTTCTGCTACAAAGTCTTGTAAATACTTCTGAGAGTAATTGCCAATGCAGTAATAAATTTGGAGATTACACAACTATTTTTATTTCAGAAATGTTAACAGTTTTATCATTCATTACTGTCGTTGCATTCTGTTCTTATGGTCCTACAGTCTAGCAATCATAAATCTCATTTTCCAACTACAGCTGCGTCCAAACAGAAACAAAACCAGGGCTATGATTCAGGAAACAAGTACACATGACAGCATTTTACATAAAAAAATGTTTAATTCACATGCTTAAATACTAGACATGTGTTTAATAGTATGTAAAATTGGTGCTTAGTTTAGGCACAGGAAGCCTATGTCAAGGCCAATGTGTATTTCATGGAAATAAATAAAGGAAGAGTGGAATCATCATCTAGAATTGCAGAATCTCTTTAATGAGCCAGTATTGACTTTTAATATTAAGATTTATTGGGTTGACTTAAATGTGAATTGATGATAAAACTAGATCATTTTCTTCCTCAAAGAATGATGAGTCTTGATTTTTCTTTTTCTTAAACTAGAATTAAAAAGAATAAAATCAATGCATTTTTTGGTATATGTGTTCACTACTGCAATCATTTGCATGGGTGAGGTAATTTTTTTTTTAAGTGCAAAAAAGCAGCTAATTAGGATTTTCTTCTTAAAACAAAACTTTAATAAGTGAAGGAAACTCAAAGTTCATAAATTTTGTTCACTGAGCAAGGAAGTGAATAAACAGGTAGATTACATTGCATATTATTATTTCCCCCTGAATTTATTTTGGGTTAGCTCATAAATTTATTGTTTCATATCTTAATATCTAATGGTATTAAAAGGAATAACCAATAGAAATAATACCATCAGAATCCTAACATTTCTCCTAAAATTTCTCAAAAGATGCAAGAAGGAATAAAACTCTTATCATTAACACTTTACATCTCACAACTTTCCTTGAGATAATATCAATTGGCAAGTAAATTTTATCTGTGCGGCCTGGAGTTTGTGCATTCTTGTGCTGAATAAATTCAGAAGCTTAATTCTTATATGAACTTAGTTGTATGGTAAGAACTGGCTTCACTATTTTATTTTTCAGCATACACTTTGTGTGTTGTGATTGGGATTTTTTTGGGGTGTGATTGGGATTTTTTAATTTTACCAATAATCCATAAAACTTATGTTTGATTTCAGCTGGGCTGGTGTTAACTCTACAGTAATAAGACAGTAAATTGTAATGAGACATGGTTACAGCAAATGCTCGAGTCTTTTGGAAGCATGTCTGAATTTGTGTGAATATATGTTAAGTATCAAAGTAAAGATTATGGTTAGGCTCAGTTCCCACCTGGTGAAAGTGAGAAAGGCACCTAATATCTTAATCTAGTGAAAGGACATTAAACAATTCCGATAATCTTCTACATAAGAACCATGCTTGCCATTTATATTTTGAAATCACACTGAGTGGGAAAGCTAATAATTGTGGTAGGTCTTTGTAAGGAAGAGTGTCCAAAGTCACAGCAGGGAGTTGGGGCAGTGATAGATAGTGTATTAGTGTTCCGCCCTGTAAGGGGCACTATATTAATAAAGAGTAAAAATGTCTTCACTTTTGGTTGCTTTCTGGGTGAGCTAAAGGAAACCGTAAAATGTCAGGCACTAATGTGAGAGATGGTATCATTCTACCATGTGTGCCACTTGGAAGAATCAAGCAAGTTGGAAAGGGAGCTCTAGCAGTCACAGTTCTTTCTGTTCCATTTGCCCCTCCTCCACTGCCGTGATCTGTGAAACACTCTGTGAAGGATCCCTGAGATCTGGCATGGAGACCAACAGACTGTTGCTGTTTTCAGTTTTAATTGTTGATCAACTATGATGGGTTCATGTAAGTGGATGTCACGCCTTTTTGATGTACTAGGGTGCTTTGTCTTATCTCTTACTGCTCTCTAGAAGGATGACTTGGAGGCGCGTGTAGGTTTTTATATATAACTTTTTTAATACTTACCAGACATTCTTCGTATTATATTTGAAGTAAATCATAATGATTTGTTGAATATACCCACTCAACCAGCATGCTGTCAGGTTAGAACATACTTAAAATTTTAATTCCAGCCCCTGAACTCCACTGACTGATGCATACAGATTCCAGCTAATATAAGTTTCCAAGTAATTGTGTATCAGTAGTGCTTTAATTTGAAGTTGTGCATACAAACTAAACCTAGGTCTCTGAAAGTTACTTATAGCTGTTGTGAATAAGACAGCTTTTTTCCTATAATATGCTTGAAGGCCTTAGTAGTCTTGCCCTGCACGGTTTTAGTATGCCAGCCGAAGTCATTCTTCTTTATTCCCTCTAGAAGAGACCGTGACAGTTTAGTGTGTTGAAAATACTATTCCCTAAATGGAAATAACCTGGAAGGAGATTTGGTATGTATAGGAAGGACAGAAGCTCAGCTAGAAGTTCATCATGTCATTACTACCATTCCAACTAAGTTTATGCTTAACAAGTGGTATTTTTCTGATTGCAAGAGGAGTTCAACCAACTTGCAGGCTTACTTTTATTCACATCCATTAATCCAATTATGATGTAAATGCACACCTGCAGTGTTTATTTTCTTACAGCCACTACGTTTGTGTGTTGGGAAATGTGTTATTTTGCCTTATGTTCTTATGAAGGCCTGCCAAGACCCCTGTAGTTAATGTTACAAGGGAGATTTTCCGTGTGAGAATATTCTTGCCCTGTTTGTAACTTTTACAAATAACAAGTGAAGTCTATTGCTTGGTTGTTGGGTATTCCTTTCCAAGCTTGCCTTTGCAGAAAAGACTTGAGGTGGTCAGGAAAAGCCATTTATGAACTATGGACTCTAAAAAAGAGATTTTCTACCCTTTCCAGAACATGATAGATATCCACTTCGCTTCTTCATTTAACTTAGTCCTTAGGTCTGTCAGCTTAGAAATTTATTAAGGTATGTGGAAAAAATCTAAGGTGTATATTGCACACTGAGTTGTGTTTTGCAGCTAATTAACTAGTTATTTAAGAAAACTTTTTGTGTTTGGGGGGAAAAAAACCAAAACCTTAAACTTGTTTTTTATTTCAGTGAAGAACCCTAGCTCATTTGAATCTGTTGCTGCTGATAAGCATTTTCATGTCTGAGATGTCTGCAGAAACTGCACATTGGTTTATTGCAAAAAAAACCCCAAGCCAAATAAACAAAGGACAGATAGGACAGATTAAAATCTATAAATGAGAAGTGTGCTGTAATTTGTCTTGCTTAGCTTTTTTATTATTATTTTTTGCACTTTACATTTAGCCCTGGCTTTTTAAGTAGGTGACGGCTACATTCCAGTTTAACATTGTTGTTACTTCATTTTTCTTTTTTTTTTTTTTTCCTTAAACTGCAATGTGTGTGTTTAGATGCAGTGAAAAAAGCACTTGGTGTCGGTTTTATTTAGTCCAATAAACCAGTGATATATCTGGCCACAGCTCTCTGGAGCTGCTTCTATTCATTTCCTAATAAATTATCATCTCCCATAGGTTCTAACAGATTTATGCCTGTTTAATTAGGTGTTAGACAGTTACAGATGCCACTCATGGCTCCTCATGTTTCTGGGAGATGAACCACTGAAGTAAGCTGTAGGCTAATTAGAATTACCTTATTGGGATTAGGTTTTTGCACTCCACCCTAAGGTGGGGAAAATGGATTTATCTGCAGCTCTTACAAAAAGGCAGCCTAATGGTAACAAGGCCTGGGACAAAAGCTTAAATTTGGGGCTACTAGGCTTTTTTTTAGAGTTATTTCATTTGATATGATACAGGTTACTGGATCAGCATTTGAAAGCATATATAACAAGCTGCAACTTAAAATTATTTCCATTCCCTTTTGCTTCTGTTGGCAGCGTATCTCAGACTCCCTAATGGCTGCTAATAACCAGCAGTCTTCCTTGAAATTTCTAGATAAAATATTGATAAAAGTATCAATCAAGAGTTTGCATGTCTTTTTTTACAGATCTGTACAGCTTACCTTCCTTCACATTTCTCTGTAACCTATTGCATACTCAGTAAGCTAATCAAGAGAAGGTCTTTTAGACTTTTTCACGTGATTAAACACTTCTGTGTCCCTGAGGATCTTACTAGCTCTTCCCACATTGTTTTCCAGTATCAGTTCAATTGTTTGTCCAAATGACTGAGTTCTTAAATTTTGCTGAATTTTGCAACAAAATTTGTTGTCTTACCAAAGGTTGGCTATTTGAAATCACTGGTAATTCTTACAGCTTGTTTCTGAAACCAGTGCATTTCTGAAACTCAACACCAGTGAGGTATTTCTGAATTAACTCCTGAAATATGTGGAGTTCGAACCACCAGCTCATTGGTGAGACGTCCAAATTACGTCATCACTGAGCTGTATAACCCTATTGTTTCAATTTAATCTTTCCTTTAAGTCTGCAGTTTGACTTGTGTGGTGTTGATTAAAGTAACCTTATTAGAAATTGCTAGTAAACATTAACCTAAAGCATGGAAAATACTGCTGTGATCATTTTCAGCATGAGGGTTGTATCCTTCCTGAATGAGGATTTTACAGGTAAATTCCAGAACATCACGTAATTATTCATAGCTTGATTACCCAAAAAGCAAAGCAAAAAATCTTGGAAATTCATGATCAATTACACAATTCTGTTCACCAAGGAACTCATTCTCTTAAAAATGTAATATTCTTCCATCTGCTATAATGAGAGTTCATTTATGTGGTAGCACCCCAATTCAGATAGTCTGTCAAATGGTTGCAAGCAAGTTATTATAGCTTTGGAAGTTACTGGTGAGTGGAACTGTGCTAACTAATCATGCCAGTGCTCATAGATTATCCACTTCAATGCTGTAGTTCATACCTATTGTTCCTCCTAATGAGTACTTATTCACAGAGGAATTAGTGATTTCCTCTGTGGTATATACTATACTATACTATAACTATACTGCGGTAAGTTGATCACTTACAGTTGGATTATAGAAATTCTCTCTCAAATAAGCAAGAGCAGAAAATTATTACCGAAGGAACTGAAGTCCCGTCTGTGTGGGTGGGTTTGTTAAATTTTACTTGAATAAAGGAGTCTTCCAAAACAAAATTTAGAGTTGGATTCTTGTCGTCTTAAGGTGATCTTTGTCTGACTTTTTTAATGGGATTGTGTATTTTCTATCTCTGCTCTTGCAGCAGCCAAGAAACCATAAAGCTATTGACTATAAAGCAAACTAAAAACCAATGGAAAAGGTATTCTCTTTTAGCTGCTAGTTCCCTTGCTTGTGCCAGCTGTTTATCTGCTATCACAGCTGCAGAAATATGAGACAAGTTTCATTCAGCTGACCAGACAGTTTTGAAATGCCCCCAAGAATAACTGTGTTCCTGTAGAGGAATAAATTCAAAATATAGATTGGTGTGCTTTAATGTGAAAATGGCAAAACTCTACCCAGTGCGATTCTCAGAACTGCCTGTAGCAAAGTGAAATGATGGACAGTGACTTACCTGAACTAAGAAAACAAAGAGAGGAAAAGGGAATCCTTTTCTGTAGTGGGTACTTGAAGGAGGTGTGTAGCTGTGATAATTCACGCAATTCATGCTATTGCTGTGTGACTTCGAGACGGAGCCAGAGTGGAAAGGTTTGAAAAGCATGGCAGGGCCACAGTGATTTCACTTGCAAAAAACCCCCACCTTGAAAACCCCACACCCCAACCTGCCAAATCCTCGATGTCAATTAGGTATTTTGGAGCAAAGTCAACTACAATAAGATCTACAAATCACAGAGTATGATTGGATTTGAATCTGTTAACCTGATTTTATTTCAGTGGTATGGTTCTATATAATTAAAAGGATAAACTTTTTCCTGATTTCTAGCTCCATTTTTCTTGGAGCCCCATTTTCCATATGATGAGACTGGGAGTAACTTATGAAGGATATCCTAGCCACAATTTGTTGTGGTATAAAGGGCTTTATCTTGACATTATGCAATAAAACAGTACAAATGAGAGAGATTAGAACAGCCAAAATGCCCATTGGTGATATGCTAAACCCAGAAAATATTCTTCGGGCTACTTTGCTGTTCTTAAAATTCATTTTGTTATCTTGTCCTTTTAAGTTATGACTAGACAAGACCAAAAAAGAAAAACCAAGGATTTGTCAAATGCTTTGAGCGTTAGAGCCATATTTGAGCAAGCATGTTAATCCTTGTCTCGTAAGATTTTTCACTACTTTGGAGTGTGTAACCCTAACATTTGTCATAATATTGGGAACCTTACCAATTCATTCCTTTGGACAGAAGGCATTTTAGAAAGCAGAGAGGGAGATGAGTGACCCACTGGTCAGTAACTGAAGTTATGTTTTGCAGGAAACCAAGCAAGCTGAGGGAGAGCAAGAGAATAAGGGGTCTTGCTTCAGAGGCAATTGATAGGGTCAAAGCAGTATGTGGCCACATAGAATTTGGCCTCTAAGATTCGGCTTTAAAAAAAAAAAAAAAGTAAGTCTTTAGATGTTGCGATGAGCAGATTTAAGAAATAAAGGTGGAAATCCAATTACAGAGTTTTCATAATGAACTTGGAGAGTTATTAGTGTAGATGTAGAAGATAAGGCTACTGATCTTAAAGCAAGAAAAAGAAGAGATAAAGTAGAAGTTGGAGGAAATCCTGTCAAAAAGGCCATGATCTACTGTGTTTTTATACATTTACTACTTATCTTTCTAATTTAAATTGCTATTACTGTCTCTTGAAAACATAATCACAAATGTGGAAATAATTACAATCAAAAAACACATTTAAAGGCTTCTGTATGTTTTGCCTCTATTAAAGGGCTATATCAATACTTGAAGAATGTACTGAGGAAGTTTCTATAAATATCTCATGTTGCTATATTAATGTATTAGACTCCTTTCATAAATATTAAACTCTGCAGGAATTAGATCTGCTGCCGTGGGAACAATTCTGTTGGCTCAGTCTTTTCACTCCACTGTCTTTTATATTTCCTCACAAAATGACATTTTAAATATTTTGCATTTAACAACTGTAATTGTCTTTTATGTGTTTTATTAAAATTTGGTAAGTCATTTAAAACCAAGTTTATGTCCTCTTTATGAAAGAAACTTTATTAAAAGCCTTGTCTCATACCAAGCAAAGATAAAAATGGGGTCGTATGAAAAAATGTGCAATTAAAAAAGTCAACTAGTTTTTAAACATGTTCTTACAGATATATAGAAGTAAAAGTTGAGAGGGAGAGCATGAAAAAATCAGGAAAAAGCTATCCTAAGATTTAAGGCTTTGGTCAAGCAATTCAAGATGATACATTCTTCTATCTCTTCTTTTTTTTTTCCCCATGGTTGTTCACCATGTGTATATAGTAGTGTTCCTACTTTGTCTTCTGTCCATTTATTTAATTCATCCTTGGCATAGGCCATAGACTTGAAGAAATCCACTTTTACCTTTTCGCTTAATAATGGCCTGGTGCTAAGTCTCTCAGAATGATGTGATATCTGTTTAGTATCAGACTCCTCCTTTCAGTAAATTAAGTCAATAGCAGTTCTTTGCATAGTGTTATTTATATTAGGAAATCTTAAAAAGTACATGCTAAGCTATTTATCTGGATGCTGATGCTTGGTTGAATGGCTTTGGGTGAGCAGGGGTGTACCCCAGCCATTGTTTTTGCAGGGATTGCTAGCTAATGAGTACATTGCTTTAGGATAGTGAGTATTTGTGAAGTACAAGAGAAAAGTGTTACCACTTTGTTGCCTTTGAGATCCGGACCAGGTTACAATGCAATGGTCAACTCAGAAGGTATACATGGAGGATGGAGAATTCCCAATCCATGCAACTCCTTTAACTAAGGTCTATTTGTTAACCCCTCCATGTTTCTAGTTCAAGTATGCATGTGTACATACATAAATTAGAACTACATATTAATGCTCAGTCCTATGCCTTTTCGTAATGGCTGTCATTCCTTTTCCTGCTTCTGGTAAGCTATATGTAGCAGTTGCTCAACACAGATAAGTAGCAATCCCTCCCCAGAAGTGGGTGCCTGGGAGGTGTAAGAGGGAGGCCCCCAGGTACTGTACTAATCTCAGGTGTTTCCTGTCTCTGGTCAGGTAACAAGAGCCCCTTTTCAGCTGAGCTGATTCAGTTCCCTTGCTTCCAGTCATGCTAAATGAATGAATGAATACTGTTTTTCTTCCTTGGTTGTCACTTTGTTCCCTTTTTACAACCCAAACAAGCTTCAGCTCTCAAGGATGCATTCCTTTAATCACCGGTAATTAGTCATTGGTGGGTTGTTCACAGCTCTGGTTCTCTGTTCTTGTACTTTCAAAGCCCCTGCTGTCATTCCATCCTTTAGGCTGCATTTTTATTTTTCAGGTCGTCGATAGTTCATTCTACACAGAATTCATTACCACCGTGGATCACAATATATGTTATATGCATTTCACCTTGTAAACAAATTGCTGCCTCCCAATTGCATCAAACATAAAATAATGACTATATTTATCTAAATGAAATAATCCTAGTAGTGTGCTCTTGTTCTCTTAAGTGTGTAGCCAGGTTTTTCTTTTTTCTTTTTTTTTGTTTTTGAGGCACAAAAACATTGCGCAAAGAAATAATGAGCTAAATGTTGCCAGGCAGGACAACAAGTGAAAACAATCCATTTCTACATTTCTTTCCTCTCCTGCATGCTGTATCCGTAGCCACTGAGAAAGGAACTCTTAACGGTATCCGTTTTTCCTACAGATCTAACAAAACATTCGCCCTGCCTTCTTCAGTCATATTACTCTAGTCAGCAGCAAATTAAGAGCCAAATAATTTGATGCAGCCAGGGAGACAGCAGCATAGCTTTGTAGGGAGCTGGGCTGAAGGACGGAGATGATCCGCCTTTCATCTCCTCCATCCCTGAGCTATCCAAAGGCAACCCCACAGCAGTAGGACTGGAAGAGCCTGACAGTGCCCTGAAGTGTGCTGGTTGCTAATGGCTACAGTGAAAGCAAATTGAATTACTAATCAGTGAAAGTGCCAGGATCTATCCCTTAACCTTTCAGATGGTTTCTCTCTCAATACTGAGAGTTTTATTAACCACTCTGAAACTACTTTGGTAGAAATTTTAAAATTCCCCATAATAGCCAGGTTGCTTGTACTGGTCTTGGCTGGGATAGAGTTAATTTTCTTCATAGCAGCTGCAATGGTGCCATGTTTTGGATTGGTGACCAAAAAAGTGTTGTTAACACAGGGATATAAGCACCGTGAATAGCGTTTACGCAGAGTCAAGGCCTTCTCCGTTGGTGCCCCGCCAGCAAGTATGCCCAGGGTGCACAAGAAGTTGGAAGGGGACACAGCCCGGACAGCTGACCCCAACTGACCAAGGGAATATCCCACACCGTATGATGCTGTGCTCAGCAATAAAAGCTGGTGGGAAGGAGGAGGGTGATATATTCAGAGTTATAGCACTTGTCTTCCCAAGTAACAATTACATGTGATGGAACCCTGCTTTCTTGGCTGTGGCTAAATACTTGCCTGCCAATAGGAGGTAGTGAATGAATTCCATATTTTACTTTGCTTGTGTGTGCAGCTTTTGCTTTCTCTATAAAAATGCCTTTATCTCAACCTACGAGTCTTCTCACTGTTACCCTTCCCATTCTCTTCTCGATCCCACTGTGGGGAGACTGAGTGATCCCCACTGTGTGGTGCTGACCTGCCTGCTGGGGTTAACCCACAACAGTGCTACACCATATAAATGAATAAAGAGGAATCTCTATATAACTACACATTAGATGGAAGTTGCCTTTTGCAATATGCATAAAAAATAGGGTTAATTTCTTTCTCATCAGGATTGACATGACAGCAGTNCAGCTGAGCTGATTCAGTTCCCTTGCTTCCAGTCATGCTAAATGAATGAATGAATACTGTTTTTCTTCCTTGGTTGTCACTTTGTTCCCTTTTTACAACCCAAACAAGCTTCAGCTCTCAAGGATGCATTCCTTTAATCACCGGTAATTAGTCATTGGTGGGTTGTTCACAGCTCTGGTTCTCTGTTCTTGTACTTTCAAAGCCCCTGCTGTCATTCCATCCTTTAGGCTGCATTTTTATTTTTCAGGTCGTCGATAGTTCATTCTACACAGAATTCATTACCACCGTGGATCACAATATATGTTATATGCATTTCACCTTGTAAACAAATTGCTGCCTCCCAATTGCATCAAACATAAAATAATGACTATATTTATCTAAATGAAATAATCCTAGTAGTGTGCTCTTGTTCTCTTAAGTGTGTAGCCAGGTTTTTCTTTTTTCTTTTTTTTTGTTTTTGAGGCACAAAAACATTGCGCAAAGAAATAATGAGCTAAACGTTGCCAGGCAGGACAACAAGTGAAAACAATCCATTTCTACATTTCTTTCCTCTCCTGCATGCTGTATCCGTAGCCACTGAGAAAGGAACTCTTAACGGTATCCGTTTTTCCTACAGATCTAACAAAACATTCGCCCTGCCTTCTTCAGTCATATTACTCTAGTCAGCAGCAAATTAAGAGCCAAATAATTTGATGCAGCCAGGGAGACAGCAGCATAGCTTTGTAGGGAGCTGGGCTGAAGGACGGAGATGATCCGCCTTTCATCTCCTCCATCCCTGAGCTATCCAAAGGCAACCCCACAGCAGTAGGACTGGAAGAGCCTGACAGTGCCCTGAAGTGTGCTGGTTGCTAATGGCTACAGTGAAAGCAAATTGAATTACTAATCAGTGAAAGTGCCAGGATCTATCCCTTAACCTTTCAGATGGTTTCTCTCTCAATACTGAGAGTTTTATTAACCACTCTGAAACTACTTTGGTAGAAATTTTAAAATTCCCCATAATAGCCAGGTTGCTTGTACTGGTCTTGGCTGGGATAGAGTTAATTTTCTTCATAGCAGCTGCAATGGTGCCATGTTTTGGATTGGTGACCAAAAAAGTGTTGTTAACACAGGGATATAAGCACCGTGAATAGCGTTTACGCAGAGTCAAGGCCTTCTCCGTTGGTGCCCCGCCAGCAAGTATGCCCAGGGTGCACAAGAAGTTGGAAGGGGACACAGCCCGGACAGCTGACCCCAACTGACCAAGGGAATATCCCACACCGTATGATGCTGTGCTCAGCAATAAAAGCTGGTGGGAAGGAGGAGGGTGATATATTCAGAGTTATAGCACTTGTCTTCCCAAGTAACAATTACATGTGATGGAACCCTGCTTTCTTGGCTGTGGCTAAATACTTGCCTGCCAATAGGAGGTAGTGAATGAATTCCATATTTTACTTTGCTTGTGTGTGCAGCTTTTGCTTTCTCTATAAAAATGCCTTTATCTCAACCTACGAGTCTTCTCACTGTTACCCTTCCCATTCTCTTCTCGATCCCACTGTGGGGAGACTGAGTGATCCCCACTGTGTGGTGCTGACCTGCCTGCTGGGGTTAACCCACAACAGTGCTACACCATATAAATGAATAAAGAGGAATCTCTATATAACTACACATTAGATGGAAGTTGCCTTTTGCAATATGCATAAAAAATAGGGTTAATTTCTTTCTCATCAGGATTGACATGACAGCAGTGTAAAATGCTCAGATACTCTGCACAGTCATTGGTAAAGAATTGCTACTTTTTCCTCCTCTCTACACCACATTTAGCTTTTTATTTGTTTGTTTTAAGTGAGGAAAATCTATCCTGCAATTTTCCCATTACTTACTGCAAAGTAGTCAGGAGTTTAACTTTGGGTGAAGATTTACAGATTACTTTTTTTGTTATTGTCATTGAGTTTCCTTTAGACTTGAGTATGAGACAGGAGGCTTTGAAAACTTTAGCTGTGAGATTTGTCCCCTACTGATAAACATAAACACCTTGCTAAAAAATCTTCGTAGAAAAAAAAAAAAAGCAAAATGTTCCTTCTTAAAATACCCATGTTTCTTTGTATTTTTAATTTTCTAGTTAAGTGGAGACCTTCCTTTTTTAAGGACAGCTGTTGGGGGCAGGGAGGGGAACCAAAGAAAAATCACAGTCCCAGAAAAGCAAAACAAAGTGGATATAATGCTAAAATGCACTTTTCTTGATGAAATTTACTTGAATTAATTTCTAAGAAAATTTTTCTGCATATGCCTTCAGTGCTACTGTTCTACAGATTTCACTTCTCTTATTGTCCCGTCTGCTGTGTTAGTATTACTTTATGCAAAAGTCTGGGTATAAAGGTTAATAGAATTGCTCAGTTGGTTACACGCGAATCTGTAACTGCCTCTGGATTCTGAATAGCACTGAAATTAAACTATTAACATTGGCTTTAATGCTTACCCCAACAGTGGTCACATTTTTCCCTTAAAGAAATAATCAGCAGAAGGACAAAGTGGAGATGTGCTCGCAGATTTAAAATGCTTACTCCTTGCAAATCTCATAGCCAGCTGAATTGAGGTCAGGTGGAAGAAACTGTGTTGCCCTCTGAGAAGCATCAGGCAGTATTTCTTATTCTAGGTCTGAAATTTCAAAATAACCACTTGTAATGGGGACTTCCTTCCCAGGAATCCAGTCCTGCTTTATGGATGAGTGACAAACAAGTCAGGTTCCTTGGGTACTGCCTCCTTAGGGATAGCTATGATTTCCTTTTGCATTTACTTGTGCAGGCTCTAAACAATGCCTGTCCTTTGATAAATAGCGCAGTAAAGACTGCGTTGTCAATTTCTCTCTTCTGTTCTTTCATTTTTTTCATGAAAAATTATGTAGGAGTTCTGCAGTAAATCAGGCTGCTCAACATACTTGTTTTCTCTGCCTCACTTGCGTACCTTCCTGAGCACATCTCCCAGCTGGATGCACGTAGTGATAGTTGAAGGAAGAGAAAAATCAGTGATGTAAAAAGGACTGTATATTATCTTTCCACCAGGAAATATCCAATACCATTAAAAAAAATAAAAAACCCTGAAACCCTAAAGTATTTGAGAGAAAGTTTTAGCAGTCATTGAAATTTTGAAATTTGAAGAACGACTTCAATAATTCTCTGAAATAATGTATGTAACAAGGGTATTCATTGTAATCACTGTCCTTGGAGTAAGACCTCTTACTTTTGGCTGAATTCTGACAGTGAAATCCTGGTCCAGGTGAATACAGTGACAAAACTTCCATTAACTTCACTGATGCAGGACTTTGCCTAAGGAGTTTCTGTTACCATTAGTAATAGTGGTAGCAGCCTCTGTTAATCTGGTCAAAGGCTATCAAAATCAGGCTGTGTGATGTGCCAAATTTACAGTATTCAAGAAGCAGAGGGAGCTAGCACAGTCTTTAAAACAGTACAACGTGCTAAGGTTTTTATGCAATTCACATCTCCATTAAATTAGAACAATAATACATGATTTTTCAGTACAGTGTTCCCATTCTTCAGTGGCAACATGCAACTCCCTGTCTTTCAGTAGGCTCAGAATGACCACGTAATCTTTTTGAAGACTCAGTATTATGGTGCGAAACTATGGCAGTGCTTTTCCTATATTTGGAACGTGTTCTCATTCCTAACTTAACTGTGTTCATAAAACAGCAATCTGTTTCTGCACCTGGGTGCTATGGAAGTAAAATCTATCCTTCAACATGGAGAATTAGTCTTATTTCTCTATTAGCTACTGGAGTGCTTACAATAACTCTTAAAATGACTCACCCTTGACTATATGCACTAATTGAAGACAAAGCTATTCTAGCTGAGTGAGACTTGTGAGACTAATTTTAAAGCAGGTGTTCATTTCTTTGAAATAAACAACTGTTTTGGGTTGTTTGTTTTTTTTTTTTCTTTCAGTATTGGTGCTATAACAGGGGGTACAGAATGCACTTAAAGATAAAATAATTAGCTTGAAGTAGTGAATCAGCACAGAAGGAACCTAAGCCTGGATCTGTACTTTGGATTAACATCTTCATGGTTGCTTTGTTTAAATTTCTACCACTTGCATTGAAGTATGTTACCTCATTACAGCATAGTATATTAAGACATGTATTTTTTGAAATTTCTGTAAATGTCTACATAGATTGTATCAAACATACCTTCAGTTATTAACCCTTCTGATGACTTCTAAAAAGTATGAACTATTTTAGCAGACTGTAACCTTTGGGCGCTGATACTTGTGTGAGAATATAAAGACTTTTCAGTTTGGGTCAGAATGATATATCCATCTGACTATGTTATTCTGATATTACCCTGTAATATTATTCTTGCTTTTGGATGGAACTGTGAATATAATAAATACAGATACATTTTAAATTATAAGAGCATTACCATGTGGGACCTAAATGTGTGCAAAAAGCAAGTATTTCTTGTTTGATATGTTTTACACTTCACGATTAACATATTTCTCTTAGATTAAATGGTAGATCTGTAGTGGTGACAGGTGATTGGAAATGTGGGCCTTCTCAACCTGATAATGCACCCAAATAACCGCACTGAAAAGTCCCATTTAAATCAGTGAGACGGCTAAAGTCAGCAAGGCTTATCTTGGAGCAGGTTGTTTGCCTACATAATATGAAGGATCATACCTCCAACAATTTTGAGTTTCCTGACACCTTCATAGTGATTCAATATAATTTCTGTGAGAATAATGCCATCTACATCTATCCTGCAGGACTTTTTAGGCACGGACCGAGTAATCTCCTTTATGTGTCGTTGTAGTTGGATCTTAAATTGTGGAATCTAAATAGGCTTTTCAGGTTGCTGTGGAGTTCTATCTGCAATTTTGTCCTTCTTCTCATAACAACCCCACTGGGTAAACTACCATTTTCTTGAATGATAGTATATTATGCAATTGCTGTGACTTTGTCACATTCAAAGTAAAAACTTTAGTGTAGTCTCTGTACAAGACAAATGAAGAGAAATTCTTTATTTCTATCTGATAAAAGTCCCAGTAACCCTCTGACTCTTTCTTGTATTCTGTAGGCAATTCTAACTGGAATAAAACTCCATATACATTAGTTATACTATCTAATACTGTATTGTGGGCTGCATCAAAAGAAGTGTGGCCAGCAGGTCGAGGCAGGGGATGCTGCCCCTCTACTCCACACTCATGAGACCCCACCTAGAGTACTGTATCCAGATCTGGAGCTCCCAGCATTAGAAGGACATGGACTTGTTGGAGTGAGTCCAGAGGAGGGCCAAGAAGATGACCTGAAGGCTGGAGCACCTATCCTATGAAGACAGGCTGAGAGCTGGGGTTGTTCAGCCTGGAGAAAGAAGGCTACAGGGAGACCATATTGCAGCCTTCCAGTACTTAAAGGGGGCCTACAAGAAACCTGGAGAGGAACTTTTCACAAGGGCATGTACTGATATGACAAGGGGTAATGGCTTCAAACTGAAAGACGATAGATTTAGCCTAGATATTAGGAAGAACTTCTTTACTGTGAGGGTGGTTAGACACTGGAAGCAGTTTCATAGAATCACAGAATGGTTTAGGTTGGAAGAGACCTTAAAGATCATCTAATTCCAACCCCCCTGTCACGGGCAGGGACAGCTTCCACTAGACCTGGTTGCTCAAAGCCTTGTCCAACCTGACCTGGAGCACCTGCAGCGATGGGGTCTGCACAGCTTCCCTGAGCAACCTGTTCCAGTGCCTCTTTCCCAGAAAGGAAAGCTTTCACTAATGAGCTAACGTACATTTCTCAGCTTCTCATAGGAATAGTATATGGTGTGGAGAATAATTGTTATCAAGACTTTGACAGCAGGTGTTCATGTGAGTACCATCACCTAAAATCAGTATCTGGACTGCCAAAGGATGCCAATATGAAGAGAATTAGTGTTACTTCATATATATGCATTATAGTAGTTAAGCTTCATTACATGAAATTCCATCTTCCAAAATGGAAGAAAGACAATAGAAAGAACAAAGAAAGCAGTACCCATTTGAAGAAATTCATTGCAAACAAAAGAATGAAAGGAATTAAAGCAAACACTTTCAAGCAGAATGTTTCAACTTTTTTAACAAGATTGAACCACTGTCTTCTATTCTCATCTTTTCAAAATAAAATCCTTCAGTTAGTGACTTCATTGAAATTATTAGTATAAAAATAGGGAGATGCTGGCACAGAACGGTTAGACTGCAGTATTGAATCAGATTGCTCTAAGGAAACAGTGAAGAAAAAACACAGTAATAAGGAAAACAGAAATACAAGACTAAGGAGTCCTGGAGGGGTGACATGAAGATCATAGAAACAGGGCCTCAGAAAGACATCACAAATCTTATTCTGTAATTGCAAAGCATAATGCCATAGTACCTCCTAAGCTGCAAAGTCAGCAGGGATAGCATATTGTAGATGAGTAAGCAAGCAGAAAACAAATAGCACTCAAAACTGAATATGACATGCTTGAAAATTTTTTTTGACAAGGGACCTACAAGTGAGATGTGAATGGAAAACACAGCGTCATGCTAGAGTTGAAATGAAAGGTGGAAAATTGCACGTTTTTATCAGGAGAAATTCTAAGATAAGGTAAATCTAAGTGCAAGCTACCAACAAAATAATTGGTATCAGACAGTGACAGATTTTTGTTTATATAATGGAAACTATATATGCTTGGCCAGCATAACCAAATCCATTCTCCCCAACAAGAGCTTATCTGTGGAGTGAAATTTAGTGGAGACTTTGTTTGTTTAGCACACCTGAGACTGCTGGTTGCATGGTCCACTACCTGTCACTGAATGCACTTCCTGTTGGGTAGAGAGCCTCTACAGGTTTTGGACTGTATAGAAATGAGATGATGAAAGGAGACTGTACTTGCAGCTGACTGCCATATGCGTTTGACACAGTGTTCTGTAGGTAAATGCCAGGGATCATATCTCCAACTGATGTGATAGATGGAAAGCAAAACTATAGAGCAACGTAGGATGCTTCTCAAAGAACAGTAGTGTCCATAATGTCTCCCATGGATTGTACTACTAAGCCAGTTTCCTTTTTCACTTTTTTCAAAAAGGGGAGACAAACTCTGATACAAGACATCAGTGCTTTTGTTTTGTCCTTCAAATCACCTCATATGGCTCAAAGAACAGCAAGAGGGTTTGAACCCTAAAAGGCTACATAGGTAACAGACATTTTCTAGTAGCAGCTTCACTACAATATTCTTGTCATATCTTAGGAGAGAAAAGCAATTTTTGTGTATTGCCTATGTTGGCCCTTTCAGTGCATCAGGCAGGTCCTTCCTGGACCCTCCATTCTTTGTAGTGAATTTTCATCTTCCTTTGCTGATGTATTTTGTCCTCCTTGGCAGCCAGAGGTGAAAAGCTAACATTTTTGTCATTATTTTTTCCATTCAAACTCTATTCCCTAATGGAATTACATTCATATATTTATGTTCCATAATGTTTCATTCTCAGCAGGCAGAATTAGTTTTGTGGCCACTGACCATCCAATACCCATTAGTCCCAGAGGGGAAATATAAAAAGTGCATAGGGAGGCATTGATGGTGTGAGCATCTATATAGGGAATATCTCCATTGCAGACTCATCTGAGCTAATTAGTGCTGGGATCAGAGTGTTCCAGCCTAACACTAGCCTAACCTGACTATAAGTATTCCCAGAGCAAAGCCTTCTGCGTGTTGCTGTCCCTGAACTGATGTACGTGTTGTGCCCGGGGGACCAAAGCCCTGCTGCTTTGTGCTGCAGTGATTTGGGATTTGTTCCTATGCAGCCGAGTCAACTGTGAGAAAACGTCTTGCCTTTGGAAAGGCTTTTCAGGACAACGTGAAGGCATTCACCACGTCTTTTGTATCTGAAGCCTAGTTTTGGGCTAAGCTAAAGGACAGAATAGGCTTTACTTCACACATGTAGCTGAAAGCCAGTGTGCCTGCGGTCAAATAAGCACATCGTGAAGCTCTTAGTAGGTAAAAACAAGGGTTGGGTGAAAAACACTTGAAGACTAAAACCTAAATCTGTAGTGGATAAATACTCTTGCTTACAAATCTACAACTTGATTCTGTTCAAAACTATTAAAAGAACAAATGCAACAGTCAGAAATATAACCAATTGAAAATGTCTCCATGTAATTTAACTATCCACCTTTACGCTAAAGAAACCCAAGCAAGTATACAATTAAGAATCTTATTTTATTGTCATATGCAACTGAGGGTTATGAAGAGTCTCATGAGTGATGTTATTACTATTTACATTTTCTACATTTATAACAGTGGGGAAAGTTGACAGCTGTTTGAAGCAGAAACAAATGCAGTAATGCTGATAGGCAATTTATTGACTGGTGAGACTTTTTGATAAGCTGATGGTTTCTAACTGCTTGCAATTAACAAGCATCCATGGTACTAAACAGTTTCAAAGTAACATATTTACCCTCAAAATCTAGACAGAAGAATTTGTTGATCTTGTATCTCCAAATGAAATTGCAGAATCACTGAATGGTTGAGGTTGGAAGGGTCACCTGGTTCAACCCCTTCCTGCGAAAGCAGGGCCACATAGACTTGGTTGCCCAGAATCATGACCAGACATCTTCTGAAGGACAATCCAGACAGTGTCCAAGGAGGGAGACTCCACAACCTCCCTGGGGAACCTGTGCCAGTGCTCAGTCACCCTCACAGTAACTGTGTCTCCTGACATTCAGAGGGAACGGAACCGCCTGTGTTTCAGTTCATGCCCATTGCCTCTAGTCCTGGCACTGAGCACCACTGAAAAGAGCCCGGATCTCTCCTCTTTGTGCATTCCCTTCAGGTATTTACATGCATTGGTAAGATCCCCCCAGAGCCTTCTTTTCTCCAGGTTGAACAGTCCCAGCTCTCTCAGCTTTTCCTAATATGTGAGATACTCTGGTCCATCACCTTCACAGCCCTTTGCTGGACTCTCTCTAGTATGTCCATGTCTCTCCCAGTACTGGACACAGTACTCCAGGTGTGGCCTCACCAGTGCTGAGTAGAGGAAAAGGATCACCTCCCTCAACCTGCTGGCAACAATCCTATTCATCCAGCCACAACACCCTCAGCCTTCTTTGCCACAAGGACATATTACCAGCTCATGTTCTACTTGGGTGTCCACCAGGACCCACAGTCCTTTTCTGCTAAGCTGCTTTCCAGCTGAGCATCCCTTAGCATACGTTGGTGCACGGGGTTGTTCCTCTCTAGGTGCAGGACTCCACACTTCCCTTTGTTGAACTTAATGTGGTTCCTATCAGCCCATTTTTCCACCCTGTCCAGGTCCCTCTGGATGGCAGCATGACCTTCTGGCATTATCAGCCACTGCTCCCAGTTTGATGTCATCAGCACAGAAACAGTTAATGAAATGATACATACTGACTGAAGAGAATGTCTGAGCCAGCAAAGCCCTAATGACTTGCTGAGAAGGATAAGATGTAAGGGCTCTCTTCTCATGATGATGAATGAGGTCAGTAATCATCCAATTAAATGTTTTCACTGATAGTAGAATACCATATTATAGCCAACAGAAAAAAATCCTGTTTAACTGGAGCCTATATCAGGCATAACTTTTGTCAGAATCACAATTTGTCTGCCTAAAGAAATGTGAGCCAAAATGAAAGAAGAAATAATACATGTGTAATGGAAAAATGAGATTAGTAAAAGTTGCCTGAAAGGCCTCCTGATAATAAAAGAGAAAATGAGATTTGCTATCATGAAAGAAAATACCAGATAGGAGCTGCTGGTTATTATCCTATGAGAACATACCATTGAAACTAAAAGTTGGCGAGATGGTAGAAATGTTGGCAGCACAGTGCTTTTAATGCCGAAAGGAACAACTTTTAATTCTAACAGTCTACCATTTAAAAAAAGAATATCTGAAGGAGGAAACCATCATGCTCCTACAGATTCCTTGCAAAGTGCTGTTTAGTACAATACAGGTAATGTTTGCAGTTCACAATGTCGATATTGAACATTCTCAAAAATTTGCAGATAAGTTATGATCCAGTTTGAAATTGCCAGGTTTGGTAACAGAAAGAGCGCTGAGAGGCTTCCATGCTTCTGACACAGACATGAATGGCTCCAGGCAGAGGCTTGTATTCCCAAGCCCCCATACGTTTGGGCAGGCAAGCTGTCAATGGGGGATGACTCTCTTCTCTTTTAACAGGCAGTGATGTTCAGCTAAAAGGTTGAATTATAAAGATTATGTCTTTGGGTTACTTGTAAATGAATTAAAAATGGAAAAGTTCCTCACAGCATTACAACCAAATGCACGGCTAGTTTAGGATTCAACTTGACATTAGAAGGCCATGCAATTAAAGTCTAAAAAAGATTTGAAATTTTCTACCAACACCTGGTTGTATTACATTCAGTATTTAAAATAACATTTCATTCATATTTCTGCAGCTAGGTACAGTATAAACAAGAATTGAAATTAAGTACGTATTTTTGCAAGTGTCATTTACTTGTGGATTTATACAGTAACCAAAACTTATGACAACTTAAAGTCAAATGGAGTAACTTACAAAAATTTTCTTTTTGTCTAACTAAAATTGAATTTAAGACAGATGTAGTTTAGGGCAGGGTGCTCCAAACATACCTCTCCTGAGAACAATATATACTGAATTTCTTTGGAGTCACTAGTCAACAACAGGTGTGTAAAATTTCACATTCTTTTTTTTTGGACCAAAGCAAGGTTGGAAAAAAAGATGTTTGCGTATTTTCTGGGTTTAAGTAAAAAAGAAAACAATGGGTCTTGCTACTTGTTCCAGTCCATCAGAGAACTTGACATCCTCAGACTGAGATGAGTGAGAACAGGAAAAAATAATGGAAAGTAGGAGAAAACAAAATGTTTCCTGGAAAGAAAAGGATGCATATCAATCACTAATTCTAAATTTTAGCTTAGTCTGCAAAATGCATAATGTAATAAATTAAATATTACATTACACATTGCAGTTAGCTCATATATAACCTTGTTTACATTATTACATATAACATTATAACCTAATATTTATTATACAAACTAAACATTAAAAGTAAAAGCTCCATTTACACAGAGGTGAAAAGATTAGATTTTATGATGGGTTTTATAGCTATATAATAATCAAAAATCATAGAATCATAG
>VZSF01012079.1:0-12505 GCA_013398295.1 Chionis minor | reverse complement strand
ATTGTCAGCATGTGGCCCAGGCTGTGGCACCCACTGCTGGCTGTGTGTTAGTTGCAGGACAACATCCAGGCCCGTGGCGTGGGGCTGTGATTGGGGTGGTGGTGCTGTTGGCACTCCTCCTTGTGTCTGCAGGGATCCTGTGGTTCGTGCTTTCCAGGTGAGTAGGAAGGGGACAGGTTCAGCAGTGCCATGGTAAAAGGCCACTCTCTTAATCAGGAATCCCCTTTGCCTTTTCAGGAAAAGGAAGTCTTTGCCTGGCAAAGTTAAGGAGAATAACTAAAAAGGTAGGAAAATGCAATTCCCCAGACTACTATCACAGAAAGGGCTCTAGGGCTGGGTCTTGACCCTGAGGAGAAACATCTGCTCATCCTCTTCATTGATACATCTCCCCATTTGCACCATCCCTGTGGTGGTGGGGACAGTCAGGATGTCTCTGCCTGCTAAGCCCCACACAGCAGCAGAGTGCGGCTCCGGGCAGTGATCGCAGCCTGGAGCAAGGGCAGGGGCAAGCAAAGACGGGCATCTCAAAGGGTGGCTCATAGCTCAGCCCTTTGTGGGACCCATGGCTGTGCCGTCAGCCCCAGGGGAGAGACCTGCTGGGAGGGGTCTCGGGAGAGTCATGCTGAGGGACTGATGCTCTCACCTGGGCACCGAACTCTGGGGACCGGTGGTTGGGCACAGCTGGGACCAAGGGATCAGGTGGTTCCAGGCACTGCCTTGTGCTCCAGCCTGTCTCAGACACTCATGTATGCAGGCAGCTGCGGTGGCATGAGCTCCTCAGGCAGCCCAGGGCATGCAGCAGGCTCTGCACTGGCTGCTCTTGGTCTCCACAGGTGGCCAGGCTGGAGATCAGTCACTCCAGCCCTTGCCCAGGACCACAGGAGACATTCAGATGGAGTGGAGAAGATGGGGAGGATGACCCCAGCTCTGATTCTCCTGTGACTGTGACCAGCACTGGGGGTCCCATCCAACTCAGCAGAGCATGAGGAAAACAGGAGACCAAGGAGGGCTGTGAGCTTTTTATTTCCTCACCCCCATCACCTCCCAGCTTTTACTTACTGCTGTTTCAAGGCCTTTGAATGACTCTCTGTAGTTCCTTTTTTTAGGCTTTGCCTTAATTTTTGCTTTCCTGGAAGCAGGAACTGTACGCCAGGTTTGCCTGGCTTACATGAGCTCATGGTTCATCACACGAGGGATGGTTCATGCTCCTGCCACGTCCTGGGTTCCCAGCCCCTCTTGCCCCTCTGCCTGCTGATATTCAGCCAAACCCAGGGCTCTGCTGGAGCTCAGTCTGACTGGGCTGCCTTTGTGACTCTGCCTGCCCTGTCTGGACAACCAATAAAGCCTTGTGGTTTGGAGGAGGCTGCCTGCCCCTCTACAGCTCCTGCCTGGTCCCCTCAATGCCCTTGTTGGGTCATATCCTCCTGCAGGGAGCTAACTGCACCGTGTTGAGGTCACGAGCTGGGCTGCTGTTACCCCGAGTCCCTGAGTGGTGCTGGACAACCTTTCTGACCCCCAGGGCTGTGCTCGGGTATCTCCCACATGAGTCTGGATGGGGTGCATGGTGGGAATCAGTGAGGAGTGCTGTCCCTCAAAACATGTCTCAGGCAGGGGTGTGTTCTGTGCCCATGCTGTGGCCAGAGCCGAGGGATCTGTGTGCTTTCAGATCCTTTTCAGACCCTGTACCAGGTCGAACCTGGAAGAAAAGTGAAGAGTTCACCACCACGGGCAGCGCAGAGTCTTTATTGGTCAGACACAGAACAGAGCCATGGCGTCAGTCCTGGCTCTGAGGCCCCTCGCCCTTGAGCAGCAAAGGCAGAACGAGTGTCTGTAGAGCAGCAGCCCCTCCCGGGCAGTGCCCTGCTGGAACGACATCCAGGGTATCTGAATTGAGCAGCTACAACCAGGGATTGCCATAGTGGAGTCAGAAAGGCTGGTAAAGGAGCCTCTGTAGGCTGGCAGGACTGTGGCACCTGGATCAGCATCAGGCAGATGGAACTCCAGGAAGGGATTGTGTGGGGTGGGAAGGACCAGGATAGCACTACAGGACTGTGGATTGTCCCTCCTTTGGCTCTTGTTGGACTTGAGCTTCATGCTGCTCCCAAAGTAGGACAGATAGCCTGCGCTCCTCAGCCCTGTGGATCTTACAGCAGTTTGATGTTCCCCTGGCAAAAGACAGTTTGGGTGTTGGTGGAGCTACCCCACCTTCCCTGAGGCTGCCGGAAGGGACAAGGGATCCTGGATGGGACAGCTGGCTCTCTTCATCCCTGGCACAGACACGTCAAGTCCTGGTCCTTCTGCTCTGGTCTGCATACTTACGCTGCAATTCCAGGTAAATTCCTGTGCAAACTCTAGGCAAAGGGCCAGATTCACACTTCAAAGCCTGACCACAATTTGGAGACAGTCCAGCCTGTGCTCTCCAGCCACATAGGACCCCTGGGTGGCTTTTCAGGGAAGTTAAGCATCTTGGAGCTGTGCACACCCCTCTCATCTCCTCTGGTTTCCATTGTTACTGATGGAGTTCTGTCAAGAGAGTCAAAATCCTGTCCAGAGACGGGACCATGTCTCTACTTGAAATTCCCATAGGTTTCAAACGAATTCAAGTAACTGAGGGCTAGGTCGTAGCAGAGTCCATACTGTTCCTGTGGACAGAAGGATGCATGTGAGAGCCTGGTACACCAACACCTGCGGTGGAAGGACTGTCTTGGTTGCCAACAGCTTCCTGAGCAAGCCAGGTGCAGGTACAGCCCACTCTCCTGCTCCCAGTCAGAGACCACCTTCCCCTGCTGAGGAATCACAGGCATGTGCACCAGGAGCTAAGAGCTGGAGCCCAATGCTGGATCCATCTTGTCTCAGGAGGAGGGTCAGCATCCATGGCAGGAAGTGTCTGCTGCTCCCTCCCATCTGGGGTGTTCAGCCTACAATGGCCTCTAGCACCCAGACCGGGTAGATGCAGGACAGGCACCTGAGCACCCATTAATGCAACCCCATATTGAGCAGGACAGGCAGTCCAGAAAGGGCAACCCAGCCCACAGGATGCTTCTGCAGAACCTGCCCCTGAGTGAGTGGGTTTGTCCCAGCAGCAGAAAACAGGATTTTCAGAGGTCTCCTCTGCCCTTGCTGGCCCAGGATAATCTGAGCACAGAGGTGCCAGGGCAGCTGCTGGCACAGTCCAGGTTATGGCTTTTGCTCTGATGTTGCCACCCTGGATGAGTCTGAAGTCAGCACCTACCACATCTTTAATCAGCTGTCTGCGCCGCCTCTTCAGCATCCTCACAGCCTGGGATACGTCCACGAGCCCCTCGCTTTGTATCAGCTCACACAGGAAACTAGCAGCACAGAAGATTCCACTCCGGCTGGCGCCGTCCCTGCAGAGGAAAGGAAGGAGAGAGTCACTTACCCTAGGATCACCTGGCAGTGCCGAGCCTCAGAGGTGTCCCACTAGCCATGCTGGCTCTCAGGATAGTCTTGTCCTGCACCCAGCGAGCCTCCACAGGGAAGCCTTCCTCCCTGAACACAGCTGAATTCATGTCCATATGTCCATCCAAGATGGAGCTGTGACCCAAGTTCACTGACACAGCTTGGGCTGAGACAGCTCTGTGCCACAGCTCCTCCTCTGAGAGACGCCACTCACCAGCAGGTGACGAGGATATGTCCGTCTTGGCTCTGCCGGTGGTGTGTCTCTACCTTCCCTAGCAGGTGGATGATGGTGGCAGGGTGTGGGGGAAGATGCTGCTGCATGGGCCAATCCTTTAGTTGCCACAACTGGACTTCCAGCGCAGACTTCTTGGGCTAGTAGGGAAGAAAGACAGTGTGGGCAGGAAGAAATCCATTGGCTTCATGGAGGGAAGGGAGGGATAGCGTGTGCCAGTCCAGGATCAGCCATGTGCATTGGATCAAGGGACCAGCTCCACAGTGGAATGACCCAGTCCCAGACTTTGCCTTTCTCCATTGAGTGCTCTGAGACCAGGAGATGGAAAGACCACAAGAGCTGAGCACTAGGTGCAGCTCTGACTGATGCCAGTCCAGCACATGGCTACCTGTGATAGCTGTCCCCATCCATAAACCACCACCGAGATGAACAGACTCTATCCACGGCTGCTGTTCTCCAAGATAGAAAGGCACAAAAATGTACCTCTGCCTTGTACCTCTGCCTGCAGCCTCACCCCTTTGGGTTTAACCTCTCTCCCAAGGCAAAATGCCCTGCTCTAGCCAGTGCCCATCCAGGACCCCGTAAGATCCCTCTGACCATTGTAGCCTCTGCCATCCCTAGACGTCTCTTTGACCCCAAACCAAAGCCTGCTGGTGCTGGAGCCTGGCCAGTCCTCCCAGCTCTTGCAAAGGCTGATCTCAAAGGACTTGTCCCTCTCTGTGCAAAGAGCCCACCTGCTGCCTGTTGCTGAGGGCAAGTGTCCAGGCTGTGAAGTCAGCTCCAGGCTCCACTGAGATGAGGTGGACATGGAAACGGCCGTAGACAGCTTCACCCTGGAGGGGCCAGAACTCCACGTATGTCTGGCGGGGAGACACGTGTGTGATCACACACAGGCCCAACCTATGTGTGTGGCAGGGCTCAGCGCCTCGCACGGGTGTGCTGACACCAGCCCTCATGCTGCAGTGTGCGTGTGAGTGCTCTGCCTGCCATTTGCAACCCGCGGTGCTGCAGCCAGAAAAATAACACTCCTGCAGAAGGAAAATGTGGGCAGCGGTAAGCAAAACGTGAGGGATGCTCCCTTGCTGTGAGACTGGGGACACCCCACTGCTGTAGTGCCACGGTGCTGGGACTGTCCTCAGGGCTCTCCCACGCGGAGCCCACAAGCTTCCAGCGGGCTCCTGTGGCAAGGTGGGCTCTCGTGTGAAGAGAGCCGTGTGGGGGCAAAGGCAGAAAGAGCCACGCGGGGAGCCAGGAGAAGGCAGAGCTGCGCATGGGCTGCCAACCTTGTCCAGATCCTTGATCTGGTTCAGCACAACCACCGAGGCGCAGGTGTAATCCCAGACCAGAGCCCAGAAATCCACCAGTGTGTTGAGGAAAGGCAGCTGGGTGATGATGAGTCTGTCCTCCTCGGTGTACGTCTGCAAAACACACCAACCGGGGCATTGGGGGAGGACGTCACACAATCCCCACACACGTCTCCATCCCTGGAGAGCCCTTCCCATATTCGGAAGGGGTCCCTGCCTCCCTGCAGCCAGGGCTCTGGTGGCCCTGGGCAGATCCGGGGGGACGCGTGGCACCCCAGCCCTGCGCAGCACAGGCTTGGACCCCGCTTCCACTCATCACATGTCAGCCGGTCTCTGCTCCCGGCAGCCAAAAGCCAGCAGCCGTGCAGGCTGGGCTTAGGCTGATCACGGGGGCCATCTCCTGGCAGCAGGGCACCAGCCGCTGGGAAGCAGCCACTGTGAAGAAGTCCCAGGGCTGGGACACCTCGAACCAGGGTGGCACGGTCTGCCCCTGCCTTGAGCAGCGGTGCACAGGGGAGTCTCTGCTGCTCTTGGCAGCTGCCATCCCGCACTGGGGCTGGAGCCTTACGCTGGCAAACACAGCGTTGATGTAGCCCGGCGAGCCGTCTGCGTTCAGCGAGGACATCAGGATGGGCCGGAAGGAATCAGCTGTGGAGGCAAGGGGCAGAGAGAGAAATGTGGAGGCATCCTCTCCCCGCACAGAGGCGTGAGGGTTTCCCGGTAAGCGATGGGGTCAGCGTGGCTCCCTGCGGCACAGGACAGGCTCGGATGAAGAGGTGCTACCAGCCTCATAGCCATGACAGCAGAGGGCTGCCTGACACAGGGTGTCCAAAACCCCATGCGCAGAGGCACAACGGGTCCACCCTCCTCATTGCTCCCTGATGTCTTATCTGGGTCCCTCCACCGGGAAAATTTAGACGCAGGAACGTGTTTATCCCAGGTGTACCCCATGAACACATGCCTCTAGCAAGCCCAGAAGTAAGCAGGGATGGGGTCTTGCTTCCATGGAAGGACCAGCCTAAAATTTACTTATTGCCAACCAGAAATTGACATTTGGACCCCGGACAGAACCTGCCAGCAGCATGGTGCTGGGGAGAGAAGCAGCCAGGCAGCGTTGTGTCCCCCCAACTGCTCTCAGGTGCTGGGTCACAGAGCAAGCGGCTGCCCAGCCCTGCCAGCGGTACCTGGAAGGATCCCTGGATTGCGGTTCTTGGGTTGGTTGCTGGGTTTCTCGGCTTCTCTGCATGGCAGGAGCTGGAACAACTCGGAAAACTTCTGCAGTGTCTGTAGGGATGATTCAGCCAAGCAAGTCCTGCCTGTCAGCTGCTCCCCTTCTTCAGCCACCCCAAAGAAATACTCTCCCATCTCCATCCCACAGCTGGGGAGGGGGGAGCAATAGGGGTGAGGCACCACAGACCAGCCCCCACAGCACCAGACCCTGGTGGTACCTTGAACTCCTTCTCAAGGACATTATTGTGCCTTGAGGTCTCAGCTTCTCGAAGGCAGCGGACATGGCTGGCGACGTTCTCCACCGGGATCCCAGTGTTGCCGCAGAGCAAGCCTTCGAGCAACGCCTCGTACAAGAAGAGGTACTGCTCCTGCATTGAGGACATGGGTCAGGGGCACAGTCTGGAACAGCTCCATGAGGAACCTTGAGACTCCAGACCACAAGCTCACTGGCATTCCTGTGGCAGGAATGAGCCAGGTCCGTCCTTCACCTTCATGCTGCGGGGCCCTGAGTCCAGGCACCTGTTGGTGCAGACAGCCCTACTCTGAGAAACACCCGTCAATTGCAACAACCCAGACCAGACCATCTTCCTGTGGTTTAATGCTCTCTCTCAGACCAGACCCCTGCTCTGGGGAAAGAAATGCAGAAAACCAGTGAACTAGTTAGTCCTCCTACAAGCAGCTAGGTGGTCCTGCCCAACCTAGTTTCCTCCAAAGGGTCCCAGCACCGAGCAAAACATAGGGATGTAGTCCCTTGGCCAGGACACTGCTGCCCAGAAGATACCATGAGGGCAGACATCCTGAAAGCCTGAAGGATATCTTGTTCATGCTCCTTGCCTACAAGACAGCCTTTCTATACCAGGATGGCTGGTGTGTATAAATGCTGCCGGCACCTTGGAGGGTCTCAGGGGAACATCCTGCCTAGATTTGGACATAGCATTGAAAACAAGAGCCTGCAGTCTCCACCACCTGGCAGCTCCAATCCCTGTGGCTAGACCATGGCATGGCCAGTGTCGCTTTGCATGCCACATTCCCTGGAAAGGCAGGAAGCAGATCTGCAGCCCGACAGGGTGCAGGGAGCAGGTAACTCTCCTCACCTTTGTCTGTACCATGCTGACCCGCTGCTCCCGTAGCCTCTCCACGCAGTGAAACACATCCACCTTCCCCTCAGCCTTCCCCATCTTCAGGAGGAAGTCCAGGGCGATGAAGGTACCTGTCCGTCCGATCCCTGCGCTGAGGACACAGAAAATTGGGAGTCAGTGCTGTCCTGGCCAGCCTTGCCCCGGCCCCCGTGCACTCCCAGCCCAGTACCTGCAGTGCACCAGCACAGGTCCCGAAGGCACTTCTGACACCCTCTTGTTCACCACCTCCACCAAGCACAGGAGCTGGGCAGCGTTTCTGGGGACCCAGTGGTCTGGCCACAGCAGGTAGTGAAACTGCTCCACCACTCTCGGGAGAGCACAGCCTGCCTACAAAGAGGGAGATGTGGCTGCGAGCAGGGGGCATGAAAGAACCTGGAAACTTGTGCAAAGTAATTGCATGCCAACAAGTAGGGAGCAGCAGAGAAAACCACTTCAGGGGGGCACCAGCACACAGTGTTCCCCCCAGCACCCCCGCCAAAATGACTGCTCCACTGTAGCTCATCAGACAGCAAAGGGCAAACTCACCCAGCCACACAATTCACTTTGTTTTCTGCTTCCCCATGCTGCAGTGTACTCAGATCAGTAATTGCAGCTTGTGCCCCAGAGGAAAAATATTAAAATCAGAACGTAGAGTGTTTCCATAGTCATCAAAAAGCCCTGACTTCCCCAAATAAGGTATTTCCTCAGTCTGGTACTGCACTAATGTGAACGTAATCACTTTTATTGCCAGCCCATCATATATTTTCCCCTAAACATCACATTTGCTTGGCCTGAACTAATGAACTGCTATGTCCCACCATCGTGTGCTCTTAGAGCTTTACTTTTCAGTTAGACTTTGCTCCAGGCAAGACAAGAAAAGACAAGAATATGCAAAACTGCAATTTTTTTATATTGTACCTGTTCTCCGCTCCTTGTATCTCCTTCAGTTTCTGCCTATTATCTGAGGTATAACTTCAGCAGAAGTACCCATCTTGAGAAATGTCATTATGTAAGTTATCTTAAATCATAAACTATTAGGAGCTGTAAGTGACCACAGAGCTTCAGTGTGGACGCTCTGCAGATTGGCCCAGGTGACAGGCAGGCACCTGTCCCATCATCCTGGGTGTACAGAGATGCCATTTTACACCCTTTAACTGCTTGTATACCCTTTGTGATCACCGCATCCAAGCCCACAAGGATTCACGATTTGTGCACGTGCATCATCTGTCCAGATTCCGCTGGGGTGACCACTGGAGCTGACAAATTGCCTTTGCCTAGCACAGAAACTTGGGGCCAACAGCCTGGCATGGCATCAGGTGGTGGCAATGCTGACCTGCCAGTGCTGGAGACCAGGCAGGGCTCTCCACAGTGTCTTGGCCAACAGCTCCCACCAGCTGCTGAAACCCAAAAGCACCCTGTGTCCTCATCTCAGCTGCACTCCAGGCTTACCTTATGCAGGCAGAAGATGCGTATGACAAGGCCCGTGGTGGTCCTGGTGTTGTTGAGTGTCACAGTGAAGTCCCCGTAGACCTGCTCCTGCTCTGGCCAATACTGCTCACACTTGGTCTGTCAACAGCAGTGAGACCATTAAGCACGAGCAAACTCATGAGGGGAGCATTGCAAGCCAGCAGTGATGTGGAGCTGCTCTCTGTCCTCATTGACAGCAGCATTGAGAGCAAAGCAAAAGAAAGCAAAGCAAGCAAGGAAGCCTGGGCTCTGGGGGTGCCCAAGCTGAGCACAGGCTGAGATGGTTTACCTTGTTCTGCTCCACTAAGCCTGTCAGCATCACAATGACTGAAGTCTTCTCTTGCCAGACCATCTGCCAGAAATCCACTACCGTCTCAGACAAGGGGCCTTGGGGAGGAAAAGGAGAGCCCTGTGCCAGTGTCCAAGCCATGGGGCTGTAGCTGCTCCCAGCTCAGACATTCCCAGACTATGAGCAGCCCTGGGCTTCCCTCTGCCTAGAGACTAACACTGCACACAGCCTGGGCACAGCAGCACCCATGTTAGAAATTGGAACAAGGAAGAGGGAAGGCAGGTGAGCCCAGGATACGTCAGGAATTCACTGCTGCTTCAAGGGCTTCCCCATCCAGACCCTCAAGATGACCATGGGTTGCTCCCACATTTGGGATCCTATTTCCTGGAGAATATTTCTGCAGCTTTGCAAGGAGCCTGAGACCTCCTCACCACATGCTGCACAGAGCAGGGTAACCCATCCTGGCTTTCCACCTTTGGAAGGAGCCTGTGTCCGAGTACCCTGAGTGCAGATGTGTCAGGCATTTGCAGGTTTGTCCCTGTCACACCAGCTGCCAAAGGGAACAAGCCAGGCTTGTTGGTGGAAGGACCACACCCACAGCCTGGGCAGCGCAGGGACCAGCTCCAGTTGGCCACTGGCAAACTGCCACTGTGGCTTTCCATGCCCTGCTGCAGCCAGAACCACTATCCAAGACAGAGGCCCAGGAGATACAGGGCCTTGGACTGAGCCATTAACAGCTCATGGGCTGCTATCCCGGTCTTCCACTCCCCAAAGCGCTCAAGGCAGCAACCGGTGTCTGCTGAGCATGAGGTCTGGGAGCACCCACCTTGAGCTGCGATGAAGAAGCGTGGACTCCGGTAGCTCTGTGGGGGAGAGGTTCAAACAGCTCCTATCATGCACGTTAAACATTTAACAGGGAATGAAATAGTGGACCCATCCCCACAGGCACCAGAGACCCCATACACAGCACCATTCCTGGTCAGTACGGAGAGTGGCTACCCAGGGGCTGCATCTCAGCTCCTGTCCCCACACACAAGTCCCTTTTTGTTAGAGATGAGAACTGCACACAAACCCACAGTATTCTGGGCAGGTCAGAGAGGATGCAAGGAAAGTGATATCTCAGGATCTGCCAGTGCTTGAGGGCAGCAAGTGCCAGACCTCGGTGCCACCCATGTGAGCAGGACTGTCCTCGCCCAGCACAGCCAGGCACCTCTCCTACCCTGTCCCAGGCACCTCTATCCTACACCCCTCGCTACCTACATCCACGTAGCTGGCATTGATGTAGCCATTCCCCGTGTTAGAGCGCTGCAGCACCACACGGCAGTGATCGTCTGAAAGAGAAGGGAGGCAGGAGTCAGTGGACTGTCTCTTTGGGGCAGCAACCAAGTGACTGTTTAAGGAGAGGGATGCAATTTGGGAAAGTCCCTGACTGTCCGTTCCCTCCTTAGCAGCACTTCAGGCCTCAGGACATGTTCAGAGGTAAAGAACAGCTAATGACACGAAAGGTGACGTGGCGCAGCGGGAAATGCAACAAGATTTTTTGGGAAAGCTGTTAATGCAATGGCCAAATGTCCACAACACGTGGGGCCCAGAGGAGCTTTAAGTTTTAATAGAAATTGGGTCTCTCCCTCTGCTTTCCCATAAATAGCCACCTCTGGATGGGACATAGAAGTGTTCAGCAATGACTAACAGCAGTAACAAGAATACAATGACGAGTGATTAAACTTGCAGGGAGATTTGAGGAGCAAAACAAGGATTCTTCAACTGGATATAAAACAGTGGGGTCTACATGACGATTTTGGAACATCCCTCTGGGTTTCAGTGGCCACTGAGGATGAGACGAGGAGCTCAGCACTGCTGAATAGCTGGAGGGCCACCCGCACCAGCCCAGGACCAGGTTGGTACTACCCAACCACCTCCAAGTGCCTGTGCCAACCCCTGGTGAGCTCTGCTTACATGGGATGATGCTCTTGTAGCGGTTTTTGCTCTGGTTACACAGCTCCTTCCCAGCATCGCAGGGATGCAACAAAGTTGAGGACAGTTGCTGCAGAGGAAGAAGACAAGCCCACTCGGCATTGGCATGTCTTCTGGGGCTGGCCAAGGCCAACTGCATCACACACCCAAGCAGGGGGTAAGGGCTGGATGCAGCCAGGTGGGAAAGCAAAGCTAAACCAGACCTGATACTCGCTCAGACGTCCAGTGCCATGCCTGTCGACTGATTCATCCTCTTTCTGCTCTGCCTCTATTTCTTCCATCATAAACCTTTTCAGAGTCTCCAGCAGTTCCTCCACCGGGATCTGTGTGTTCAACTTGCACACACCTATGAAGACCAGGAGGCCAGGGAGTTAGCATGCACCTGATGGCTGGTCCCGGAGCTCTGCAGCTGGGACTGAGCTGGCATTACTGTGGCCAGAACCCCCATCAAACCCTAGATTGTCCCTCCCCATGCAGATCCCTTTCTCCCGGGAGGCGTCCCTCTCCCTGTGCCAGCCAGCTCTGATTCCCTTGTTCCTGTAAGGACCTTACAGAGCCTGTAAGAACCCTGCCTGTGCTTTTAATAGACAGCCTGTCCATACAGGGCATGCTGGGCTTCTGATCATACTGCACCTCCTCGACATCTTTGCAGGGGGATAGTGCTGTTGTTCTCTGAAGATGTTGAACCGCTGTACTTTCGCCTGCAAAACATAAAGTCATGCCCATAGACCAGCAGAAGGGAGAGACAGAGGAGAGGCTGTTGCCCATGTAACAGCCTTGCTTCCCACCTTGTTTTTTATCTCAGGGTCCACTTGGACACTGCCTGGCACTGCAAGGTGCGGGCTACCTCACAGAGAGCCCAAGAGGTGAGGCACATACTGACCTGAAGAGCATGAAGAGCAGCAAAATCCCCAGTGCCAGGAGTGCAACAACCAGTGCTACTGCCATAATCACGTGCATCCTGCCCATCAGAGACCCTGGCTCCTGCCCTATAACCAACACAGCCCTGTCTCAGGGTCCCGCACAGCCTGAACCAGGCGCTGGGAGATCCCAGAGGGGCATGGGGTGAAAAGCAGCTTCCCTCATCTACCACCACAGGCTTTGCGCTGGAGAACAGCAAATCTGATGCAGAAAGAGTAGGTGCTTGCTTGGTGTCATACCCTTCAGCGTGGTACCTGTCTCCCTGACTGCCCGAGGCGCAGCCAGAGCCTGGCGAGGTGTTGACCTTTCTGGGACTGCACACACACCAGGGGAGCACCGGGACTGAGAGGCAATACGTGACCACTGCAGGAATGATGCACAGTGTCCACCTGCCACCAGTGTCACACCTCCCACAGTTCTTTGCCCAGGGTTGCCCAAAGCCCATTCACCATATACAGCCTACAGATGCAGAGAACATCCATGGAGATAGAAGTAGGACAACGAGACCCTGCAGCTACAGGTGCCATAGCCTGGGCCACATGCTGACAAT